>JAWWEV010000115.1:95026830-95053400 GCA_035583235.1 Hafferia zeledoni
TAGCCATCAGCACTCTTGCAGCAAGCGTGGGTAGTGCCCTTCCCAAATCTTCGTTCGCGAAGCCTGGCCATGATGATTTTTGTTGTACAGCACCTCATCTAGGGCTTAGGGTTATTTCTGTCCTTCAGGAATTCTAGGGGGACACTTCTATCATGAATAGTCAACCAGGAAACTTCTGAGCTTTTGGCATCACAAAGTGAAGCCTCTGCAAAAGCACAGCTCAGAATAAACAAGGCCTTTACTATATCTGCCCAATACTATCTGATGCTGGAATAAGAAAGCAGAACAGATTACACAGAAGATTTGCCCAATTATCAGGACTACATTTGCCCAGCTATAGTTGGGCACTATAACACTCAGGAAAGAGACAATGAGAAGAGCCACTTTTAAATCTACATCGTTGTAACTTATTTGGGGTAGGAGGCCAGAAGAGGATAGCAACCCAGGTAAAAACACCCAACTGGTTTCAGATATAAGAAGGTCAGAGACTTTGGTTTGGGGTTGCTTTGGCTTAGTAAAGCCATTGACTTTTTACAATGATAATCAAAGTTGAAAAGCAATAAATGGATAAACAATAGGAACACATCCACAGGTATCCCATAGCCTGCAGAACTGTGTTTGTGTTCTAGAACATAAACCTTTCACTAGAAATTGCTATCCAACCACTGTATCCATAAATGTTAGATTTTATGTCACTCAATTGTATGGTCTGGTGCCTCAGCTACCCCACCCTAATTTCACTATGACAATCACACCTGCATGAACTGTTTCATCATGTTCTAAGCTCACCTATCACTAGAATGTCATTTGTTTCTGGCAAAATGAAATTTTATTTTCCAAAGCACTTACTCAGAATGAACACATGAATATTTGCTTGTCAGAAAAGGATTCGTAATGCTCTATGAATGCAGCAGAATCTGTATACAAGTGTGTACACAGAAGCATTCAGAAGATTATTTTTTCTCTAATAATTTTATGTATATATTTTATGCCTTGTAGATTGAATACTATTTTTATCTTACCCCCTCTCTCTGACTAGAAGACTGTTGCACACATAGCAGTAATTATTTGGAGTATTTCAGATTTATTAAACTTCAGTCATTTTAAAATTATTATGTTTTAACAAATTACAAAATGTCTTAAGGCTTTCAAAGAGGTTTCATTTAGGACTAGTCACTACCACTCCCAATTTAGCAGAATGCATTCCTAGAAGGTGAGAATGACTTTTCTTGATTGAACAACTTCTCATGGTTATTCCTCTTCCAGTGGGATGAGGAATTCTTTATGTGATGCAGCTGTTGAACATCAGAGAACAGTAAATTACTCTAACCACCATATTTGCCAGGGAGTCCTAGGGGTTTATTTTAGAATGTTTTCTTTTTTATCGTACTTTAAAAAAAAATATTATACGAACTGGCTGTGGTTGGAAATTCTCCTGTTAACAGCTTTAGAAAATGGAAGCTTCTGTCACAGAATAGCTGGTATGAATAAAAGCATATTCACTACAATTGTGTTCTTATGCCAAATCAAGGAAGGAGAAAGGGTTGTTCTACCTCTATTCACTTCTTTTCTGTTTTTTTTAAGGCTGTTAACAATTTGAAAAAGTGATATGTCCGGGTAGAAAATGTGCTAGTACTACATGTAATTTTTAGACAGAAAGCCCTTGTAAAGACAGGACTTTTAATTGCTGTTAGTGGGCTAGGCTGAAATTCTTATCATTGAGGCAAAATTTCCTTTAAATATTAACTTGATTCTTAATAATTTGTTCTCTGAAACAAGGCTACCAAATCCATCCGTAAAAAAACAGCTGGAAGCAGTATAATAAGAAGATATAAATAAAGAAGAATTTCAGCAGAGCCAAAGTGCCCAATAGCATGATATTTCTTTTTTGCCTTTTCCTTTTTCCTTTTCATTTACTCTTACCTGTTCTTTTGCTATTCAGCTACCACTTCACTTGATATAAATTTGAATGAACCTTTAAAAGTTCCTGCAGTATTAACTTTCTGAAAAATTCCAGAAACACCTTTGAACAGACTATTTACTGCCTTAACAAGGCACAGGAATTAGGAGGATTAATTCATGCATGCCTTGAGGACCCGGATCTCAGATTGGCCATGGTTCACTCCAATAGGATGACATACCTTTCAAAATAAAGCCATAATCACGTGTTTTTAGGAACAGTGGTATGACACTAACCCAAAAGATAGGAGCCTTACATAGATGCTACAGAATCCTCTCAGAAATGATTAGATATAGGCTAAATTCTGTCATCTGACTTAGGAGGGTAAAAAGCTGTTTAGAACACTACAATTCTGTGTAGAATTTCCTTAAACACAGCTCTTTTTTTTTTTTTGATTGTTTACTTACAAAGCAAAATAATTTTCTAATCGTTTTACGTCTAAATGTTTATGTGTTTTCATCAACATCTTAGTATTTCTTTCCCTTTTGTCTTTTTCCTATCTCTTTTTTATCACTTTCTTTTGGGTGGAAAGAAATTATTTCCAAAAATCTTGAAATGGTAAATTCGTCACTTCAAAATCATTACCTAAAGTGGGAATTTCAAAGTTCACTAACTTAGTTACCAAGTTCACTAACTTTCAATAGATTTTTTACTTTATCTCCAAGGTACTTTTAAGAATCCTGTCTCTCATCCTAATTTAAATACTTAGATTAAAGTGGTAGGATTTTAGAAGCAGTGAGTAACAAGAGTTTCCATTTACTTCAGTGGGAACTCATTACCTTAGAAAGTAAGGCCATTTTTCAATCAAAGTGTTGGAACTCCAGAACTCAAATATGAAGATTTAAAAGTATAGGACTGAAAAATTTAAAGTAACATGTGAATTCAGAAAAAAAAATCCAAATCTTGAAAACATTCCCCAGTGTGGTGTGTAATGAGCTCCTCATGGAAACACAAAGAAGCAGACAAGGGCTTGTCACATGCCTTTTATGGGGGAAAACATGAAACAAAAACTGCCTTGGAGGCTATTCTGCAAGTACTATTCCAACCTTATGCCTAAAAGTTGACTCTGTTGATAGGAAAGTGAATAACAAGGATGGAGTAGAAGTGAGAATGTCCCATGAAGCCATTTTATTCTGATTTTCTCAGGACCTGAGACTTATATGAACATGCTATCTTGTCTATTTGTGCATATACAAGTATTTTTTTTTTTTTTTCCCCCCCAGGTAATTTACTAAGTTTGGCTGTATTTTTGTGGCAAATTCTCAGGCCTCTATGATTCATGACAATATGCAGCCTCATGAATGACAGTGACTGCAGCACTGTTTCCATTTAGTTAAGGTATGCTACATGCAAGGAGGAAAAAACCTGAAATATTCTCATGCTCAAATGATTTAAAGGTAAAATCATACCTTACTATACACAGTTATGGTGACTGAAAAGTGGAATCATCTGTGAATTTCAAATAATTAACTGGGAAAGTCAGTCAGTTTAATCTATTAAAGAGAAGGCTTTGGTTAATAAAGGTGACCACAGATAGCTTACCTGAGAAACAGCAGAATGTTCAGGGAACAAGTTCTTAAAACTAACACCAGGACACACCTAACACTAGGACAGTCAGAACATACTGATAATGACTCTGTTAGAAAAGGTCCTGCACAGACATGCCAAGATGTGCACAGGTGTGCCCACACACCCCCACCTCCCTCCTGCAGCTTGTCTAAGGCAATTGAACTACTCAGACTTTCCAGACCCCCAGACCCACACAGCCACACATTCACTCCTCCATGGTAGGATCAGGAAAGAGAATTGGAAGGGTAAAAGTGAGAAAATTTGTGGGTTGAGATACCAGTTTAAAAGGTCAAGAAATTAAAAGCAAACAAACATTTTAAAAGGTTTGGTTGCACATGCAAGCAAAACAAAACAAGAAATTTGTTCACCACTTCTCATGGGCAGGCAGGTGTTCAGCCAATTCTAGGAAAGCTGGGCTCCATGACACGTAGCAGTGATTTCGGAAGAACAACACTATCACGATGAACATCCTCCCCCTTCTTCTCCTTTCCCCAGCATTATATGATGAGCATAATGCCATATGGTATGGAATATCCCTTGGTCCTTTGGGGTCAGATGCTCTGACTTTGCCCCCCACGAGCCTCCTCACAGGTTGGGTGGAGTGAGGAGCAGACAAAACACTGATTCTGGGAAAGCACTACAATAACAAAAACAAAACAAAACAAACAAAAAAAATTCCTTGGATTATCAACACTGTTTTCAAAACAAATTCAAAACACAGCCCCATAGCAGCTACTATGAAGAAAATTAACTCTATTCCAGCCAAAAAATATCACACTCCTTGAGCTCACGCCTCCTCAATTCAGTTGCTGTACTCAGTCCTGTCACCCTACTCACCTGCTAGTCTTTTTCACATTGGTGCTCGCACAGGGGCTCAGAGTAGAGAGCACACTCACACAGGCAACACTTAGATATAGTATTGGTTCAGAATGTAGGACAGATTGCAGTGATCAAGCACAAGGCTCAGTCAGATGAAAAGCATACTGATCAACCACCTGCATACATAAAACTTACTCTCTTTTACCTTCTTCCTCCTTTGTTTTGTAACATTTTGTTCTCCCAAGTCGACTTTAATTTCAACTTTTTACTGCCTTTTGTGTTTTTGCCCTAATGTAAATCTTGCATATTCCTGCCAGGTCTTTGAGTGTAACTTGTTTTGCTTGATTTATTCAGGCAGCCTAATGAACTGCAGCCACCACACGCATACTTGATATACTTCTATCCTCAGGACCAAAACCAACCTAACCACCTGCCCTGTGTTTTACCCACCAAGGGGAGTGTTTTTACAAAAACAGAACTTTTGTTGTAGATTCCACATCAGCCACTTGCAGATGTTTACAAAAAGCTGAGGAGCTGATGAAAGGATGTTATTCTTTATTTCCCTTCTTAAGACAGCATAAAAAGCAGTTAAGAATGCACTTAAATTTTTCTTAATTTCACTTTACATTTAAGTAATTGCTGCATTTCTTTCCAGGATAATATCTGATTGCTTTCTACTCATTTACAATTAGAACAATGGTTAGCAGGAAGTAATATGGCCCAATTAGAAGAATACTGAATGAAAATGTGGTCCAGGCAATGAAAAAATTTGTGCGAACAATCTGGAGCATGTATTTACTAATAACATGTGTTCTTAGGCATAATTTGTCTAAAAGGAATAGGACATAAGTTATAAATTCATATTTTAAAGCACATTTTATAACTGCCTTTCACATCATAAAATGTTCCCATCATAAAAAAACCCCTACTTTTATGACACAGTTCCATCGTGAAATAACCAGATTATTTAAATACATCTATCCTTTTCTAGTATACTAAATAGAGCACAACAATATCTACAGAACCTGAGGACTGAAATAGGTTCCCAAAGAACTGAAGTACACATAGTTTATCATCTGGCATAGTAATGAAAAGCACACAAGTGCATTCTGCAAGCTGAGTGGAAAGTGTGGAACAATTTCTACCTTCTTAGAACGCAAACTACTGAATGACCTGTGGATGCCAAATAATTAGAACAGAGCACTGATGCTGGATGAAAGATTGTTTTCTTAGGCTATATAAACTGATTGAGCTTTGCATACAAAGCCGTGTTCCCCCATGGTTGTGCAGGAAGCATGGACTGAAAAACAGTAAACACAGCTGGCCACAGCTGCAGGCTCTGAGGCTGAAGGGGTGAAGTCTTCAGAAAGCCCAGTCTCAAATGGCTTCCACTGCTTCAAGAGATTTATATACTCAAGTATAGCCAAGGGTTTGCTGCTTTTTCAGTGTACTGACATAATTTTACCAAAATTGCCACTGTGTACATAAACTTTCCCTAAAACATTGTGAAGCAGTTTATATTACAGCTTTGTAGCAATTCCTAGCATTCAGGAAAAGGAATAATTCTATTAAATAGTCATGGCAAATTTTGTTATGATATAAATTCAATGTAATGTATTTTTAAACATATTTTTAATCAATAAAACATGCCCGCTGTATAAATGAAGAATACCCTGAAGCAAAGCTTTCTGAAAAACAACAGTTAGAAAATTTAACAGTATTTCTTTTTACCTTCCTTTGTAAAATTGATATATCCAAATCATAATGCCCTGTAAATAATGTTACTCCAGGATGGGACTGTGGAGATAGTAGTGAGTGTTTTCTGTTCTTCTGACAAACTAAACAAACACTTGATATATTTTATTCTTTAGATCAATCACTTTATCTGAAAGACTGATAAACAAAGTGGTTATCAATATATTGCAGATTTTGAAAATGAAGCTTTCTGAGGAGCATGGCCTCCCAGTGATTATTCAGAAAGCTAGACCAGGATGAAAAGACACTCTCACAATGCCACAGTGTCATCGTCTACCCAATCATTCATTTGCTACCACTGTGTACATTACAAAAAAATTGCAAAAAATTCCTTGTGGTCCTCAGATGTATTTGTTTTTTCTAGCAAAAATTTAACACACTAGTGATGAAAGTCATTTAAATATCCATATCTTGGAATGAAAAATGCATAACTCCTCCCGAAGGAAGAGAACCTATTTTAGGTATTTGCAGTACCATCAGCCTTAGATATCCTCAATATATATTTATTTGGGACATACTCAGAAATACAGACCAGGCTTACGGGTAAAGGACAATGACAAACTGATTGAGTGCTTCATCCAAGTTACATGCAAAAGAGATTAACTGTGGTAACATGAAGGTATTTTGATTACAGCTGTAATCTTAACTGGAGTACAAGCTTTTTATGATGTCACCTAATCCTGTTCAAAGCAATTTCAGGTTTTTAAACACTATCTGTTAAAGCAGTATATCCATTTACAGCCAGTGATTCATTCTCCTTTTCATTTGTTTTAGAAGTCAGTAACAAGCTACATATATTTTGCATACATTTGCATAATATATTTTTCCAAAATTTTAGGCTTATACAGTCTGAAAAAGAAATTTATTTTGCTTTATTGGAAAAGAAAAAAAAAATTAATGCTTATTTTTAAAATCTGATACAGTAAGAGATAAATTTCTCATCAAAAGTACCAAAATCCATCTGCAGAAGGGAAAAGTTTCTAACTAGCCCATTAAATATAGGCAATAATTCCTAATGAAAGGGGTTTATTTATGTATCTCTGAATTTAGGTAAGACTGTGGATATCTCTCCTCATTCATGAGGATATGCAGTAAGTGGCCATAAATACCAAGACATCCTGATCCCCAAGCAACATCTTAGGCATGGCACAGAAAAAAACATGATAAATATTGCAAATGCTGGTCAAAAATGACCAATCTGTAGCTTTTTTCTTCATTAAAAAATACAGTATTTGTACTCGTTTGGCACGGTTTTTAACTCCTTCAATGACAGAGCCCAATTTCGTTAAGATGGATTATTAGAAATTACCTCGCAAAGCTGTTACTTCCATTAACATGACTTTCTCACAATTATATTGTAGCTTGCCATCCTTATTGTGCTATTTACCTACTTCAAGCTCTCAGTTAATAAAAATGTTATTAATGTTTGAATGAAATCCACCTGACATTCTCAATCTGTGTATCACTTCCCAAGTAAAATTCCAGCAGGTTTAATGAGTCAGAAAGGATAGGTTTTCCTCATTTGGAAACTACTGTAAAATCAGCTCCAAAATTTGAAAAGGAACTTTTTATATGGTGGGTCTGACCTACTCTCACAGAGCCAGTTATGAAAAAGGTCTGCTTTTGAGATGAAGGACTGACTATAATGCAGATTTAAAATAAGTAAGTTATGGATGTCTATAATGCTGTGGCTTCATCAGCCTTCAGGTCGAGTCCCTCAGTACTTTCCTCTAACCATGTTACTGGCAACACATAAATATGGGGAAAGAGAATTTCAGCAATAGGCCAATAAAATCAGAATCTGTTTCTGAGGAGTGATTGACCCTTATCACAGCTGGATTCTGTTTACTGCAGTAAGAATTTCTTGAAATATTCAGTTTAAAATAGAAATGGTTTGTTGACAATAATTTCATTAAAATATTACAAATTAAACAATAACAGTATCTTAGAAAGTTTCACCCAGATATTAGAATAAGGTACTATACTATTTATAAATAAATCACTAAAAGTATATCATGTCTGGAGGCAATAGCCTTTCTACACTGTGAAGAAATTCTAATCTACTGAGCCATATACTCAATAATTAATTATTTAACCTTACTCTGACTTGAAAGAATCCATCCACTCTGATGTTGCTTTCACACTCATCTTCTTCTATCACTCTACCTTTCTAATATCTCTATCATAAGGACTATTTTTCACTTGATGCAGTTTTTTAACAAAAAATATGATGTATTTTTGAATTTGAAGCCAGCTCAATTATAGTCAACAAGTAACCATCAGTGATCAGTTCTGCATTGTTTCTAGTAATCATGTGTCTCTAGAGACACAACATACTTGTCAACTTTGCTATTAAATTGGGTCACATAAAGTTAAAAACATCAAAGTTGGTCTTGTATCCTCCAAAAATAATTCCTATGAAATTTATTTTGTATTTCTGTATAATTATAGCTTAAAAACATACTCAGAATTCTGTTAGTATTCTGGGATGCCTTCATTTTTTCATTTAATTTTTTTTTTCCACCTCCCTCTCCCCCCCCCCCCCCCAATTCAACAAATCATCCCCCTCAATGTCATAGAAGCATAGAAAGGCCTTGGTTCAAAGGGACCTTAAAGATCATGTAGTTTTATCCCCCTGCCATGGGCAGAGACACTTTACACTAGATCAGATAGCTCAGAACAGGTGGCTTTGAACACTGTCAGGGATGGGACATCCACAACTTCTAATGGCAACCTGTCCCAGTGCCTCACTACTCTCAACATAAAGAATTTCTTCCTAATATAAACCTACTCTCTTTCAGTTTAAAGCCATTCCCCTTGTCATATCACTACATGCTCTTGCAAAAAGTTCTCTCCATCTTTCTTGTGGGCTTCCTTAAGGTACTGAAAGGACACAATTAGGTCACTCCAAAGCCTTTTCTTCTCCAGGCTGGACAATCCCAATTGTCTTAGTCTTTCTTCCTAAGAGAGGTGTTCCAACCCTCTAGTGATCTTGGTGGCCTCCAGACTTCCTGTAACAGACCGATGTCCTTCCTATACTGAGGGCCTCAGAGATGGATTCAGTACTCAAGGTGGGGGTCTCACCAGAGCATAATAGAAGGGCAGGATCTCCTCCATCTCCCTACTGGTCTCACAACTTTTGACGTAGCCCCGGATATGGGCATGACTTTCTAGCAGCACTTAGTGGCTTCCAACTCCTCCTTGTTGCCCATGCTGCATGTATTGGTGTAAAGGCACCTCAGTTGGGCTGCAGGCTGTGTTTTCTTCCTACAGGAACATCCCTTAATTTCTTTGAGATATTTCTCCAGTGTTTCCCTGGTAGCTTCTGTTATCTCAGAAGTCTCTGGCTTATCTTGGTTAATCTGCTCCAAGTGTGGCCAGCACATTTCAGAGTCAGTGGCAATGCCCCTCACTAGCACCCTGTCCCTCTAAGCCTTGTTCATCATCCCCAGCTGTCCAGGGACAAGCTCCCTGGGGCGGCTTTTGTACAAGTGGGTCTCTGCTGATGCCACCCACACTGAGTCGGAACTCCTTCTGATTCAAGACTCCACCATTTCCCGTTCCGTAGGTGGGGCTGTGGAGTCTCTTTCTGTTCTGGTTTCAAGCTGTTGTCATGTAGGAAAGCTAACCTCCCTCTCTTGATGGGATCCACAGCTCCAGGGCACTTATATATGTCCTATATATGTATATCTTTGAAAGATAGCAGTGCACTAAACAAATAATTTTTTTCTAGGTAAGTAGAGCAACACAGAAATTAAGAGACATGCCTGAGTTACAGTACTAGTTCTATAAACAGATTTAGATAGATTTCCACACTCAGGAAGTTAATTCACGAATGGCCTGATCTAATTCTCATTCAAATCAATATCAGCCTTTAGTAGGCTTTGAGACTAGTCTATTTAATCTTTCTATATCTCAGTTATACCCCCATAAATGGAAGATATCTTCTTTAGTCACAGAAGTGATGTGAGAATGAATGATTAATCATGTATAGAGAAAATGCTCAGAGGTAGACCATAGAATCAACCAGACAGCTCCATTCTGCATGTAATACTGAAAATACTGCACAAGGTCCAGCTCACCTAAGCTCTGTGTCCTGGCTGGGGAAAAAAGAACATCTCAGATTACTGAAGGACTCCTATCACCTTCTTTAAATGGGGCAGGAAACTCAGGTGCATTGCGGGTACTGCTTCAAAACAGTGACTAAAGTGCAATTAAATATATTAGGTGACATGGATTTCACATTTTATGTATACCCATATTTTCTAATTATTTGTATATACTCTCAGGCACATGATGTGACTCTTGGGGATGGTCATGTGTAAGGCCAAGAGCTGGACTCAATGGTTCTTATGGGTCCCTTCCAACTTGACATATTCTGTGATTCTGTAACGTACTTGGGGCTTGAGTCATACTCCCAAACATGCCTTCATTCAGCTAGTGTTGTTGCTCTGCAGCCACACATAGTCATTGGATATGAAGCAGGAAAGGCTCTGCCTATAGTGATGAGCACTGTCAGCGACTATCTAATCTTTCTCTGTAAATACCAGATGGTTTCATTCATTCTTCTTATTCAGTGTGGTTCCTGGCTTTTGATACCCTTTTGACTATGGCTGGGTATTATCTGGATGACTATTACCAGGTATAGCCCCAAAACAGTGTAGGCATTGTGCCAGCAGTGGAATGGTATTCTGGACCAAGGGAGAGTGCTCAAGGGTGTGCCTTCCTCCTATGCAGTTTATCAGCATGGTTTATCCAGACTGCTCTCAAAGCAACAGATTGAGCAATTTCTGGTCTCAAACTGGGTATTGTTAGAACTGCTAAGCTATGAGATGAAAGTGCTGTACAGTTTGCAGTTCTTCTCACAAAACTTTGTTTCTTGGCTCTTGGTATGTCCATGTTAGGAAACAGATTCAATACATCTCAGTGCTGACTTCGACTTTTTATTAAAGCTGCTAATACCATTCTTGATCTTATACAGGACTCTGAACTAGGCTTTTTACTGAATCATGGGAAACAAAGCACACTTTCTCATCATGGGGTGAAAGTAAACATAGTACAATCAAAAATTCAATGCTTACCTAAGCAACCTACTAAAACAGTTAAAACAAAACTGCTGTTCGAAAATACAATTCTAATGATATCCAGATCCACAGCTAGCAGAGTAATTCAATGTAGAACATCTCATTATAAAATAGGGCAAATTGATAATATCTTTGCACTTTGATACAAGATGCAAATTGATACTAAATTAAAGACTGCTTTCATGAAATAAATCCAGGTATCCCACAGTGCTTATGGTCTGTTTAACATTTAAAACAGCTATGTGTCTGCCGTTCTGTATCTTCATATATTTATTCTGGTTTATTTCATTATTAGCTTTACTCTTTATAAAATTACTTCTTTTTCAGGTACACTTACATGGCCAGATTGAGAGATCTACAAATACCAGTCCATCACTCGGTATGCTACAACCTGATAAAGAATGTCTTATAGAGTGTTTTATTCAAATACAACAAGGTTAAGGTGATAACACTGCATGTAAAAATGACTAATTAAGCTGGTTGAACATAGATACTAAATGTTCAGAAATTATTTAATCATTGTGTTATTCAATGACTGAGGTTTCAGAATTACTAGATGTTACTTTCACTAAAGTTGCACATATAGGAACAAAATAAAATAAAATGAACAGCTGTTCAGATGACAAATATAAGCTTTGATAAAAAGACATTTATCTTAGGGGCTTTTGGTTAAAAATAAAATATTTTAGCATTAGTATGATAAAACATAAATTGACAAATAACTGCATTAAAATCATATCTTCTATTTAGAGGAGGTTTTCTTTTTACATTTATGTAGGCATGAGAATGTACCATTTCCCAAATAATAAAGTGCAGTATTAGGTACATTTTTACAGCTTAGACTGCCAGAGTGAATAAGTGTGTTAGAAATGTTAATGACTTGCTTTATTGCTCTAACAGTGCAGTATATATGTATTGACATATTTCATTGATATATTGCTTTATTTCTTAGGCACTTGAGCACCTGGAGCCTATATTGATATCTGAAAATTAGGACTCTTCCCACCATCAATAAAGAAGAGTTATTTCATTTAAAAATAACCATCATTTAATTAATGTCATTTCCTTTAAATAAGCAGCAAAGGTATAATTAGGGCTTTTTAGGAAATTAGTCCAATCCTGATAATTGCAAAGTTAATTTAACTGTGAAATGGAGGTATCCGTGTGCCAGAAAGTGTTCTTTAGTAGTCTATGGGCAATAACCTCAAATGTATAAATTTGCATAAGTCTATTGAGCTGTGAATTTACACCATCAAAGATCCCAGTTCCATGTTAAAACCTGCTATTCTTCATAATGCCATTTACACATATTAGTGAATTATGGGAATACAGCTATCATAGAAAGTTCAATGCACTTGATGAAGCCTTAGTTTTTATTATAAATGACCAAGTCTTTCTCAGACAGAAAGGAAAAAGCAAAGAGTTCAGTAACATAACCTCAGCCAAACCCAAATTCATATATACAGGTTTCTGAAAACCTTAGGGATTATAGAACTCTTTTATCTAGTACAGTTGACACACTGAAGCAAAGGGATGCCATCCAGGGGATGACAAGTTTGAGAGGTGGGCTGATACAAACCTCGTGAAGTTCAACAAAGCGATGTGCATGGTCCGACACTTGCATCATGACAATCCCAGACACACTTACAGGTTCAGCAGAGAAGTGATTCCCCCTGCAGAGAAAGATTTGGGTGTGATGGTTGATGAAAAACTCAATATAAGCTGGCAATGTATGCTCACAGCCCCAAAAGCCAACTGAATCCTGGGTTGTATGAAAAGGAGCATGGCCAGCGAGGTGGTTTTCCCCTTCTACTCTGTTCTTGTGAGACTCCACCTGGAATACTGCATCCATTTCTCCTGTCCCCAACATAGGAAGGACAAACATTGTACTGCTGGAGCAAGGTCAGAGGAGGCCACAGATTTTATACACAGAGCACATCTCCTACAAAGTCAGGTTGACAAAGTTGGAAATGTTAAGCCTGGAGAAGACAAGATTGCCTGGAGACATCATAGTGACCTTTCAGTACTGAAGGGGGCCTACAGGGAAGCTGGAGAGGGACTCTGTTTCAGAAATTGTACTGACAGGACAAGAAATAATGGGTAAAAATTGAAAGAGAGGAAGTTTAGGTCAGATGTTAGGAAGAAACTTTTTATCTTGAGGGTGGTTAGACGCTGCCCAGGGACACTGTGGATGTTCCATCCCTGGCAGTGTTCAAAGCCAGGTTGGATAAGGCCTTGAGCAACTTCATCTAGTGGGAAGTGTCTCTGCCCATGGCAGAGGGGGTTGGGACTAGTTGATCTTTGAGGTCCATTCCAATCCCTTAGCATACCATGATTCTATGATAAATCTCATTCTTGAAGAGACACTTCTATGAAAAGATTGCACAAAATATCTACCTTAATCACAGATTGAGTTTACAGAATAAGTAGCAAAGTCTTTTAACATCCAAAGGTTGCATCTTGCATTGAGACTTGTGCCAAAATAGTCTGGTGTCAGTAATTCCACTTTCACCTTCTAATAAGAGGGCTCATGATTTATGTCCCATTTTGGATTTTTTTGCCCTTTACAAGTGAAGTCAATTGGAAGCCAAGTGTATCAATCTTCACAGCGCTTTTTCTTAGGTCCAGGATAGCACTGTGTAGAGAAAAATGCCTGTTAACTCAAGGGCAAAGACATTTTCCTGTGATTGGAGAAAGACAGTTTTAAGCCTGTTTTTTCTAATTCTTGACCTTTTTTATACGAACTTCTTCATTAATGTTCTATTCAATTTGTTTTGCTTGGTTCTGAAGGTCTTTCCATGATAGAAAAGTCCTACTTTTGGAGCTCCTTTGTAAGATTATGAAGAAGTTACAGTACACTCAAATAACCAGGAATACTAAATATGGCTGTGGGGAACAGTGTCAAATCATATCTTAGATAACTGCATGCTTTCCATTACTAAGGGTTTTTTTACCATTTATGGAAGTTCTGATTTATTTAAATTTTATACTTTAAAGGACACAGCAGAAGCACTTCAAGGAATATAGATGTAAGTGAACTGCTTAATAATAATTAAACTATTCTGGCTGTAGTAATACTTTGCTCACCCTAGCTTAGAGCCTGGATGTGCCAAACATGTCAAATTTGAACAGTTAGAAAGCTAAAAGGTTGGCTTATAAAAAAAAGCAAGCCAACAGCAGAGCAAAGATACGTTTTAAGTCTTCTCTGGATGAGCGTTTCTTCATCCTTATTAACCAAAGAAGTAGACTAATAGATTAAGTTATATCAGCAAATATCATGTAGTTACTACTTCTCTCCATTTTGTAATTTTGATATACACAACTAGTGAAAAATAGGCTGTGGAAAAACTTGTTTATGTTTTGTCTTAGCCATGACCTGCTCTGTACTACTTTTCTATGATAAAATAAGGCAGCAGTTTAATAACCAGTTTAAATCTAGGTTTCCATGAATTATTTTGTGTCTGATAAAACTGCAGTGAATTACAATTAATAAGTTAACCTTGTATTAATCTCCAATTTAAGTATTGTTTCTTAAATTGCAAAATAATTTGAACATGTCATTTGCCATCTAAATTAAACAATAAATTGTATATTATATCATTCTCAGTTTGATCCATTCTTAATTGCAAAACTCATGAATTTACATTTACACGTCTGTCGTGTTGCACATTGCTTGTTTTTGCAATAACCTGCTGGTCTTCTGCCTCGCATTACTGTACTCACTGACATGACACAACAAAGGAAACTCATGGAATCTGAGCATACCAGCCTTGTATTGCTTCCTGCATGTTGCACAGATTTCATAATATAGATGTATCTCACTGCCATCATAAGCCATCTTCCCTGATACAGAAATTCTGTGACATATGGTAGGGTTAAATTGCCCTCAGTTAACAACTGCTTTTAGGTTGTTTCTTTTTGCACGTACACACACTAACTAGTCCCTTAATGCATCATTTAAGATCTCGGAACTGGCAATGCTCTGTTAATTTTCTTAATTCAGCCACTTAAAAAAAAATTACAAATGTGGAAACAACCTGAAGTCACCAGCAGTTGAGGGAATAGGTGATGCTGTGCAGTTTCCACAACCTCTGCAAATGTTTTCTCTACTGGTTTAACAGAAGCTCAGAGCTTATGCAACAACTTAAAAAGGTTAACCACCATTATGCTCAGTAAAACCACAAAGTAGGGGTTTTTTGCAGTTTAAGATATTAGGCAGTTCATATTATTTGAAGCCTGAAGTACAGGTGGGGCAGTTCCCTATTGAGCTATCAAACAATTCCATTTTCCCCAAGTTAGACATTAACCTTTTTTCTGTTTTAAGCAAGCGATTTACATACAGTCCCAGTAGCTACATGATGTTTCTTTCTTCTTCCTTCTGCTTTTTGCTAGGCTTTAATCACTTTCTCTTTTACAGTTTTTACAGAGCTTATTTTATCTTCAGTGTTATGTTCTTTCCCACTGTCTTAACAATTATATTATCAAGAAATAATCAATTTTGCCGACTAAATTACATATGTAACTTTTGACTAGAAATATATGCAACTCAGCTCAAAGTATTTTAGATCTAAAAAATAGTGTAGTAATCATAGTCAAAGAATTTGCAAATAATTTAAGGCTACATTATCAACTTCTTATGCACCTAGTATATAAAGAACTTTTCATTTGCATATTTTTCAACAACGCATGGATACAGTTCAGTTTTATAGATTACAGACATGAAAATATGAGGTTTTGCAGCATATCTCTGTCCATTTCTCTAGTTCATACAGTCCTTTACAGTGCAACATTGTACCACTAAATCCAAGGCATACTCACCTTTTAACTATGTGAATACTTTCAAGCTCCATCTCAAAAACAGTAGAACTGAAAGAGACACAGAATCAAGTATCTAGGCTTCCAAATGTAAAATCCCCCTCAAAAATGGGGCTTTTCAATCTGCAAAAGAAACAATAAATAGATTACATATGTCTATCAAATCAAAAGTAGCATGAAAAAGAGAAGTCAAGGGTTGTTGCTGTTTTGTTTTTTTTCCATGTTAAAACTCAGGTGTTCAGCTGAATATTAGAACCTAGATAATTTTTTTCTGATACTGTGTGACAGGAGAATATATGCATTATCTGTCAGTAGCAGGGGATGTCACTCAGAGCCTGTTAACACCCTTCATTCACTTTTTGACACATAAAAAACTTACCTCTGCCAAACTGTGCAGTTGGCTGAAGTTCCAGGACTACATACAGATAGAGAGGAACGGTCTAGTGGAAGGTGTCCCTGTCCACAACAGGGTAGTTGGAATAAGATGAACTTTAAGGTCCCTTCCAACCCAATCCAGTCTATGATTCTATGTCTGCAATTGCCAGAATTTTAAATCAGAATTCGTAATGGTATTTCAGGGCAGATTATTTTAATTTGAAATCTCATCTTTCTTTTTCTACCCCTTTGGGCTGCTGGACTGATAAATTATAGTCTATAAACAATAGAATCATCTCTTCTCCTTTAGGCAAGCAGACTCTTCTCTGCACCCCTCTTTATTACTGCTCTGTATATTCAAGCCTCACATAGCTCAAAAAAACCCCCCAAAAATAAAAAACCACAAAAGCCACTATACTGCATAATAAAGCTGAACTTGTAAAACAGAGGACATAGAGAAGCTGTAAACAAATTCAAGTGAAAACGTGTAGCATTGATAGACACAGGAAAACAACCTAAACAATTTAACTTGAAAATAAGATATTCTAAAGGAATATGATAAAGGGGCTTGGGAATTTTTTTAAAAATTATTTTTAGTGTCTCAGGTCATCTGTCTAAAGACACAACAGTTTGTGGACTTCATGTTTATTGATGCAGTGATCACAACCAGTACAGAATTATACAGGTAACATTTTGTCTTAAGTGGCATTGTGGATCAGCGGACACACACTCATTTAACACTTCAAGGAAGGATAGACACTGAATCATAAGTCATATGTCAAGAGACAAGAGGTGTAATAAAAGTTCTTTCCATTATAATTGGACAAATTGATGAAGTAAAAGTCCACTTACGAAATACCTCTCAATATAATTGGTTTGTTCAGCCTGGAGAAGAGGAGACTGAGGGGAGACCTCATTGCAGTCTTCAACATCCTCATGAGGGGAAGCAGAGAGGCAGGTATAGGTATCTTCTTTCTGGTGGCCAGTGATAGGACCTGAGGGAATGGGATGTAATTGTGTCAGGGAAGGTTTAGTTTGGACATTAGGAAAAGGTTCTTCACCTCGAGGGTAGCTGAGCACTGGGACAGGCTCACCAGGGAAGTGTTCACAGCATCAAACTTATTGGAAGTCTAGGTGTCAGGTCTAGATGTCATCCTACAGTAGCATTCTAGTTTGAAATATCCTGCAAATAGTTAATACCATTTGACCAAAAGGAACAGCTATCCATGGACACTGCTAAGATCAATTTATAAAGTGAACCAAGCAGAGTTGTGTCAGGAATAGCTCAGTATACACACACACACACACACACACACGCACACAGGTATGCACACACACACGTACTGTAATAGGCACTGAGAAAGACATTTGAAAAATTAAATTGTGATTTCAATCAGAATCTAGGCAGTATATATTCTCATAGGCCTTGGTTGTAGAGACCTATGTTAGCACTTGAGTCATTGCTGTATAACCTGAACATATACCGTGATGTCAGTATATACTGCCTTTAATTATGTCTTTTAAGAACTCATTCTTATGGAGAGGTATAAGAGCACTGTGTCCAAAGTAAACTTCATGTACCATGTCGAAAGTTTGGCCACATACAGGTAGAAGATTTATAGTTTTGCATACTTGGAAAAATACTACAAAGGTGTGAGAAACCATGAGGCTGACCAATCTGACCACAGGTTACCAGCATCAAGAAGGACATAAGGTTGCTGTGATCTTTTCTATTATTTCTATCCTTTACACTGTAAAACAGGTAAACAGCCTTGAGATCTCAAAAGAACTGGTACTGAGTGGGAGTTATCTGAGACACTTTTGGCACTGTCTCAGTGGGTTGGCACAAAGCAGCCTGAGGGATTACAGTGGTCACCCCAGCCATTCTCAGTGTCAGGCTCTGCCAGCAGCTCAGCCTTGACATGGGCTCTCTGCTTGTATACATTTTCACTCAGACTCTGTCCTTGAGGACTTGGGGGCTTGCTGCATGGGTCATCAATCAAGTCAGAAAATGGTGATATCACACCACACATTTTCAGCAGCCTCAGGTGTTGTTCTTCGGACACCTCTTGGACTAGATCCGTTGCCATGGGTCATCCCACTCAGTTCTTTCTTATGTTGGTCCTGTATGCTGCACTTTATACTGTTTGATCACTCAGTTTGTGGTCAAGGTAAGGTTGTGATGTTCTTGAGATAGTCACTTGGAGGTCTTATTCTATTAATTTTTAAGCCTACTAAAAAACTAGTAACTTGTTTTTATCATAATGATGAATTCATTGTTGTAACAAATTATTATATTCAGCTGGCAATAAGAGCATGTCAATGCAAGATCTTCTTGTACTGTTTGATTGCAACACCAATTTAATCAAATTACAGTTGATGAGTATCTCCAGTTTAAGTTCATCTGTTGACACATCTATGCCTAAAAAATTGTGATTCATTGCCAGGTTTTCTGCCTATTGACGCTTAATGTCACTCCATCTCATTTGTCCCTTTCCCCACCTTTTATTGCAATAGCCCAAATTACTGTCTGACACAAGTCAGGGCAAGAAAGGCTTTGGGAGTACTGGTAGTGTGAAAGGTACACCAGGGGACCTCTCTAATGCTGAGGTCTAACAACTGACATTCCCCTGTCCCTCCTTTCTTGGAGGGAATCAGTATAGGTATTTCTGCTCAGTGCCATCAATTTGTACTAGACTTTCAGGTATTTATTTCCTTTTGAGACTTTTATGTCTTTGAAAAACTTTATAACTTTGACAATAAATAACAAGTTTTTTAGGCATAGATGTGGCAACAGATGAACTACTTGATTTTGGGTGGGATTTTTTTGCATGGTTTTTCTTTTTCATTTTCATTGAAAGACTAGTATTATGTTATAATGTTAAATCTCAGTCACCAAAAGTATCAGCAGACAAAGAACTTGACACAAAAATTAAATGCTTTTCTAACCATTTAGATTATAACAGTTGGATTAAATAATTTATTCCGTCCCTAGAAATATTCACAATCATTTCAAAACTAAATGTTGAATTTCTTTGTAGTGTTTCATTGGAAACCATTGCTAACAGTGTGGATTATTTCTTCTTTTGTTGTCATTAAAAAAAAAAAAAAAAAAAATCAGGTAAAAAGCACCAAATAAAGTTTCTTTTCTTTGTAAAACTTTTGGCAATTTCTTATGTGAAAGACTATTTTTCAGTTATAATGTAACCCCTAAAAGATTCTATGCTAAAGTTGTAAGTATTATTTCAGGTCCATTAGTAGTTTCATTTTTCAAGGTCTCTCAGGGCAGCTAAAATAATAGCAAAAACTGAAGACATGCACTACTAATGAAGTCTGTTTCATAACCTCAGAGCTATGTTCTTGCACCATTTTGACAAAAAGTAATTACTTGCTTTATTTTACCTAAAGGCTAAACTTCTAACACAAGGAAAAAGAGAGTGGGAAAAAATACACATTGAATTAAATGTGATGAATAAGTAAAAATAAAATGAAATGTTACTCACTAGTAAGTCTCTAAATGCTAACTGAAATTATTCATATACTCACCAAAAAAAAAGTTAAGACTAGAATCGGGTTTTTTTTCCCAGTAAACACTACTTTTAAGACACAGAAAACAGACACATCTATATAAATGTTCATTTTTATTTTAATCAGACTAAATTATTCATGCCACCAATAATGACTGTATTTTAGAACAAAGCAAGCTTGAGTCCTGTTTATTAATTTTCTTCATAACAGGTGTTACAGTCTGACATAAAGTTTCCCATGGTTAATTTTAGAAATATTATTTTGACAAGGTTTTCTTTTTTTTTCTTTTTTTTTTTTTTTTTAAACTATAATTACAAGAAGATGTTCTTGTCTCTTTTGCCTTTTCTCCTTATCCCAAGAACACTTCCAAGCTGTCACAATATTTATGTGGGGTGGCTGCAAGAATAGACCACAGTAATCGGTGATCTCTAATCAAAATTGCTATGCAGAATAGGCATAATATGTGTTTATTTATGTTTATTTTCAGATTTCTGATCTGTGGCACACACATACCAGCCCCTCTGGTCCACTTTAGAGCAGCAGCACACACCAGTGGAGCAGGAGTCTCTCCGAGGGTCAACATGCCAAGCTCTGGCTGATGTTCAGGCTCCTGTGCCAAACAGGAGCTTCCTGCTTGGGCTCTACCTTCTCCACGTTGCCAGGCACACATGTATGCTTCCCCTGTGCTCCTGCATTTCAACTGATTTTTGGTTCTTTTCTTAATATCAGCTCACTGGCTTAAGGCACCACTGGCATCTCCCAATGACCATCACCAGGTTTCTGTCACACTCTGGTCTCCTGCCTCAAAAGTGTCAGAAAAGTTTGCAGTTTGTAAATTCTTTTCTTTGTTTTAGAGATGGGCAGATTCAGTAGAAGTGTCATTATTTTGGGTTGTGCTTTTGGGCAGGCTTAATTTCATAAAATTAACACTAAAAGCTGTTGCATTCTTCACAGTTTGTGGAGACTGCAGACTACATCAGATAGATGAGAACTGTGATATGAAACCACTGTCAGAAAATCCCTGATCTACCCAGTAAGATCATGTTTTTGTACGTTTTTGACAAAATACTCCAAAGAAGGTAAGAGTTCAAGTGGTTTAACTAGGCATATACTAAAACTTTTTTTAAAAAAAATATAATTCCAAGCTGCATCTGAGCTTTAAATCAATTTTAAATCATCTAGAGTCATCCTGGATGAATAGGGTCTGAATCCCACTGTGTTCTTCCACAGCATTCCCAGAGCCCAGACTACATTTCAAACATGGTTCATGAAGATATTTAACATCTTTATTAATAAAAAGATTTAGACACCTTGTAAGAGAAATAATTACTTCAAAAATTTGGATAGATTGCTAGTCATTAAGAGACAGGGCAATTCCTTTATAGTTTGATCATAGTACCTAGTGGGATGTTCCAAAATAAGAGCAGAAAGAAATCAGAAGGCCGTTTTAAGTGCTCTGTTCAGCATGTTACTTTTGTTCACAGATAACTATTATTAGGTATCCCACCTTTGATGCACATAGCCCCACTACGCTGCTTAGTGAACCAATAAAAAGCCTTACCATAAACTTGGTCAGCCAGCTCAATACCCTTCTACTTCTGATCTCTACATTGAGTCTGTCATTCTCAGAATAGACAGGAAAATTAAATCAAAACTCTTACAGTGAAACATAGCTATGCATCCATTCTGTAATCTTTTTCACATTTCCACTTTTACCTCTGTTTGCCATGTCTTTGAAGAAGCCTACCAAATGTCAAGGAAGTGGACAACATGAAGAAAATTATTGGAAAACAAAATTATTTGAGGGGTATAACTCCATTCCTGAATATGGGAGAAAGTAAAGAAGTAGAATTCTTTGAAGTTTAATTAAGGAGGCATTTTGGCATAAGCAAAACAGCCCAATTACCAAGATAGGAAAATAGACACACTTTATATTGATGCCTGATACCCTGGAAATCAACAAAAGCCATAAATATATTCCTGCCATTTTTTTTTTCCTATTGAGTGCATCATACTTAAGTGAAGCTTACATATCAAAGCGGACATAGATATAAGAAAGAACAATTTACTCCAACTCCGTTTCTTCACAAATTAACATGAAAGAAATAGGGTTTCTCACATTAAGGAAAGGTCCCCTTGCACTGCAATCATGTAAAAGGAGAAATATATTCCACAATTTCAGAGCCAGAAAATGGATCTTGATCTAATTTTCATTAGTAATAAACTGCTCTACAGTACCAGTGTTTCAGACAACATTACTACTAAGTAATATTGTAAAAAATATTAGTAAAAGTACTATGTTATAAAAATGTGCTATGGCAAAGCAATACAGCATTACATGTAATTTTTTTTTCTGCTTGTTATGTAATCTAGTGTTTGGAAATAATATTAATAATATTTTTTTTTACCTTTTCAAAACTATGTTCCCGAGAAAGCTATAGATCTGATGTATGCCTCATCATATTGGTAATTCTGAAGGGACATCAAGGGAAAGAAAATTCAATAATTAACCCCTTAATAGCAAATAGGTGAATTAAGACAATAAAGATGAAGGTATGAAACAAAAGAGATTTTTAAACCCTGAAATTTGGACAAAATATTTTCAAGTTTCTCAAGAGGCTGGAGTACAGTTTTTAATTGACATCTGAACTCTAGTCCTTATCAATGAGATTTTAGGAAAAGCTAAGGGTAAAAGAAAGCAATCTTCTCTAAAAACAGATGCTAATTAAGAGTATTTATTAATTGTTTTGACTAACAAGCTCAAAGATCATCTGAGAGGAGGCTCTAATTAGATTGTTAGCATCCAAAGAAAAGACTATAAATAAGTGTATTAAATCAGAAGTGCATAGTGAAATATATTGCACTCGAGAAAGAGTATATATCAGTATAAATGAAGATCAGGTGATACCCTTGTAAAGGTTAGATATTTTTGAAATATTTAGAGAAGTAGTTACAGGGTAGGCTAAGGGTGAAATCTTTACTTTGGATGAACAATGGAAAATTTCAATAATGAATCTTCCAGACTGGTACTAGCCATAAGATTTTGTGCTATTTGGCATTTCAAATTCTATCATGTTTACCTTCCTTTAATGAAAGAGTGGTTTATAGCTTTTTCCAAAATAAGTGAGTAGACAAAAAAAAAACAAAACTCTTCTACCAGCTCTTTATGTAGACACTGGTGACTGTCTCAAGCTTTGCATTTCAGCAGTTCTGAAGAAAGTAAGTACAGTTGTTTTCAGGACAGGCTTTAAATTTCCTTGACCTTAAATGATGTGGCATTACATCAAGTTACACGAAGGAAACAACATTGACCATGCTGACAACTGATTTCTCACATGTGATGAATGAAGACGTCTATATACTATTAGATTTATAGCTGTTGTTAGGAACACCAATCATGATCTTCTTGAATCTGAACAGTCTAATATGAAGTGAAGGGATTGCCCAAGTAAACTGTTACAGTTTTCTTTTGATGGCCTTTGAGGATCACAAAACAATTTTTCATCATTTTCAGAGCTCTTTCTCTCTGGACAAAAACCATAATAGAAGTCCATGGTAAGTGAGCGTTATGAAAACTGTGAATACCTGGGAAAAAATACTGAGAGTATTTAATATTAGCAATCCAATGTAAATTTTTAAAGAAATTAATTTTCAGTGGAGTTGGTGGAATAGAGATATGGATTAACATGTGAATCTTTCCTAAACATCAAAAGTGTTGCTTTCAAAACTTTAGAAAATGGAATCAGCATAAGCTTCTGTAGTCCTCTAGACTTTTTTTTTTAATTATTTTGACCAGATTGTATTAATGATTCCTATCTTAGAAACATGGGAGTAGCTAAATACATAGCTGTTATTAAGTAGTTAATACAGATATAAACATAACAGTGCCTATTTTAATACACTAGAATAGGTCAATTTAAATACAATGCTTATCCTTCTGTTTGCAATATACTACTTGAAAGTCCCTTCATTTGTTGCATATTCCAAAAATGAAAGCTACTTTAAATTACACAATGTTGATACAAATCTATTAAATACTGGTTATGCAAGCTGTTCCCCAGCACCCACTAGATACCAAAGGGCTTGCAGGTGAAGTTCATCTGCAAGTTTACAAATTATTAAAGTTGTAATCTCTGATGTTCAAGGTGGTTATCTCTCTGTCCATGTATTTATCTTCAAAATAAATAATAAAAAGAAGAATTTGCATGTTCAGTTCTATGAGCTGATGAAGTAAATGCTAGTCATCAGGAACTTTATGGAAAATGCTTAGACTCACTACTTTCTGTATAATTTGAGACTGGCTTAGCTACCCTTCATATTAATTCTCTCTGGATCCTCTTCAGGCAAGAGCAGAAAATATAGGGACAAATCTTTGTCTCAGAAAAATTACTGGAAATAATCACACTCATTTTGGATTAAGCTGATTTAACAAAAGTTCGAAGAGCAGATATTTAGCATGTTAGCTGTATTTAGGTACATCAGAAGACAGAATCATAGATTATCACGTTCTGGCTACTAAACTCATGGTATACATTTTAAAAATGTTTGCATTACATTTGCAGCTTTTGTTAAATGCCATTAGAAAATATTAATAAATATGTGCTTACCCTCCTAGGATCCCTTTCAAAATAAATTATTCCTTAAATTTATAAGAGCTGTCTTGGTCTTCATGGACTGCTCAGATCAGTTTTAAGTTTTCAAACCTTCAACCTTTCTTGGAATCATTGCTACTGTGCAAAGTTCATCTAATGTACTGGTATTTATTGCTGTTCTGCCTTATTTCTTTATTATTGGAACAATAAACAAGTACACTATTGCCTTGCCCATTGTAATTACCCACAACCCAAGACATTTTACTTTTTTTCAGTTTCAGGAAAGAAATTACATGAAGTAATATTGATTAGCTAGAAAGTAAAAACTACAATTAGTCCTTCAGCACAATTCCTTCCATAAAAAAATTTTAGGAGGAAGACTTTAGCACCTGAACAAGGATATTGTATGTCCCTGGGATCAGCACAAACTGTAGTTAGCTAAATTGCTTACATAGAATTGCAATATGCATTTGATCTGTCTCCTACAGAACTGGAGTCCAGGTGTTTTAAGGATATCAAGATTTTTTATTAAATTCTAAGTTTCAATACAAAGTATAAATGTAGTAAATTTGAGAATATGTATAAAGGTATTGTACCTGGTTTTGCTGCCATAGGTCATTAAAAAAAAAAAAAAAAGTCAATCTGTTTACAGTTGTTTAAAGAAATATCTATAGATTCAATGGGTATGCATTTATACTGGTTTAAACAGATCAGGTTTATACGTCCAGAAAAGTTCAGTTTTCCAGGCTTTTTGTAAACCTTTTTGTCTTGATTCTTCAGCACCAATTAGCCACTTATTCTCTTTGAACCAGTGTTCTCTACTTCATCTTTTATTCTATTGCCTTCAAATAGGATTGTCTTCAAATAGGCTTAACTGTAATGCTAATACTTCCATCGCCCCTTGATCTGTTATCACTGAGCACTGTGCTGTATAACACTTTAGATAATCAATACAGAACTATAGATTTTTAAGAATTTAATTCACTCCACAAGTTAACGATGAGGTATAGTAATGCCATATCTGGCTTGTGTTAATAATTCAATTGCTTACACTACCTACATAATGTCTAGATGCTAGAGTTTTTCTACGCCTTTATAGGGATAATTTTATTTTCATTGTCATACCTTTTTATAGCAGTTACTTTCATGTTAAAATAGGAGGCAATTCCAGTCCTAGTGCTGCAAACTTCATAGGAAGAATAATAAAAGAAATCTGTGTGTGGCTTTTCCTACCTTCTCTGGGAAATTCCTTATTGCTAGCTAGGCTTGAACTCATTTTAGTCTCCTGATTATCCATTTTGGCTTCCCACTAGCTTGTATGCTCCATTAAGGTACCTGACTGGAAAGGCTTCTGGCAGGGAAATGCAGTCATGAGCCTTGAAATAACTTGAATTAAATCTCACTCTTGTAAATAGTACGAGTATGACCAATGTATGGCTGGAAGACTGGGATAATTCAGGGAAGAGTGCCTTTTACACGTCTTCCTAATAAACACTTAGTAAGTACTCACATGAAATCTTATCTTTGACCTATGTTAAAGACAATGGGGTTTACAGAAAACTTTTGTATGGCATGTCCAAAGCATTTCTGGGGCAATATATGCTCATCTTATACAACAGGACTGCTGCAGTTCTGGAGAAGGACTGAGAGTTTACAAACATTTGTAATGATCTCGTTAGGGTACAAATTTTTTTGTTAATTTTATCACTATATTTGACATTTTTGCAATCTCAGTGTCTGGTTATATCTGGCATTAATAAATCAGATGATCAAAGAGGTAAAGAAGGAGCTGAAACAGCTCCTTTGGGCAACAACCAGCCTTGTAGTCATATAGAGAATATATGTCACTTAGCGAAGTGGCTTAACACCATTTTCTGCTGGAAGAAAGATCTAAGTATTTGGCTACAATAACCCCAAGATGAGAGATGCTGCTTTGCAGCCTGGAGGCCGTGAGAATTTGTCCTAGTTTAGCAGGTGAGACCAGTTGGCACCGTGGGGGGGTGATCAAGGTCGTGTATTCTACCCCCTCTATTCATTTCCAAACAATGGACCATCTGCCAGAGGTGCCCAGGG
>JAWWEV010000115.1:95060794-95071238 GCA_035583235.1 Hafferia zeledoni
CGTGATTATTCGAGGAGGAGGTCCCCTCCCCCTCTTGTGAGTAAACATCTTAGTTCTTTCCCCTCAAACCAAGACAGCATGTCCAACAGTATCCAAAATGCTGATGTGCGTCATTTCAGAAAACCGATAATAAGAAAAATGCTTCAAAAAATGCTCTGTCATTGTGTCAGTATTGTTATCTCTCTTTGGACATCTGAAGGCTACTGGCAAAATGAACAACAGCAAAAAGGTCTTAACACTATATAAAGTGAAGGAAAAACTGCAAAACCAGGAGAATGAGGGAAGAGAGGCACTCTCTCTACAAGTCTCTCTGCCTAGACAGACTGGAGCTGACCACCTTTCCCCCCTGCCACCTGTCCTCACCACAACCAACGAAGCCTACAACCGGGAGCTGAGGCGCTGTCAGCCAGCGAACAGAAACCCGGCCTGCTACATGCATGCATTCTGAGAACCCTATTCCTGCCTACCTACCATATTCCTGAGAGCCAAAGTCGCTTCCCGCCGAGATGGGGAATGGTGACTTTGCGCTGCCCAGTGGCTGCCTGATAGCTAAAAGGTGAGTGGCAGGGACCACACATCAGGGCTGCATTCCGGAGACTGCATTCTAACAAGCTGCCAGACCCCCCGGAGCCAGAGATAACCATCACAAACTGCAGAGAGAAGAAAATAAAAGGCAGAGAATGCATCACCCCTCACCCACTCCATCTCAGCAGAAAGGTAGACTGTGGTGGCAAAACTGTTCTATGTTTTTAAAGTAACCTTAGCTTTTTTCAACTTTTCTCTATTTTTCCTTTCCTTTTTGTTTGCCCCTTTTACAATGAAAAAAATAAAATATCAGATTTTGCTATTAACATATAACTTTGAGTTTTAGCCTCATTTCAGAGAATATTCCCAACTAAATTTCTTTCTGGACTCCACAGAGAGGCCTCTTTTCTCCTCTGTGATTTTCAGATGGCAACAGTTATCAGCCCTGATTTAGACACACATTGAAAGCATAGCATCATAAAAACTCACATGAAGAAATTTAACTCATAACTTTATCCCACCCAAACCCAGCACATAGAAACACAATGAGCAATATATATTGAAAACAGAGATAAACAGATTGATAACAAAATATATTGCCAGAGAAAGGCTCTTATGAAATAAAAAAGAGCTTGAGTTACAAGTGTCTTTTTCCAATTAGAGACACTGATTTGGATCTTTACCTCATGTCTTATCATATCTGGTTTTCCTAAAAGTCATAGAAATTTCAAACCTTTGAACACTTTTTCCCTTGGCTGGAATTATCAAATGTGTAGGAAAGTTATTAGATAGAGAAAGATAAGAATAAAGTCAAGTACACAGCCTAATCAGACAAGTCTTGCTTTCTGTGATTCCAAATAGCCCTGCTTTTTCTTCTAACTTTTTCAGCGTTATGCAGTGAAAAAAAGAACTAAATACTATGTGATTAAGTTTACTGATAGTACAAAATCAAAAACAAGAGCAGTACACAGAAGAGTGCTACCAACATTTCAATTCTCTACTTTTCTGCTTGTATTAGAACATCAGAGACTTGCCCAGTAGTGTCCACCTCCATAGTCTCTTACATCATGCTACATGAGCTAATACTCCTTTTACTCTTCTGAAACAAAGAGCATGTTAAATGTTCCATTGCTTTGGAATACAGCACAATGTCTGTGGAGAGAACCTCATGGATTCTTCAGACCTGTCTTCTGAAATTTGAAGCACAAAATAATAAAGGAAGAAGCACTTTGTTCCAAATGTTTAAAAGGGGGCTATATAGATAAATTAAATCATATAAAACATTGTCTGGAGATCCCTATTTCTTTCTGCTGACTAAAAGACAGTCAAGATTTGAAGACTGAGTAACTCACAGATAAAAGATATTTCAAATTAGGTTAAAATGAATATACCTTCAATGTGGAGTATACAAGGGCCCACAAAACAACTACAACATACAGCAACACCACCACCACCACAAAGCCTCAATACCTTAAATAAATATCAAACTTACAGTAGAAGACCACAAAACCCTACATCTCCAATGAGCTACAGAAAGGGTAAAGATCAAGGCTGATCTAGGTCAATTCAGGTGCTTATGAATACAACTCTTAACAATTTTACTTAAAGACCTTACCCAAACAATCAAGAACAAACAAAGGAGTCCTTACCAGTCCTTGACTATCCAATCTTAGGAAAAAAGCATTGTGACTCCAGGTTAGATAATCAATTTAATCCTGAGTGTTAAAAGGCAACCAATTCAGGCAGTGAATTTCACCCAGTGCAATAAAACACCCACAACTTGCAAAACCTCCTCCAAAATAACAACAAAAAAAAATCTGAACCACATTCTCTTAGCTTTTTAAACTGCACAGAGGCAGCAAATTGCAATTTTACAAAGTATTATTTTCTCTAGGAACTTTTTCATATACCTCTATAAGCTTAGCAAAGTAGCGATTTTGATTCTGTGCCTCACAAAGATATTCAACAGGTTAATTCAGTTCACTCACCAAATAATCTGAAACCTTATATAACATCTAGTATAAGCTTGTTCATAGTCATTTATCATGTACTAATATTATTCTTAAAATTAAAGGATTTTTCTTTCCTTGATATATCCCCTCTCAATGTAGTTATAAAAAAGTCATTATATTCTCTCTTAACCTTCCCCAGCTAGGCTACACAAACAGAGCTCTTCTAATCCTTTCTTTGTAAGGTAAATATTCCATTCCTTTAATCTCTGAATCTGATCCAATTTAAATTAATCGTTTCTCAGAGAAATGATTAAAGATGTACACAGTATTCCAGATGAGGCTTTGCTGATGCCTTATGTAGTGGTATTTACATTCTTCTTTCTCTTAGAAGAATGTGTCAATACATTCTACAATAGCAGTAGCTATGTTTCAAGACTACATCACTGCACCAGTTCATACTCACCTCCAACAAATATACCCAGATACATAAATTTCCTGGCATCAGATTGACAATGTTCGTTTTGCACCAAATTTTTATTATTAATTCTTGAAAATATGTCTTTGAACTTCATGGTGTTAAATTGCATTCTATTTGTGTGATTTCTTTCCTTGGAATGATCAGATCCTTTTGATGCAGACTTAGCATCTTGCTACTTATTTCTTAGGTACGCACATAGTTTTCATCTGAATGTCATAAACAAATGTAGAATATATATTTGGTCCCAACACTGATGCTTGAGAGGTGTCTGTACTGATTTTTATGCAGCCTGTCTAGCTATTTGAGTATAGCTGGGGATAGTCTCCCTCCTACAAACTTTTTTCACAGCTTGTGTTAATTGCTGCCATCACCACGATTAATGCTAATTTTCCTTAAAGAAATCCTATTAAATGTTTAGCTTAAGTCTGAATAGAGTATCTTTACTTTATTAGCCTCTCTAAGAATTCAGTTATCTGAAAATGTTAGGTTAGTCTGACACTATCTCTATGAGATACAACCATGTAGTAATGTAAGTTTCATTTACCTCTGACCTTACTCAGTTCCTGTTCAGAATCTTCTCCAATGCTTTGCATAGCATTATAAGCAAAATAGCTGCATGGATCATCATCTTTCCCCACTGCTTTTTATCTTGATACTATGTTTGTCCTCCAAAGCTACCACCACCACACTTACAGTTTACTTTTAAATGGCATCTACTAGATTTGCAACACCATGTGCTAATGCATTCAGTTGATTGGAATAGATATTATCTAACTTTAAATCTTTCACACTTAGAAATAACAATTCTGCTTCAAACTTCCATAGTGTAATTTGCATCAGTCTTCTCATTTGAAGCAGATATTGTATCTTGCAATCACAATGACCCTTACATAAAAAAACCAAACTAAAACCCACCAACCAACCAACCAAAAAAAAAAAAAAAACAAAAAAAACCAAACACAAAACAAAAAATAAACAACCCCCCCCCAAAAAACTAAAACCAACACCAACAACACCAACCCCAAAATCCAAAACAAGCTCCACCAAGGGTAACATTATTTAAAAGTTGTGGCCATTTCTGGATCTTCTTTGCTGGCTTAGAAGCAAGTATAGAAAAGACTCCTTCTTTTCTAGTTTCCCCTCTTTGCCTATGTAAAGAATAATGTGTAAAGATTAGTATGTTAAAAAAACCAGTATATATTTTAGTTTCTAATGCTAGGGTAAAGTCTTCAAATTATTTATTCTTTATATCTTCAGACTCTGAAACATTGTCTTTCTCCTAAGGAACGTCTTTTCCCTGATTTTTGCCTCTGTTCTTATTATTAATGAATCCCTTTTAGAGTTCTAATATTTTACTCATCTTTTTAATCTTCTTATTAAATCACATTTCATGTGATTATTTATAATGAAGAGCCCTTTCTTACAACCATTTATTTTAAATTTTAAATAAATGTTCTAATTGGCTTGGAACATTTTACTTAAAAGTAAAGTGAGAGTTTTTTCGGGTCTAGTGAAATTCTTCACTGTGAGGGTAGTGAGACACTGGAACATGTTGCCTAGTGAAGCTATGGATGTCCCATCCATGTAAATGTTCAAGGCCAGGTTGGATGGGGCTTTGAGCAACCTCCTCTAGTGGAAGCTGTCCCTTCACATGGCAGAGAGATTGGAACTAATTGATCTTCCGGATCCCTTCCAAGCCAAACCATTCTCTGAATTCAAATCTTTAAGTAAAAAAAAAAAAAAAAAAAAAAAAAAAAAAAAAAAAAAAAAAAAAAAAAAAAAAAATCAGCCTATTTAATTTATTTCCTTAGCATGTAACAGTTTGACTTTTTAAAATTCCAAGGATTATTTACAAGCTTAGTTTTGCCTACTTTTTAACACAAACTTAGCTCCCTCTACTTATCACAGGAGAGCCACTGTTATCCTGGTGTCATTCTCTGAACTCACTCCAGTTTATTCAAATCTTCATCCTTCTACTAATGAGAGTCCAAACCTGAATGCAATAGTCCAAGCATGGTATAACCGATGAACCATTCAACTCAATTCATTAATACAACTTTGCTAAGTGTTAATTCTTTGTATCTAAATAAAGTACCCTTTTCCTTCTTGCAAGTATTATTAAGGTTTCATTCAGTGAGAGATATAAAGTTAAAATTTTTTGTTTCAATAACTACTTTTCATTGTTTTGAACATAGTTCTTCCAATTTGTGGGGAGAAAAAAATCAACTCAACTTTCTAAAAACTATAGATAGATAATCAAAGTCTTCACTGAAAAATCTATCAAGGCTTAAAACCTCCACACTGACAACAGTGAAGATGACAGCAAATAGGAAAACAGAAATCTTTCTGAGGCATTTCATGCACATGTATACAGATCATTCCAAAATTTCAGCATGCATTTGACAGAAATAGTCCGTTTTGACCTCTGTCATGAATGCTTGTTCCTAATCTTTAACAAAAACTTCAGTGAGTTTATACAGAATCTTGAACAAATATTTTTATCTTTATAACCTGAGAATAAAAGTTTAAGTGAATTTGAATTATTTTGAGCCAGAATATTGCAGTGCTTATGAATTAAATATTATTCAGGGAACTTGACTCTCACTTCAAATAAAATTCCAGATATAAAATTAACTTTTAAGAATTTCAAGAAAAGAATGGATGTATCTCCTCTCAATGTAAGCAATGCAGATTTTCTTTTGGAATCCTAAGAAGCAAATTTTGTGTGAATGCAACTACAGTGGAGTAGCATCTCTCTGTAGATTTGGCACTGGACTGCAGATTAGGGCTCTTTATTCTGTGTCTTTTGATTTGGTAAGAAATAGATAAAATGTTTTAAAAATTGACAATAAAGCTATGGAGTTGGATTTAATATCCAGTAATGGGGGGGGGGAGAGGGAACCATAAACCAGCCAACCAACCAAAAAAATACAAAATAAGTGCTACCTCCTCAGTTAAAAAAATAATGTTTATAAGGAAAAATCTTTATCAAATGGAAGGCAAACACTGCAAAAATTTAGAAAAGCAGTGAATCAGTAATATGGATATAATAAGTTAAATACTCACTGTAACATTTTTAGGCCAATCCATTGCCTCCATTTCCACAGATCTCAGTGTTGCCATTCTTGAAATAATGTCTTTGAACCTTTTTATACCTTTTCCTTCCCTATATGTTCCAGTTGATATTCCAAAGTCAAGAAATTCTCAGAATAAGAAATGGATACCCATCTCCTTTCCCACTTTCACACTACCACCAGCCTCCATTTACTGCTGAGATACTTTACGCAATACTATTTTGATGTAAAGGAAACATGGTCAGCATAGATGCTCTTCCTGGATTAATAAGCCTGCTATTTATTTTTATGACTATTATCTCTGGTCTCTCCAGTTCCACAGGTTTTTGTTTTGCAATGTGCCATTTAAAAGCTTTATTACAGTTCAATTTTTTTTCTGATATTTTGAATCTTCACTGCAAACTTTCCAGTAGTTCCATCAAACAGTTCAGATCTGAAATTTTACTTTGATCATTTCACGTCATACACACGACAAGTACATATTATTTTCAAAATATGTCTACATTTTTACCCAGAATTATTTGCATATAGGCCGACTACACAGGCTTGACTTAAGGGTTTTCTGAGCAGGACACTTTTTATGTTTTTGCAAAGTCATAATCACATGATTATTTTACTATCTCAAACTCTATATAAATTTTTAACAGAATTATTAAAAAAAAATACCCTAAAATCAGCATTTGCCTGTGATACCAGTACCTGCTCATTTTGTTTCTTCTACCAGTTTGTTAGGATGGAACCAGGGACCTTCTTACATGAGCCTCCAAACTACGTTTGTGAGTCCTTTCAAGGCTATTGTAGAACACAAAGGAATCAGAGTGGTTTTGTGTTTCAAGTAGTATAGTCATAGAATCATACATATAATGTATTGGTCTGGTTGGTTTCCTATTTACAGTAACCACTAAAAACCTGTGTAATTTTCTTACACACATGGAACATGAATTCATTAAAGTCATTCCAATGCTCAGTATTCAGCAAGACCGTTGTTCTGCGATATCACTTATTTCATTTTACTTTACTGTTAAGAGTTTTTCTAAAGAACATGTTCTGTTTGAAAGTCTTTTAAATGGTAATAAAGATGGTAATAACTCCTTTTTTCTTTTTGTGAAAATGACAAAATCTTATAGCAGAAAAGGTCTGGAAAGGTCATCTGCTTCCTGTCCTGAGGTAGAATCAGTTCTACCCAATAGTTAACTGAGAAGGTCAAAAGCGTTTTTTATTGCTGTCCTTGTTGAAGTCAGATCTTCCTTCGCTCAAAACTGAACAAGTCAAATTACACAAAAGGCTAAGGAAGAGAACACTATGCACAACATGCTGTCTGAGCTGCACCTTTAAGACCCTGCAAACTTGTAGAGCAGCAGGTGATTTAAGAGAACGTTTTTTAGCTGCTCTTTCCCTGTGGCTCACAGCAGCACTGTGATAAAGACAGTCTTGGTTCACTAAACTGGCTTTCTTTATCAAAGGCAAGAAAGACAGGGATAGGGAAGAAGAAAACAATAAGATAGAGAAAGAAAGCATATAAAAATGTTTATAACATTATGCATGCAATTTTTATATTCTAGATTATGTCCAAGATCTTGCCAGAGCCAGTGAAGACAGAAATACATTATGAATAGTGTAGGTTTGCTTCTATTCAGAATGTTTGATGCTAAAGATCAAACAAATGAGATGGCTGAGTAAGTGGAGATTGAAAGGACTGAGGTTTGCTGCCAGATTTTCACATGAAGACACTTTTAGTACTTCATAAAGGAGAAATAGATGAAAAGCTCAGCTGCCTAGTGTTTTATTGAAAGTGCATTCTGGGAAAAATTTTAACATATTACTTTAGGTGAAATTATTTTTGTTCCTTTATTTCTCTGATTTATAATACATTGTTTTACCTTAACCCTTTCTTATATGATTAGTTGTTCTTATTGATACTAATTTGGTCTTCTTTGACTCTTGCAATTTTTTTCAGTATGCAAAGTTAGTTTTTTGTTACTGTGCCTTTTGTCTTATATTTAAATTACCTATATGAACATTTACATAGGAGTATTCCCATCTGTTGTAAAAGCAAATAGATTTTACTTTTGTTGTGTAACCAGAAACAAGAGAGAGATTTAGCTTGAGATGTAAACCAGAAAACATCAGTGACCAACTGATATAAAATGGAAAAATGCAGTATGTTATGAGAAAACTGTGAAGTAATGTGTAAAAACTGTCTCAGTCTTAAAGCTACATTTAGGATTGCCTTTTTGACCCTGAGTCCTTTACTGCCAACTAAGGAACTACAGTGTCTTAAAAAATTTTCATGGGTGTCTGTGGGAGAATGAAAAAATGGACTTAGAAGGAGCAGCCTGGACCAGACCAGCTGCATATATGAGAGACTTTCACAGCTGAAGTTTAAAAGTTATGTGTTTTACTGAACGGTTTTTGGTTTGGAAAGTTTTCTGCATCCCCCTGTGTGGTTGTTATCCCCTCAGGTTTATTCCTCCTGCCGATTTGTCCCTGGTGAGTTCCTGCACCGCGGGGGCTGCTTTCCCGGGCTGGGGCTGTGGCGCCCAGGGGATCGTCCCGGCTTCACACTGCTCCTGTAGCCGCTGCTGCCACACGGCAGTCTCCGGGAACTGCCAGGGGCTGCTCCCAGCTGTGCTGGGCCGTGCCAGCTCCATTTGGAAATCGCTCTGCCTCGACTTGCCGATGCAGCCGCTGGCAACATGCCTGCCTCTCCTATCCATTTCTGCTTCTGCCCCAATCCCTGGGTTCCTATTGGTTAGTTCTTCTGTCATTTGACAAGTTTTCCGCCATCGGTTGCCAGTTTCCCGCTCCATCCCTACCCTCACCCAATCGCATCCAAGTTCCAGTAGCTTCCCCTCAGAACCCTATAAGTATTGTGTAGTTCCTCAATAAATATTCATTTTTGTTCCCTCCTTCCACCGGATATGGAGTAGATCATTTATTCTTCGGTCAACACTCATCAAGTATCTACAGCAGTACTCAGAAAATATTTAAAAATATAAACATAATTGGAAAATCTTAAGACAAATCATGGTCCACTTCAATACCTAGACTCTTTAAATATACCTTAATTGCTATAGTAAAACCTGGCTGCAATATTGAGGTTAGAAGAAAGCAGTCAATGTGATATCTCACAAATATGTCCAAAGTGTCATTAATTATATTATTGTGCAGCTCCTACAGGAGTTGAAGCCTATAACCTAATCTTATAGGAAGGTAATAACACTGTCATACAGGCCAGTAGTAATTCTCCATCAAACTGTCCTGTGACTTCTTAAACTCACCATGGAGTGGGCTGGGACTGTCCAGTGAATGAGGAGAGAACTCATGGTTATATCCAGTTGCACCTACTATGGAAATGTTTAAAAGTTATGTAGTATCATCTAGATAGATGATACACAACTTATTAATGGTCTTGGAAAATCTGTTTACTATTTTCAAATACCACAATAATTTTTATTACTAAAATTACATATTTTGCAACACTTAATAAATGACAATTCAGATGCTAATATTAAATCTGAAGTCCAGAAGATATTTGATGAAAAAGAGGATTAAAAGCATAAAACCATAGGTTGTTAAGGCTGTTGTCAAGTGTTTTCAAAACAAGACTAGCTCTGGGTCATTAGGGGTGCATTGAGATAGTAAAAAGTCTGAACAGTCCTTTACATTTGAAATGTGATTGCTCTACAGGGTTAGATAGACTTTGAGAGGATCTGACAATACTAGATACTGGAAGTTAGGTTTTCTGCTGTAATATACAGCAGATTCCCATGTCTTGCAATTATTCTTTTTATTTTCCTGTTGCTATGACACTTATCACAGCCATCATTCGTTTAGTATAAATAATTTAAACCTGGTTTAATACAACCTCATAGCTCTACGTACACTTATTATTTGTAATGTCTCCTATGTTTCCTTAACATTCAACAGCAACATATTGTTTCCTCCACCTGTATTGTTTTACTCATGATGTTGCCTTAGAATTTTATATATTTGTAGATTTTTATATATTGGGTAGTTTCTTACATTTGAAGTAGTAGCTAGCAGCTTCCAACCTCCATGCTACATTCCTGGATTTGCTATCTCAAGGGTCAGATAGTAGTTAAAACATCATGTATGGAACATGTGTACCAGAAGTAGAATGAGGTATCATTTTAGTAAAAAAAAATAAATAAGGCCCAGAAACCTTGGAGAAGATCCAGTAAGGGAAAGTGGTGTGAAGATACTGACGATAGATGAAGTAAGGGGTCTTGAGACCTCCAACTCAAATTCCAGAGGGGTAGACCTAAGGGAGGTTCTGGGAGTAGACAATTTTTAAATTGGATGTAACCTTTAGTTATTGCCACGGTTCTGGTCTCTGGGAAGGGACCGGACCGACGGCGGGGGTCCGTGGACAGCCTGCTGAGCTGGGATAT
>JAWWEV010000115.1:95085127-95099043 GCA_035583235.1 Hafferia zeledoni
GAGGGATTGTGGGAAGAAGGGACAGGGAATCCATTTTGAAGGTACAATATTCAAACTGGGGAAGTGCCCGTTCGCAAGCCCCCCCCGGTCCCGATCCAGTTGCGGCACGCACTGCCCGGGGTCCTTGGGTCTCCGCATCTTCGTTCATCCAGCGTTTATAATATCTCTGCCACTTGATGAGTTGTTCCTTGGTTGGGTCTCCTCCGACAGGTAATATTTTCAAAATATTCCAACAAATATTTTGTGGGTTTGTTTTTAAAATAAATATTAAAATTAAATCTCTGAAACAGCAAGTTTTTCTGTTTTAATGTTTATAGAAAGAAGCCCTGGAACTACCTTTAACCGACAAATTACATAGAAATGGGGTTTTGTGTTTGTTTGTTTGTTTGTTTAATAAAAGCCCTAAATACCATTTTTAATTCTGCACTGTGTGCCTCCATGAAGATCTGTTGTAATGACTATTTTCAATGTCACAGTTTTTATTTTAACATTCTTCAGCTTTGAAGGATGCATGTCTGCCCTTTTCATCAGAAAAATTGTGGGTTTCTAAAAAAGAATAAGCTGGAAGTACTGTAAATAAACACTGTTAAAACAAGTATTGTGGCTATGATTCTTCTTTAGCAGTTCTGTAAATAAGGAACAACTGTTATCACTCACTGCAGTAGCACCTTTGTGAAACAAGATAGAGGATAATAACCATGCTTTTGGTTTTAAAAGTATGCTTTCCTGTACTGGTAGCAGTAGATATTATTACTGAAATTTTAAGTGTATCTTAAACCCTGTGCTTAACATATTTTATTTCAAGAAGTATATTAAAGAACTAGGAAATTAAAAAGAGGAATAATGAGATGATCACAGATACAGAACAGCTTCTTTGTGGGAGAGATTAAATGAGACAGTGACAAGTATTTTATAGGTGGAAAGCTATATAATAAAAAATAGGAAGGAAAAACCTGGGAAAAAAATCCCAGTGAGCCCAATATGAAATTGCCAAGTAGCAAGCTTAAAACAAAATGCAGTATTTTTTAACACAACATGAAAAGGATTTGGGTGAATAATTGTAACATTTTAACAAGTCAGTAAGTATAAAAAGGTTAAAGAAGGCATTAAGAAACTAATGAAGAACATTGGTAGTGTCAAAAGCAATGACCTAAATGCAACACCATCTCTGGAATTATGTGCCTTACTGATTCTCAGAAGCCTAGAGAAAATAGGAAAGAAAAGATCTTTTGTTTTTCTCACCTTCTTCCTCAAATTCTTACTCTAAACACCTAGTGCACTGACCATTCTGTAGTCAGAATTCTGAACTGAACAGAAAATTGTGATCCAATTTGAAAGTTCTTATGTCCATGTAATATTGACTATTACAATTCCACAGATGCTCATATATTATCTAGAGAAATTATTTTTCTTCCTAGTGCCATTAAAGCTTTTACGTTAAAAAGAGGTAGTTTAATTTAAAGGTAATGTACTTTGCAGTTCACTTCCGCATCTGAAAATGGATTATGAACTAGACTAGAGTCTCATCATTTCTTAATATGGAACTTTACTTCTAGATTTATTTTACACATCTAATCATACTAAAATTTATTACACAGGGAAAAAAGTTTCTCTATGCAATGTGTTAGTTATATCTTACAAATTACAATGGTAATGGTCTCAAAGAGTTTTAAGGGTCATTTACCTTTCATAACTTTATTATTTCTTTACATTCACAAGACATTTCACATACTAGGGGCTAACTGGTATAGTCATTGTATGCTGATGTCTATTTAAGTTAGTATAGTCTTTTTACCAAATCTCTACTAAAACAGTGGTGATGTCAGGACAGAAAACTGCACAGCTGTTGAGTTAATGGGAACTGCCAGTAACTTGATGTTACGAGTTTTTTAATGTCTATATGCTTGAGACAACCTTTCAATATAAATGATATGCCTGAAGTAATGCAGGCAGAAGCTGATGTCATAGGAAACACTGTAAGTAAGAAGACAGGCATGTTAGCAAAGAATGGTTGTCCGAAAAGTGAAACATATTAAATCCAAATTAGTATACTTCAAACAAAGCAAAAACATATATATATATATAGAAATCCCACTAAAACAACCAAACTTATCTGAAATGAATCTTTCTCTCTGGCAGAGCTGAGAAAATAAAGCAAGTAAAGCCTATTTTGTTTGCCAAAGGAAGAAGAAGTAAAAGAACTAAATTTCACATTACAGTGAGACAGAAAATCAAAACAGCACTTCTGATGTAACAGTTTCAAATAAATGTGTGCAAACACAGTTCCCATTTTTTTTAGTTTATTTTTTATCCCTTTTCTCAGTATAATTAGATATTCATGTTCTTCTACTAGACAAAAATATGTTTTCAAAATGTAATATCATGTGCTTAGAATCAAATAAGCTAATGCAGTAGTTTAATACCAGCTGGAAATTAAACTCCAAATAAGCCACTTCCCTTCCCCTTGCCCCCTTCAGGTAAGAAAGTGACAAGGCATGGGCTAGGAGTTGAGATAAGAATTTACTGAAAGCAAACAGCAATGGAATGAGAAACGTACAGTAACAGCAGCAACAGTAATAACAAAAGAATGCAAAAAGAGAAGGTGCTTTACACACAAAAGGTGTTCATCAACTTGACTTTGTTCCATGTGACTGCTGGGACCAAGACAAGATGGTGCTTCTTCCTGCACCCAGTGCCACATGGTTTACCCAGACAAAAAGAAGATGGTAAGTGCTCCCCACAGCTGGCTCCCCACCCCATCTCCGAGCCCAAGGCAACAGAAAACAACAACAGACAAACCTCTGAAAGCTGGATCATTTGTATCACACCACATCACCACCTCAGATGTTGGGCATGATTCCATGTGGCTGCTGCCAGTGCTGCTGCTTTTGACCACTCTGCCCTGCTCCACCTGGTTCCACTTGATTCCTTCTAACTTGGCTCACACTTGGCTGAGCCAAATCTTGTCTCTGCACTCAATTCCACATGGCACTTCCCGCGCTGGTGCCAATTTTCAGCACCACATCTTGGAGCTGCATCTCAGAAGAATGGGTAGAAGATGGGCAGCAGCGGCAGAGGTTCTGCAGGGGTGATCCCAACAACCTTCCTGCTGGAGAGAGGGAGGCAGGGTGTGCTCACCTTTTCTTCCCTCCGAAACCACATGTCCCAGCAATGTCGTAGCTGGTATAGAATAACAGGGTACCCACACCCCCATGGTGCAAAGCTTCACCCCGTCTCTGCAACCAGGACAGTTAACAAGTCTGATTTCTTGTTCTTTGTTTCATATTATATCTTCAGTGTGAGATTACCACGTGTAAAATATATATCTCTGTTCATAAAGCAATTTGTTCTTGTTGTTGTTGTTGTTGTTGTTGTTGTTAATAAGACTTGTCAAAAAAGCCTAAGTGGTGATACTTGTAACTTCATGACAGTTCAGAGAAAATTCTATGGTCTGGGAGAAATAGCATGAGAAACTGTGTTGTTTTACCCACATTTGCCATTTCAACTGCATGAAGTAACTCCCATAGCTTGAAAGGAAATACATGTTAAAACTACTTGAGCTGATAACTTGATTTAAAAAGGAAATTTAATACTGTATTTTGAAAGGACATCTTTACAATTATTTCAGATAACACCTTGGTTGTTCTTTTCACTTATAGAAATTTCTGAGAACTGGATTAGACTATATCTGATATAACTGTTTTGGTGGTAGCTGTTATCTGAATATTCACCTAAAATGGTTTTAATCTCAAATCTGATATTGCATTAGAGGAAGCACACAGCAGTCACTGAAATCTCCAGACTTTCAACTGTGTAACTATGAGAGCTTCTCAATTATTACATTTTATTGTACTATTCATCTAATATAATGCTGTAGCCCATGACAAGATTTTATTTGAAGTGACTTTTTTTCCTATTCACTCAGCTACCATATTTTCTTCTTTCTTTTATATCAGATAACAGCTACAGATATAGATATGAATAAGTGAAGTGAGTTCTCTGACTTTAAGACAATGAAGCAAATGTGGTAATATGTTATTTCTTCATAAGCATGGTAGAAGGCACTCTTCACTGAGAGTGCAAAACAGCTGAAGATTAAAAAACAATTTTGAGAAAATTAGTGGAAGAATTGGACTTTTTTTAATCTAGGCTAAAGTTAAAAGGTAAAATAGTAAATTAACATTAGAATAATTATACAGTCACTTCATTTGCACAAAGCTATGTGAATATCAAAATAAGCCAAATCAATAAGGAAGATTTCTAATTCAAGTAATTTGGTCAAAGTTTTACTCAAGTAAAATATAGCGACTTAACCTTTCCACATTTCTAATGTTTAGCATGAGGTTAGAATCAACTACTAGGAATTTCTATATAATGATACTTAACTGTAAATATAAGAAAAGGAAAGTGAGATATCAAGAGAAATGTTCAACTTTTTGTATTAAAATCAATTTAAAAATTAGTTGGACAGAAGGTCAAGTTTCTTATTTAAATGTCTGCTTATAGACAGCACCTTGACATAAATTAGCAAAATAATTTCATAATTTTTCAGCTGATCCTGAGGGTTGCGTTCAAAAAAAAAAAAAAAACCATCTCTGAAAGCTATTTGACCTTGTGCTTCCTTTACTTTTAGGAGCTCTTGGCTACATTAAATTTTAAAGCTTAGTTATGTGAAAATTTTGGCCCAGACTATTGTAATATCAGTGGTGATGCCACTTGGACTGTAGTGAGTTAAATCTGGTTGGTTGCCAGGTTCCCACAAAGCCATATTTTCCAAAAATGCATTACTTCGCATATAACTTTGCAGCTGACAGATTGCAAACAGATACACTGTGTCAGTCTGAGCCACTCATACTGCACTGCATCATTTACTATGAAAGAACAACTCTCAAAAATAGGAAACATTAATTGCAGTGTCTAGAGAAACAGTGTGCCTTAAAAATTATAGTAATTTTCTACTGCAAAGCACAAGACTAGCTAAATATTTGCTCCCGAGACACATGCAAAATCTAAAAGGTGTTGTGTTGTAGTATATGGTTCAGGACTGCACCCAGCAATGATTGTAGCATATCCTCCACATTATTCTGTTTGTTCCAGTATGTCATTGTGAATACAAATATTTGTTTACAGTCTTGAAAATTCTTCTGCAAGATTCTTTAGTCAGCATCTTAAACCCAAACCAGGTCTGAACTTGTTAAAAATTATGTCTATTTGCACTTCCATGTAGAAGATTTTAGAATTGAGATGCACTTAAAATTCCAATATTAATAACATAAAACATTAATTTTGACATTTGGCACAAGTTTAATGATATATAACTATCTTGGGTTGAGCTGGCAAAATTCCCAACTGCCCAACACAGAGTGTTAGAGTCTCCCTCCCTCTGCCAAGAAAAGGCAAAAAGGAAAAAACCCTTCAAAACAGGTTAAACCTAAAACTAACTATATATATTTATACAGAAAAGAGAAAATTAAAAGAAACGACAATATAACACACTTACAAAATTTAGATATAACAAAAAAATCTCCCCATCAAACACAAATCTCACTATTCTAACTACAAATCACTCTAGAGAACTCAATTCCCCAGAGACAGACCCAAGCAGAGAGAAAGACTAAGAACAAACACTTTACTTCCCTAAGATAACATGGTGGTAAGCTGGTGCTGGGATGGCATGGTGCATCTTTCTCGGACCACAGCCATGAAGGAACTGACCAAGCCACTCCCACACCGGCTCCTACACTTTGAGATGATGTCAGAATATGGTAGGGATACTATTGGCCAATAGTCAGCTGTCAGCTAGCTCAGCCCAGCTCAAGTCAGCTGACAGTCCCAGGCCTAGTCTGAAATCTAAAGCCTAAATTTAGGCCTACCCAGCTAAACCTATAACAATAATCACGCATATATAACCACTCTTATAACAAATATTCACTACCAATATGTTAAATCTAAATTGTTCCAAATATAATTTGGTCACTCAAATGAGTATTTCAAATATAATAGAAAGAGTAATTACAGGAGCTTTGAAAATGTTAACAATTTTATTATGGAATGCGTTCTCCTTCAGAAAAACCTCTCCAATTATTCCCAAAGTTTTTCTGTCACTTACTGTTTGTCCTCTTTTCAGTGTGTGTACTTTTTGGCCACATACAATTTTGCATTCATTACAGGAAGAGGCATACCATGCACAGAATGATAAAGAAGTTTATAAAGAACATAATTCAGTGACTGATGGGCCCAAAGGGCTACACCTGCCAAAATGCATTAACTACTGTAAAGTGATGTAACAAACTATGATGCAACTCACTTGACAAAATATAGTATGTCACTTAGGAATTAAATGAAGAAATGAAAGATTAAAATTAGAAAAAGCCTAGTACAGAAAGAGTTGCAATTTTAACTTTAGTTTTTTTAAAAGAAGATGAAATTATGTTCACTGTATAACAGATGGGTGTCAGGTGAACTCTTAAGGAGTTCAAGATAAGTGGTATTGTGGGTACTCCCAGGGTGCTGAATCATCCTGCTAATGCCACGAATGAAGACCACCATCTTGTAGGAATAGGAATATGGCCAGAACAACAAATATATAGAATGTATTGATATAACTTACCATAAAAATAAAAAAGAAGTGAACAATTCATAATACCTTCACAACACAATTAAAAAATGCTATACTGTGAGTTATCCAGAGATGTTTACCCCTACTATTTGAACACAAAGTAGATAATTGACTCTGTAAGTATGATTTACTGGTCTAATTCTAGAAGATGGAGACCTTTCTCTATCCTTTGGTCAACCTTGAGTGGAAAAAAAAAATCAGACAGGTAACCCTTTTCCAGTTACTGAACATAAAAAAAGCTTGTATATTATTAATACAGTAGATCATAAAAGTAACTGTTAGAAACTGATTACTACTGTATTTAGTAGGCAAGAATGCAAAACATACTCATACTCTACTAGAATCAGATAAACAAAATATTTGGGAAAGAAAATAGATTAAAATACTCTGTGTGAAGTCTCAAGCAGAACTGATTTGTACTAATTTGTGTATTTGGTTGTAAGATAAAGAACTCTGAAATTTGAAACAGTATTTTATAACTATACCTTTCTTCTTTTTATTGTGATTTGGATTGTTATGATGATGATGATTGTTATTATTATTGTTATTTTACATTGCAAGAATTGCAAGAGATTCTTGAGATGTTTTGGAAACCAGAGAAAAGTTAGGAATGGTCCATGAAAAGTAATACATTTTCCATTAGTAACAAGAGGTTCCTCCACTAGCTCTGCTGATTTTAAAATGTAACCTTATGCAGAGGGTAGGAATTGCTTTGGCACTTAATCATGACAACTTACTGTTTTACACTGGACTGCTTCCATGCTAAATAAGAGAAACTACATTTAATACTGATTTTTGAGTTGCAAATAGCATCTGTCTTAGCTTGCATCAGATACATAGTCTTGCACTCTGACATAATAAAAAATTATCCTCAGACAGCAACACAATTACTGTTAAAATCCAAACAAAACCCCACACATGAATGGAGATACGTAAATAAAATGTTGACACTCATTAAAAAGCTGCATCATTTCTGATATACCTTCTGACAAAGATGAATACTGGATAATGTCATGTGAAAAGGGGAAATTTCCTCAACTCTTAGTGTGGGGAGATTTTCTCGACCCTTAGTAATTTATTTATCAGCCAATGCCTCAGGAAGCTGAGACTCTTGTGCCCAATGAGTCTGCCAGTGTAACATTATGGGAATCCTTCACTGAACAGTCCTCCTGGATGGGTGGGTGATTTGACTGCTTTTTCAGGAGGCTAAGACAACAGCATAGGGAGAACAGTCAACTGGTCTTCCCAGTTTGTTTGAGTGTGTTACCTGCTGATGGCAACTGCCAGTGCTTGTGAAGAACTCATTCAAACAGTTTACAGAGCAAAACTTTTTATTAATAGCAAAACTGTAACAGGTTAATAAGGTTCAAAGATTGATGGTGATTGTATCTGACTGCAAAAACATATTTAAAGCAATATATAGAGAAGTTCTAATTGAAAAATCGCTTGGGAATAGTGAATACCTAATATTCAGTTAATTCTGGATGAATTTGGACAGTCAATACAGGACTCCAACCACATTGTCTGATTGGCCTATACACTTTTAATTTACAGAGTCATGAAGCTTTCAGGAACTGACATCGGAGCAAAAGTGAAATTATCACTTTTAAAGGACTGAAAATTGAAAGATTGAGCTGACTAGCATTTTTCTGTAATAGTAACAAAGAAATAGTAATTTGTTGAATACAGAAAAGGAAGACATGCCTCTGCTGTTTCCTTTGACTCATTTCAGCTTTTTTCTGACTGGTGGGAAATACGGTCTTCTGCAGCAGTGAGGGGAGGTACTTGAATATCTCTCACTGAGCAGCAGCAATGAGAACGGTATAGTGATTTGGCAGTAAGGGTCAGAGGGGACACAAAGACAACTAAAAGTTCTGTCTAAGTGTTCATGGGACCTCTGGGTTCATGGGGCCTCTGATCTGCCTTCACACTGTGTGAAAGTGATGATGATTCACAGATATAATCCCAGATACCAGCTGAAGCAACCACTCTTGTTTTGCTGCAGACCTAATCCAGATGTAGCCCAAGGAGGGATATTCCTCTGCCCAGGTGCTGAGCCATTGGGTGAAGGAACAAGGTGGTTAAGAAAGCAGACATTGTAGTATCAAATAGACAAAACAGAAAATGAAAAGTCTTTGGAGTGTGCCTTGGAGATGAAAAAAAACCACTGAGAACCATATTGCATACAGAAAGGAACAGTTAGAGGCTGCATTCAAACACTTATAATGGCATGTACAGTCCCAAAATTGGCATGAGGAGAAAGACTCCTTCATTTCCAGGTGTGCATTAACAAAATAGGTCTAGGCTACTGGGAACAGCTGAAAACGGACAAATCTCCTCAGAGCAGCAACAGAACTGCTTGAGCCAGATCCACTTGTCAGCATGAACCGGAAACAAAGGTAGACAGTGGACAAAGACATCCATCTGTCAACTGTATTATCTGTCTTAGGAGGTGTGAAAGGCTGAAATTGTTAGTAGCTTAAACATTGTATAAATCACTGAAAGACTTCTGTCCACTGTGCAAAGAAACAACTGCTTACTGAAGCCCACCCCTCCCAGAATATGCCTACTAATTTGGACTGTGATAGGAACTTGAAATAAGATAAAAGTGGTACTATTGTCCAACTGTCCCAAGTCTGATGAGAAGATTGTATCCACAAGTATAAGGGCCTGCATTGCTAATGGCTCTATCAGACTACAAGCTGGGTTGTTGTGGCCCAATCCCTGAGAGAGGCTGGAAGATTACCTGCAGGGTGGCACACACTGGTGCCGCCCCCTCTAAGGGGTCTCAGACATTGCCATATATGTCCAGGAACGCAGCCTAAGCCAATGGGGTCAAAGGTTCTGGCCCCTAGGCGGAGTCAGATCAGAGGTCATATATGTGATTGCATTTTGAATAAAGAGAGTTTTGCCTGCATCGTGTCAGTGTGTGACTCCTCTAGCCCCGGTCAGCAACACTGGGTGTTGAAGGAGTTCATGAACAAGGTAAGGAAAGAGACAAATCCTTCGAGGCAGGGTAGTCTTTCTTTGTCCTTACACAAAAGACTCAGCTGTGCTAACTCCCCTCCCCTCCAGGGAAGCACTGGGACATTCACATGAAGTCTGAAGATACTAATTTCTGCTGATGGGCCATAATGGACAATAATTGACTCAACTGCACTAATGTACAGGCAGCTGTAAAATCTTAGAAAGTGTCAAAAACTTCTGAAATGCCCCCTGATCCACTATTACATCATCCAGTGTAAAACTCTCTACCCTAGGGGAGATACCAGGGCATTTCCATCTAGCTTAAGCATAATATAAACCCCTATAGACTCCCACATTTTGTGAGCTTGCCTTACCACTCTGGGCTTCCTTTGATGGAGCCAAACTGCAACCATCAATTCAACAAGTCTGGTACCCTCACCACTGAGAAGACCAGAAGAGGACCAATGCAATACTGTTGAAATCCACATAGTGGTGATATTTTTTTACTTAATCTATCTATCTGTCCATTTCGCCCCCCTCTCTCTGTCTTTCCAATCTTATTCTATCTCCTCTCTACCTCACATTTACTATTCAGTAAGAATCCATACTATTGACTGGGTGGCATATGGTCTAGTTTGCACTTAATTTGGGCACGGGTATCTCTCTAATAATTTTAATAACCAGATCATAACAACAGGTTTATTGCCAGCCAGGAGTTCAGGTGCAGAATGCTTATAGAGATGATGCTGTGAGAGTGCGCCCCCCCACCTTTCCCCCCAAAGCAGGACTCTGAGCCTATGTTAGGATAGGATAAGTCCCACCCCTGTTCCACCCCCCAGGAATTGAGGCTGGGGTTGTTTAAACCCTCTGACTTAATCAGTTCCTCAGGCTCCTGGAGTTCTTTCAATGTTGAGTCCCAAGGTTGTTTGCTTATGTTTATGTCTTGTTCTGCAGGCCTTCTGATATTCTTTAGCCCTTCACCTTGAAGAGAGTCTAAATAACTAAAGGAATTTGAGCTACTGATAAATGCTAAGGGTTAGGATATATAAACAATGAACTTAGGCTGCCAGAATACTAGCACATTAAATCTACAGTTGCTACAGCTACAAATACTTCTAAAATCTATAAAAATGGAAAAATCAAAAAATCAAAAACCCTTTCAGCATCAGAGACATTGCCAAGATTTATCCGGTTTTCACAGAATCACACAGAATCAGAGAATAAGCTGAGTTGGAAGGGATACAAAAGGATTATTGAGTCCAACCCATAGCCCTTCACAGGACCACCCCCAAGAGTCACACCATGTGGCTGAGAGTATCATCCAGACATTTCAACTCTGGCAGGCTTGGTGCTGTGACCACTTCCCTGGGGAGCCTGTTCCAGTGCCCAAACACCCTCTGGGTGAAGAATCTTTTTCTAACATCTAACCTAAACCTCCCCTGACACAACTTCAGGTCATTCCCTCTTATCAGAGAAGAGGATCAGTGTCTGCTCCTCCTCTTCCTCCCAAGAGGAAGTTGTAGACTGCAATGAGGTCTCCCCTCAGTCTCCTCTTCTCCAGGCTCAACAGACCAAGCGCCCTCAGCCACTCCTCATACAGCTTCCCCTCAAGGCCCTTCACCATCTCCATTGCCTTCCTTTGGACGCTCTCTAAGTGCTTAATATCTTTCTTATATTGTGGTGCCTGAAACTGCACACAATATTCAAGGTGAGGCCACCCCAGTGCAGAGCAGAGCAGGACAATCTCCTCCCTTGACTGGCTGGTGATGCTTTGCCCAATGCCCCCCAGGACATGGTTGCCCTCCTGGCTCCTAGGGCACTGCTGACTCCTCTTCAAGTTGCCATCAGACAGGACCCCCATGTCCCTTTCTGTGGCACTGCTTTCTATCATCTCATTCCCCAGTCTGTACAAACATCCTGGGCTGCCCATCCCAGGTACAGAATCCAGCACTTTTCCCTTGTTGAATTTCATATGGTTGGTGATTACCCAGACCTCTAATTTGTCGCGTTCTCTCTGCGGGACCTCCCTGCCTTTGAGGGAGTCAACAGCTACTCCCAGTTTTGTGTCACCTGCAAACGTGTTTAGTATCCCTCCCAGTCCTGCATCCTCATAATTTATGAAGATGTTGAAGAGCACAGGGGCCAAGATGAAGCCCTGTGGAACCCCACTAGTGACAGGTCACCAGTCTGATATTACCCCATTCACTATTACCCTCTGTGCTTGATCCGTGAGCCAACTGCTCACCCAGTACATGATATCTTTATCCAGCTTTGTGATGGACATTTTGTCCAGTAGGATCCTGTGAGAGGTAGTAATGAAAGCTTTACTGAAATCTAAAGAGATTACATCAGTTGGCCCTTCTTGATCAACTAGGTGGGTTACCTTGTCATAAAAGGCAATCAGGTTTGATAAACAGGGTTGCTTATTATTGTTTATGTAGCACCACCACCACCACCAAGGGAGAACCTGAGTCTAGGACTGCAGAATTATAACAAAGTATCCTTTGTCTGGCTAGTGATACTGGAGTGATATAGAGTGGATATAGAGAAGATGGATACACATTTTTCTTAGAAGTTCACAATGAAAGGTCATGAGACAATGACTATGGACTGGAACAAGACAAATTCCAATTAGATGTTAGTAATAATCATTTCACCATGAGTGCAATCAAATATTTGAATAAATTGCTCACACAGTTTATGTAATCTCCATCTGTGAAGAGGTTAATAGTTGGCTTTATATGATCCTGAATAATATTGTTGGACTTTGAAATTGCATTTAACTTCAAAGTTGTGCCTTGCTCTGAGCAGGATATGGGGAAGGACCACTGGAACTCCAGAGCTTCTTTCAATCTAAATTTTTATGACTTATGAGACAGTAACTAAGGCAGAGTACTTCAATTTTTGTCTGTTCAGCACAGACTTTTTAAAATGTTTTTTATCGTTTCAAAATCTTTTGCGGAATTGTTTTTATGTCCCTTGCCAACACGGCGGTGTGGGGATTGGAACCAGAAGGACATGGCTTGTTGAAGCCCAGCTCTCTCACTACTTGCTAGAAAAGAAGAAAGCAAGAAAGCGAGAAAGCGAGAGAAAGAAAGAAAAGAAAGAAAAGAAAAGAAAGAAAGAAAGAAAGAAAGAAAGAAAGAAAGAAAGAAAGAAAGAAAGAAAGAAAGAGAAAGAGAAAGAGAAAGAGAAAGAGAGAGAAAGAGAGAAAGAAAAAGAGAAAGAGAGAAAAGAAAGTCCCACCACACTTAACCATACCTAAATCTTTTCAATCTTTGTAAAAAGCTAATAGTGCCTCATTTAGAGGCAGAAGTAAAAAGTTCACCAGAAATGCCCCCATCTGGAAACATTTACTGGCTTAAGGTATCTCTGTCTTTTGCCATGTTTCTGTGAAGTCACATTTACAAGCTAAGCCAGCCTTTCTGTTCAAACAGTCAGGATATAGAGGCAAAACAAACTTTAGCCCAGAGCCTTAAGTATACTCATAGTGCCTAGTGCCTTGTAATATGCCACTGTCACATAAGTCCCATTAGTGCAGCATTGCCTGCAAGACATGCTCTAGAAGAAGAGAACAGAGCCATTTTATTAGGTCTCCTACCCAGCTAAGCATTTCTGGCTGGTCCTGTATATCCAAAGCACCTCCTCTGAAGCTACTGAGCACAGGTTTTGATGTGGGTACTTTAGCTTCTGCCAGGAAAAGCTGAGGCAGGCCCAGGCAAGGAGTCTGGAGGTGGATAAATGGGGGCAGCTTTCTGAAGAACTACAGTCCAGCTGAGCAGCCTTGACATTTCAGTGAAGATCAGCAGATATTAGCACACCCCAGCCTTGCCACACACTGGTGGTTTGAGGAGTGCTCCAGGCTTCTTGGAGTCTCACTCAGAGCTCATACCCCAGAATGGTCCCAAGGTAACTCACAACTCCGGCCGGTTTCACATGGATTCCCCCTGACCTAACTGTGTCCAAGCCATCACTTTGTTTTGCAGATTCATGGCAACTCTCATATCCTCATATCTGTGCAGATGGTGTCTGTGGAGAGTCAGCTTCTTCAGTGTAAGAGGTCTGAGAAGTAGAGTGAAAACCTGATGGGAGATCTCTCTGGAGCTGAATGTGCTGAAGGCTCCAACATCTCTAATGCTTTTAGCATAGTCCTGGACACAGAAAACTAGAGGTGGGGGAGAACAGAGGGGAATAAGGAAGGATGCTACTACTTTATACAGTGAGAAGCTCTTCCTTCAGCAGAAAAGCTGCCTCCTTGTTGTAGTTTGGAATTATTATGTAAATTCTCTCCCCTGCCATTAACTGTCCATGCCAGTAGTTAACAAAGAGA
>JAWWEV010000115.1:95108361-95123170 GCA_035583235.1 Hafferia zeledoni
GATAGATAGATAGATAGATAGATAGATAGATAGATAGATAGATAGATAGATAGATAGATAGATAGATAGATGAGAGATAAAAATATGTTGTATAAACACATACTACTTATATCTGACTTTGGAATTTTCTTGGAACCTATTAATTGCAAGGATCTATGCATCTCTGGAAGCAAAGAAAAAGAGGAATGGCTTTATTTGTGGCACTGGTATTTCTCTATTCTTCTCATTAGCATCAATCTAGATTAAAGACATCCATTTTCATGTTAACTCATAGGTAAAATATTTGCTATCAGAAAATATAAAATATCTTATAGCTTTAAATCAAATTGCTCTCAATCCCAGTGGCAAGGACCTCCCTGCTGTGTTGTTTTTTCCTGCTTTATATTGTCACAAAATTTAAGGTGAAAATATGTGTTTAGTTTCTGTGCTTAAATCAGAAATTATTAAAATATCTTAACTGTTTTGTGATTAAACAGAAAGAGGAACATGGTATCTTTGTAGCCATATTTCATGTCTGATGCTTAAAATGAGGTACTTGAATTTCAAAACTCAGCTTCTTTCATGCTCAGAGATGTCAAATTACTGTTGGACAAACGGACCTCATGATTGCAATCCATGTGCCATTGAACAGAAGCCATAGCACCAGTGGAGTGTAACAAACTTATGGAAGTTGCAGAGATGGGAGAAAATTGAACCATCAGAAATCTTAGAGGTTATAGGGGCCTGATCTAGTAATAAAGAAATAATAAGAAATAATAAGAAATAATAAGAAATTGCATATGCTCAGAATGGCACAGACTTACTGTGCATAAGAGAAAATTACTTTCATGTAGAAATTGAATTATCAACTTTATTTTTAAATTGCTAAGACTTAAGGGCCCTCTTATAATTCCACTATAGCTGACATGTATAACTACTTATACCTCAGAATGAGTAGTGAGACATATTTTTGGTAACATCTGTAAGGTTAGACATGCACTTTTAAAAGTACAGTACAAGACTTTCATTTGTCATTCCTCATATTAAGTTCTAAATATTTTATGGCTACACTCAGGAACTGGATGGCTGCTTTAGAATGAATAATTAAAACTTACTTTAAAATAACTGTCTTTGGGGAATGGGTGCCTCAGTGAACTAAACAATTTCTGTTCCTATTCTCAACATTGTTTCCCTGTAATTTCCTGACTTGATTTGCAGTACATACCTTTATATTTTAGGAAAGAATTATATGTCAAGTTATAACGATGGGAAATAAAAAATTCTAAGATTGACACAGAGAATTTAGATGACTAAGCAGAAAAAATCCTCTTTTCACACAAGTGAGCTCCTTAAAATGTTCATCAAGTCTGAAGGTAGTTTTAAACCCTCCTTTAAGAAGTTTGTCTGGTCTAGATAGACAATAAATTACAGTATTTCAGAGTTTGCCCTAAACTTTTTAGGAGATGATTTTCCTATCTAAAAATGTTGAATGATTAGAAGTGTTTTGTGGAAATGTACTAGTTTCAAAGAATGTTCAAAGGGTGATGAAAGAAAGCCTTTTTCTCATTAAAAAAAAAAAAAAAAAAAAAAGATATTTAATAGAGCAGAAGTAAAAAATCTAATTCAGAATGAATTTTTATTGGTCCAAATTTTTTTTTTTAATTTGGAAATTATATATGTTTACTGGTATCATGGTATTTACTATGCAATAAAAAACATAGTCTTACTACTTGTTTCTGCAGCATTCCCTAGATGCCTTGAGCAAGCTTTTTTGTAAAGAATAAAGCTTACTTAGCAGCTCAGGAAAAGCTGTGATAGATTTCAATTCACTTCAAAGACTGTTTTTCTGTTGCTTGAATAAATATTGAAAATTAAGATAGTATTTTGTGACAAATATATACACTGCTAAATATAAAGAATATAACTGACATAAAAATTCTAAGCACATATTTTGCCAGGGCCTTACAATGAGACCCATGACAAAATATATCTGACTTAAATTCTATTTTGGCATATATAAATATGACACAGTAGAAAGAGGGTCAGAAGACTAACAGCTGTGGTAAAGTAATTTTTTATGGAGTTGTTCAATTCACTGGAACATTCCAAGTTTTCTATGCATTTACTGCCAATTAAAATTGTGTATCAGAGTCTAAAAGAAAAATCCTAATTGTATGAACTGTGGGGCTACTGCAAGATTCAGGCTAGTGACAGTCTGAAATTTCTAGGCTGCTATCTTTGCTGCAGTTCAATTATTCTAACAGCGACAGAAGAAAGAGAAAGGCACAGAGACAAAGAAAAATGTGGATTTGGAAAAAAAAAAATTATTGTCTGGCCAGAAACCCCATTGTATAAGGAAAAGTCATAAATCTTTTCTTTGTTTTTCTTTTTATAATGTCAATCACAGTAATAGTGAAGTCCCCCAAAACTTGAGCATATGTGTTTCAAAGTTATTAACCAATCAAATACATTCATTTATTAATTTTAAACTTTAACCAGTATTTTATAAAGGTTATAAAGAAATAAAGAGCTCTGTAGAGTTTTCGTTTTGTTTATGTGTGATTTAATCTGAGCCATTTTTCATCATCCTGTGATGAATAGCAGACCAAACCTAAAATTGGCTCTATCTCTTGGCGTTTTAATTCAAATATGAAATTAAAAAGAATAAATAGTAACTCAAACAACTATTAAATTTAAGATTTGAACCATGTGTGCCTAAACCATGGAAACCGATTCAAGTTTCGTAGAACTGTGGAGGAAATAAGGATGTATTTCCCCCTTGCTTTGACTTTGACTGTAGTTAACCTGTTCATGAAAGTAATGGTCAGATAGGAAGTCCACATGTAGGATATGCATTAAGATGTAACTTATTACCATTTCACTACACTTACATTGTAAGAGGAATAGATATAAAAATAGATAATATATAGAAATAGATAACAGATAATATTATTTAAAAGCTAGGCTAATATAGCTAACTTTCACTTTGTATACTTCCAATGCACTTTGATAATTCCAAGGGGCATCAAATGCCATTATGCATATTTTTCTCACACAAGCATTTATTTTGCAATTGTATATATTTTTAATCAGAAATTATTTCTGTTTAGATTTTTGTTTTCAAAAAAGAAATAAGGTGTGCTGAATGTTACATTGAATTCTTAATCTAATCTTAATTCTTTTCATCTCACGTGCAAAACTAGTGATAAGTTTGTTATTTATTGTGCCTTGCCTTCATGTCTAGTGACTTCATAAGTAGATTCACAAGGCAGAAATTGTAGTTGTTCATGACTCCATTGCTGTCGATTAGTAGAGTTGCAAAACTCTTTTAAAGAGAGTCTTAAATTTTACAAATGTTATGACAAATTCCTAACATGTCCAATTTCAAGTAGGAAACTGAAACTACCTTCTAGCATCATACTAAGCTGGTTGATTGGTTGGGGTTTTTTCTGTTACTTTCTTTTTTGTTTCACTTGGTTTGGGGGTTTTGTGCTAACTGTATGAGTGTTTTCCTTGCTTTTCTGAGAATGCAGCTCAGAGACCAGGTCTCATTTTATGTTTTTAGAGCAAAAAAATGTAATATGTCTATTGTTGTAGCCATGTCTAATACATTTGTATTTTTACAAAGGTCATTTTTCATGAGATGATTTATGGGACATATTACTTACATAGGGGACAATGCATTAAAATACCATAAAAAAACCCCAAGAAGACTTGCATTGTGTTTATAAAATCCCTGTGGGTGAATGGAAGAAGAACTGGAGCGAAAAAAATTGATTCCTCTAAAAGTGAAGGAAAAAAATTGTTTAAAAGTTCATGTCTTTTCACTTGAACTTACATGTATATGTTTAAAATAAGATTGCATAATAGTTGTATCGAATGTTTTCATCCTAGTGATTAATAATGTATAAAGTATATATAATGATACTGAGCTAATAAAATAAATAAATTTATAATAAACCAAACTGATTAAATTATGAGAAAAACCTGACTGTTTATCATTCCTCTATACAGGAAGCTACAGAAAATGCTTAGGATTTTTTTCCCACACAATCCAGAAGAAATCATAATGCAGAAATTATCTTTGAGTTGCTTTGTTATATTAATAGTTTGGAGCTTTTTGAACCCTTTTTCTTTATGTTTATATTTTATCTGCAAATTAAAAAGAAAAAACAAAAATACTTAAAGTCAAGTTCAGTACCAACGTTTAAGAACATTTTTTTTACTTCCTTGCTGCCTCATTGACTTCCATTTGAAAACTGTGTGTAATTTCTACCTGAATCTCACTATTCTAGCAATGTTTCAAACTTAATGTCTTCCATCAAAAATTAGATTGTTTTAATTTACATAATTAATTGTAAATCATTTGCCAACATATTGCATTTTAGACATTATGAGCATTTTTTTCAATTGTAACCTTAATGGTTTTGTAAGAAAGTTGCAAAACACGAATGGCATACACCTTTTATGACAGTTTTACAAAGATATAATGAATGCAGGCTGTTATTTATGAAAAAGTACCAAGCAATTTGGTACCATAAACCCATAGTTATTACATTGTGTGTGTACAACAAAGATGATTTACATTCAGACCTTGAACAGACAACTCTAGCTAATGATTCCATTTTATTATGCGACATTTTCCCTTGGAAAAATAAAAAAAAATATTTTTTTTGTTTGATTTTTGGGGCTTTTTTCTTGGTTTATTTGGAATCTTTCTGGGAAGCAAACTTATAACGCCCTTTTAAATCTATTTCTATGGCAATTTTGTGACATCTAGTAAACATTCCTCCTTCCATTTATTTCGAAATGAAATTTTACAATATTTCTCATGATATGCAGTTCATGGAAATAATGGCAGACAGAGAAAAGTACAAAATGGCTTGATTTTTTTGTAAATTTGTGATGACAGTTTTGAGTCAAGGCAATAGAGATGATTCAGTCTTATTGTACTATAATAATGGCCTAACCTTCGCGAACGAAGATTTGGGAAGGGCTCTCCCCATGTGGGTGTGCCCTTCCAGCCTGTGCAGTGGATTTTTTAGGTGAGGCGCAGCGTGCGCAGAACTGGCCCCACCGTTTAAATCCTCAGGTTCATTTGCCACAGCCGAGCAAGCTTGGACAGTGACAGTGAAGTCCTTAGGACTGTCTACAGCACCCAGTACTAACTGGGGCTGACCCTGCTGAGCATCGGAGATCTGACGGGAGGGAGGCATTTAACTGCCGGGGCGGTCCACCTACTGAGACTCGAACTCGTGACCTTGGGAGTCAGAGACCGGAGTGCTCTCCATTACGCCACGGGACCGCCCATTGTACTATAACTTCTAATTCTAACATCCATGGTGTAACAGCCATGGTATATTTCTTGCTCTTTTTACCGTGTTCTCAGGCTGTAGCCACAAAAGTTACCTTTTTCTTTTTTTTTTTCCTTAGGTGTCAGATGCACTTACTTCTTTCATTTACAGTATTGGTCTTAGAATATAGTTTGTCAGTTTTCATTCACTTCATGTATCTGTGCCATCCTAGACTGAAGTAATCTACCAGACTTTTGGCTTTTTAGAATGAATTTAGATACTGTATATCAATCAACAAAACATGAAAGACTTTATAAGTAGATGAAAATATTGTTTTAAGCAAATAAAACTTTGACAGTAGTGGCAAAGTGATGTAACCATCACTAGTTGATTATGTAAGGAAAAATCTAACAGATAAAAAGTTGTTTGATTCAGAATATTAAGAATATTAAGAGCAGAAGTATTTGAAGTGTTCTGTCACAGTGATTTTTGGCATTCCTTGACATGTCATAGTCTGCTGTAACAATGCAGCATCCAAAGGAATCCATGTGCTAGAATTTGGACTGGTGACAGATGCAAGTTTTCACTCTCCCTAGTTTGACATTTGAATTCAGTATCATTAGCTTCTCCAGAAGCTTCTTGTGCACATGTTGCAAGTAATTTGACACTCCGAATGAACAAATTAATATGATGCAGGAAGGGGTTTTCATTTTTGATTTTTATATTTTATAGATTTTAGGAATACAGGAGCTGTAGCAAAGGCAGATTTAGTGTGTTGATATTTCTAACAGCTTAAGTTCAATATTTGTCTATTGTAACCCCTGTTCCATATCAATAGCTCAAATTCTTCTAGCTGTTTAGTCTCTTTTCAAGGCAGAAGGTTGAAGAATATCAAAAGGAGACATAAACACAGGGCAGAGTGACCCAGAAGTCAGAACATTGGAAGAACTCTAGAAGTCCAAGGAAGAGGAAAATGATGAAGAAGGGGTCCCACAGACGCCTGACTCAAATCCTGAGGGGGTGGGACTGGGGTGGGACAAGGTTGAACTGGGAGACGTGTAAAATAATGATTGCATAGACTATATTATAAAAGCCATGGAAATTAGAGTTTGCGCATGCGCACGTTGATGTATTGCTGGAGGAGCATAGCTCAAAGCCACTGCCTACTTATCTCCTAGAAAACTGGCTTGGAGTTTTTTTCACAGATTTTTAAGGCAACAATACATACTTATATAGTAGCTCATCTGCCTTGCAACTTCAGAGGTTGTTTATGAAAAGCTGGAAGTGTACTGAAGAGATTTAGCAAGTATTCAAAGTAGCCATAAAGTTGCATAAACTTTCTATTATTCATCTCATACATATTATCTAGGACAGTACATTGCTGATACAGGAGTTTGCACCTTCCTTTCAGTAGACAGTACCACTTTGTTTCTATTATTTTATTAAGTATATACTTAGTTTTGTGTGTCACTCCTACACAGAAGGGAACACTCAAGACTTGTAGATGCCTGTGGTCAAAATAGAATGACAAAAGCCAAAAAAAAGCTCAGAAAGTTTTTTAGCCAACTACACACTTGGCATGGAAATTGGTAGATATTTTGCCTCAATAAAAATAAAAGAATAAAAAGAAAGAGGGAAGAAAGAGAAAATTAAAGGGAGATGAGATAGGGGAGGAAAGGGAATCATCAGTCTTGGGTCCAGCATCAATCTGTCAGACAGAGCATCCAAGGTCCTGGTGGTGCCATCTGGGCTTTGGGGGGTTATTGTTTTATAGATAAATTTTCCCCACCCTGGGATTAGGTTTCTCTCTCTTCATGTGAATGAACGGACATTTCCAGTTCAGTCTTCCTGTAATACAAGTTCAAAGACCAAAGCAAGGAGCAAATCCTGAGATCTCCTGCAATCTATGCAGGCTCATGTTATTCAACAGAGACAACAAATACAGGTTTAGCTAATTCCTGTGGTATACATAGGTGTGTATCTTCATTAGTCAATGGCATTAACTGAAAAGTTATGACTGATGCCCTGGGAAAGTGGAACAACCATTTGCAACCATCTATTCATTTGCCTCCAGAGACAAAAGAAGGCCCCCCAGTACCATACCAAAATTTCACAGAGAGAGTTACCTGTGCTACGCCCAAAAAGCGCATAAGCTTGAAGAGTACCTAGAGCATAAAATTTTATCCTGACTCTTGACTCTTGATTATATTTTTTCTTCTGATTGTCTGTCTGTCTTCAGATCTTTCCTGTCCTCTGTTCCAAACCCTCTCTGATGCACAGATTCTCATTCTACTCTACTCAGTTCTGTGAACTGAATATTACAGAATTTATTATATTCTGGAATTTTTCTGACATCTGATCATGTTCTTGCCTCAAATCTTCAGCTGTCATCTCTTTTGCTTTTCCTGATCCTCCTTTCAACTTAATATGGAGATGGCATTCAGATATTTCCACCATGAATTTTCATCATAAATCAGTATGTTCTCTAGGCCTCTCTGCCTCTTTTCTGGTCTCTGTAGGCATGTACAGAACCATTGATGCATACTGCTGAATACATTCAGGTAGTTTAGCTGATTGCCTGTAACATACTATTTCCCTCTTGCAGGTTGTCAGCAGTCACAAGACTGGACTTTTGCACAGCACCACAAAGACAGACAAACTAGCATTAGTAATGGAGAGAGCAGACTGTGTCAAAGTGTATCATGTCACCACAGTGCTAAGACTGGGACTGAAGAGATGAGTGGAATTGAAAACTGGCTGAACTCCCTGATTCTGAGAGTGCAGATCAGCAGCAACATAACATCCATCTGAAGCTCAGTCACTAGTGGTGCACCCCAGGAGTCCATATGGGAGCCAATTCTGTTTTTATGTCTTCATTAATGACATTAACAATGAGGTGTGAGGAGTGCAACCTCAGCAAGTTTGCAGACAAGACAAAACTGGGAGTAGTTGATACACCAGTAGGTGCATTCTCAAAATTTGTTCAGAGTAACCTTGAATGGCTGGAGAAATGGGTAAACAGAAATCTTGTAAATCTGAGCAAAGGTAGGAAAAGTAGCAGCAGTGCCAGGCTCTTTTGTACCTCTTCTATCTGGTATTTTCTCGTAGGTGGCAAAGTAGGTTAGTCAGTTTGATGCCCTCATGGGTTACCCCAGCAGAATTCAGAGCATTCCATTTTTCAGTTCAAAGAAGTATAAATCAGAGTATATATTTTTGTGAAATTTATTCTGATTTTGGAGACAACAAAAATATTATGTTTTCTGAGTATTCTTTTCCCTTTTATTTTCTTCAGCTTCACTGTTCCTCCTCAATGCACTTTTATTATGTTTTCTGAACAGAACTAAAATGGTGACTTCTGAAATACCCATATGATTACCTTTTAAAGGTTTTACTTATAATGATGTGTACTTGATGTTTTTATAATGCAAATAGGATAGGATGAGAAAACCTCAAAGAGATGTCTTCTGAAAAAAAGTATATTTAATAAATTTATCTCAGTAGGTTGTCTTCATTTTGATAGGTCCTTTGATTTCATGTGACATTTTGCAGTGAACCATAGACTGTCCAAATGTAAAAGGAATGATTTCCCAAAAGAATAATGTAGAAAATGTCTTAAAGAAGCATCAACATCTTGCAAATGGGACAGAATCACCATCCACCAGCTTCTTCTTTATGGTAACAAAGTGAGGATATGACAACTAACATCCTGTATCAATGTATGACCTTGCAATCTTGTCAGCTAGAAAGCACAAGAAAGCCTGAAGAGTTACTTGTTCTCTATAAATGTATTATGGAAGGAAAAAAAATCAACATTTTAAAATCACAAATGCTACTGAGTAACCCAAAAATGCAAAAGTAGATTAAATCACACTTCATCTAAGAATAGAAATGGCTTATAAGGATGACAGTAGAATTGTTTCAAGTTCCAATATAATTGGTTTATTTTACAAATAGGGTTTCAGAAAACTTATTCATATATAACTACACAATATCCTACCTGCAGCCTCATTTTACCAAAATGAGACACCCAGCACAGAAAATTCTAATTCACTACAGAGAAGGGCTCAGTGTTTTAAGACAGATGGACAGTCAGAAGGATCACTGTTCTCCTTGTAGCTAGGAACTGACTAGAACACTTTCCTGGGATGCAGCTTGCTACAGCTTGAAAATGGACTTGAACCATATTTCTCTCTCCTTCTTGATTAAACACCATGCTTTATGCAAAAGACCAGATCTTCTTATTATTAATTTGGCAGTTTTTGTTGATCACAACAATTTCAGTCTGCACTATACAGCTCAAAAGCCATGCTGTCTGTGGAATGGAGCTTTGAATTTCACCTTACAGTTGAATTCATCATCTCTTCTCAGCTCTATCAAGGATCTCTTGGGTTCAGCTAGTAATCTAGCTCTTGCATGAAAAAAATTATTTGCATATATTATAAATTACAATTACATACTATTAAAATATTTTATAACTGATAGTATAAATATTTATATAAGTAAGAGAATCAATGGCTTCACCTTTTTTTTTTTCATCACAATTATTTTCCTAATAATTCTTTAGTGGTGAAACTGATGAGACAGGCAATTGTTACTTCGTAAGAGAATTCAAGTAAGTGACCACTGGGTCATTGATCTCTCTTATTTAGAATTTTTCCTATGGCCTGAAGCTTAGAAACAGTGAGATAATTTTAATACAACAAGGAATATTATGAAGAGTTTGTCTAGTTTCTTACATTGCATTCTAGATGGTTGCTATTGGTGAATAAAATTACTATCATCATATATTTTAGTTGTTCTTCCATATTTTTTTCAGAAACAGGCCTTCATGTCAGGTTTTATGCTAGTAGGGATTTATTTTTTTATATATACTCTTTTATACATAGTTACATAGATGGTTTAATGTTGTTGCATATAATGCCTGTACTCATATGGTGCTGTATATAACAATGAAAGCATGCTCAGAGCTATGTATTCTACAACTGGAGCTAAAACCCCTGTGGCTTCCTGAAAAAATTAATTACATCATTTCTCTTACAATCTCCAAGAAAGCACCTTTCCTAATAAAGGTAGAGGTAGACTTTTACCTTTACTGTGGAAAACATTACACGATTTGCTCATTCTAGTTGTTTTTTAGAGTTTCAGACATATTCAGCTATTCTGCCTTCCAGTTTTAAAGGTAAGAACATGTTTTGAACTTGCCAAAAATCTAGTTGCTTGAGAAATTTAATAAACTGAACAGAGTGGGGAAAAAAAAACAACCACCAAAACCCAATAAAGGGCACTTAATGGGGAGCAAATAATGGGAATGCAGTAATGTCAAAAAAGAAATCTAGTTGACTGATGGTAAAGTTGAGGGTCTAGTACTATGTGAAGAACTAAGAGGCTACACACTGAATATTAAAGACCATATATTGCTCTATATGGCACAGCTGTGAGTGCAACAAGAGGAATCAGGAGAAAAAGCCTGCAGACCAAGAAAACTTGAGGGGCAACTTCAGTGATCCAGTTAAGGAGGAAAAGGTTTGCAAAACAAGGACTTAAAAGCTGACTGATAGAAACTGATGAAATCATCAATGAAAGAAAAGTACCATATTATATATATATAATGTGCCCACCTATTTGACTGCTGTATACATCAGGCAACAAGGGGATTATCACTCTGTGATAGGATTAAAAAGAGGCTAATAATTTGAAAATAAGCCAAATTGAATTTAGGCCTTCTATCATACAGTGGTGCCTATATAGTGGAATCTCTGAGAACTATAAAAACATCACTCTAGAGGTTTTTTTCCTGGCCACATACTTCTGTGAAACTTGTAAGAATTTAATATTTTTCTACCTTTCTCTTGCTGTATGATGTTTCAAAGGGAAAACACATAGACACAGAGTGTGAAATGCTGTTATATAGCTTTTGCGGTACTGGGTAGGGCCCTTATGTACTAAGTCATTTTTCTACAAGTATCCATATTACATTTAAGGTATTTTTCCTTAGTGTCAGGGGAAGTTTTTCACTTTGGTTTTCATGTCATACCCAAATGACATATCTACCCAAATATTTAAATGATGCTAGGATCTTAGTTCCATGACTATTCAAACTGTGCTATCAGATGATTCAGAGGTATTTTCCTTTCATGACAGTCTGACTTTCTTGAGAAATTTGTTGTCAAATACTAACCAGAAACTCTTCAATTGTAGAAAGGGAAAAACGTTTGTCACATAATGCCATAGATCCTTCTCTCGTAGTATTGACACAGCATCAAGCCTGTCAGAGTTCAAGAAGTGCTTGGACAATTCACCCTTGTGGGTCCCTTCCAACTCAGCATATTCTGTAATTCTATGGTTTCTCTGGTTTAAGCACAGACACAGCATCCAATCTGTATTTGATTATGATACTAGACTGTCATGCAAATACATCATGACTGCTTTAATTATGTGTTCAAAGTCAGTTCACTATTTCAAATTCCATTACACCAAGGCAAACCCACCGACATGAGTGGAAATATATGGAGACAATTCAGAACAGAATTCAGTCTCAAATGTTTAAGCTATTAAACAGAAGGAAAAGACAAAATTATTTCTGTAAAGCATTTGGGTCCTTCCTCATATGGCCGTTCTCCAATCTTACCACAGCAAAACCACTCTTCACCATGTTTAGAGATGTAGTAATTATTTCTTGTCAATTATATTCTTAGTCACTGAACTATAAACAGCTGGTGGTGCATAACATCATTGCAGTTTAAAATTATAGTACACTTTCTTCTACTTTTTTTTTTAGATTTCCACATGTTCACTAAATTTTGTGCCATAAAAATATGTTATTCTGCCTTTAAAACTGCTAAATAAAACTAGGAGAAATGATACAACAGTCTGAAATTATAATGATGGTTATGCATCACCAGCTGCTTGTAGCTCGGTGATTTAGTGTCTAATTGACAAGGGATAATTACTTCTCCCTATATAAGGTGAATTGTCTTGTCAATCTCTCCATACCACTCCTGCCTCTAAATATATATTGCAAAATAAATTTGAGGAAATAATTTGATTTTAATAGGTTTTGGTATTTAATTGTCCCAAATGTATAAAAATAATCCTTATTCATTTGTTTTCAAATAATATATTATAAACAGTAGCTACTAATGAAAATATTTATGATGCCTAAAATTGAGAAAAAGAACTTCCCAGGCAATATTATTATAGATAAAAGAGAGAGTAAGTCCTTTTATTAAAAGCACTTTTAGATGCAATACATCCAACCTGAGAATTGTCCACTCCCAGAACTTCCCTCAGGTCTGCCTCTTGGCATGCCTCTCCAGAACTGAGTCAGAGGTCTCAAGACCCCCTACTTCCTCACCATCACATGCCTTTTTGGAGCTTCTCCAAGGCTTCTGGGCCTTCTGCTTTGACTACAATAATGTGTTATTATGTCCTTCTATATATGTGTCCCAAACAAGATGTCCTTGCTAAAATCTTTATCCTGGAAAATAACATTAAACAAAATTTTGAGAATTTTGAAAATTTGATATAAAGAGTGAAAAAAAAGGGATTAGCAACTGTTAACTGCTATTTTAAAGTGTTAGAGTCTATACAGCTATATTAAAAATCCATATGTTACAAATCCTAGGGATCTTAAGGCATCATTTAGACTTTAAAAACTGTGGGCCATTACAAGATATGCATTTTTGTCTACGTAGTTTATTCTGATTTTACAACATTAAAAAAAAAAATCAGTGTTGATTATTTACATACTTTATTTTTTAGCAAGCATGGTTTTCTGGACAAGACTGACAAGACAGTCATCTATAGAATACCTCATGCACAAAAAGGAAACTACTTAAAATGGAGTTTCTTTGAACTGGGAACTATCTAACAAACATGACATAACTTGCTTCCTTATACTGTCATATCACTGACTGAAGGAGAGCTGGGGAGGACATTGGAACCCAGTGGAGCGCCCAGACTGGGAGATCTAAAATTTCACAAAATGGCAAATGAAATCTCAGGGCATAGGATAATACCAAGGAATAGCACAAAGTGTGAGTGTACCTTTAGAGGCAAAGACACTGATTCTCTTATTGTTTCCACCAGTTTCTGTGAAGCAAAGTAACACATCTCAGAAGCTAACTGGGCTCAAAGTCTGATCAAGGGTTTCATTATTTAAATAACATGCTTTCATAGAACTGATAACTATAATACAATGACAAATGTACCTCATTAACGTGATAAAAAGTTTTCTCTCCAGAAAGCTTGCTCCATATATATTAGCAACATTTGCAAAAATACAGTATTCTGTACTCATGTTTCACCATTAGTAAGAGTATAAACAAGTAGATTTCTCTGAAATTCTTATGCTCATTCAGATCTTTGCTAGTTCTAAACAAGTTCATATCAACTAAGTTGCCTACTGATTTTGAAATCGAGGCTTCACAGAAACAGTTTTCTCTTACACAGAATACTTATTTTAACAATAAAATATTGTGTTGGGATATCCTTGTTTGTTTTTGTTTGATGAATTGATTTGTTTACTTTGTTTTGTTTATCTCCCATAGGATTTTCCCACTGTAATACTAGTATGATTTTCCAGTAGCATTTTCCCCTTATAAAACATGTAAGAACCACTGAGTTTTTACCTTAGTCCTTTCTTTTAAGATACTTTACTGCATCTGGAAAGTACCCTTAGCTGTGAACTGTCTCAGAAGTTTTGACAGCTGCATTCACAAGTGAAGTAAAAATTTGCCAGCCCAATGCAAACTAGCATGAAAGTTCTGAAAATAAAGAAATATTATATTAGCATGCTAGAATGTTTGGCCGGCATTTTGGATACTGTTTTTGAAAATATTTCTTCATTATCAAATCCTGTAATTACATGTATCCAAATATTCAGAAGACATCCAAATACTGCTAATAGGAACTGATGAATTACCACTGCGGAAAGTGAAATGTGTTACAGGTCATTGTCTCTGCCTCTTGCTTATTGTGAACAGCTTTAATCACTCTACATATGTAATAACCATAAAGTATTATTTAAAACAAAGAAAGGGTTAAATATAAAAATACAAGCACAGTAATGCTAATAAGGGGGGGAAAGTGTTTCTTGGACCTGATGTTTTCTTTAAAATATTCTTATGCAATTGTCTATGAAATAAGATTATCAATCTTTACCTCCATCATTAAAATTTCAAGACATGAAAATCTACAGATTACTATGCTCTACACCTGCAGATTTCCCTGGATGCCAATTTTTTCTTGACAAAACATATCTTCAGATCTTATCCATTCCCACTGTGGCAAAATGAGATGCATTTCTGTTGAAAAGATCTCCTTCTCACTGGGTGTCCCAGTTTAGCAGGTGGGGCTCGCCATGGTTTGGGTGGACATGGTGCTGGTTGATGCCTCTCTTCTCTCTGGCTCAGCCGTGGTTTGGGTGGACATGGTGCTGGTGGATTTGCTCCTTTTCTCCTCCTCCTGATGGTGCTGTACCACACCAAGCAGTGTGCGGTAGGCAGTGGCCAGGGCCCAGCAGGTTGCTGTGAGCT
>JAWWEV010000115.1:95143961-95172840 GCA_035583235.1 Hafferia zeledoni
CCTTTTGAGATGATGTAGTATGGTATGGAATACAATATTATTGGCTAAAAGAAGTCAGCTGTTAGCTAGCTCAGCCCTGCTCAAATCACCTGACAATTTTCAGGCCTAGCCTGAACTGTAAAACCTGGATTTAGGCCCACCTGGCTAAAACCAAAACAGTCTCTCTCCTACTTAGCGGTGGGATTTGTATTGTATTTCAGAAAAGCAAGTTTATGAAAGTCCTCCGGGGCCATCAGCTCTGGTCTTTTGCTGTCACGTAAAATTTTATTGGTCCTTTTTATAGGATTTTGAAGCCCTATATAAATGTTATTTAAGATTTTTATATGATTTTATTGGTTTTGGTTTATTTTTAAATCTTATGCTCCTGACAGGGTTCATTGTTTTCAAATATGTGATTCAAACTTTTTCATTTCTACCCTTCATTTAATTTTATAATAATTCCTCTTTAGTCTTCTTTAGTCTTCCAGCAACACTTAACACTATTTCTTCTTCCTGATATGGAAGCCACTCTTCCTTCCCTCATTTCACTTGCTTCTTTCGTGGCTTCAGTAAAAATATATAAAATGTGAATATTGTTTTGTTCTTTCATAATTGTATTTCATGTTTTATATTGTCCTACTTATTCTAGTCCATCCTAAAAATAACTATAGGAAAAAGCTGCGATGTAGCGAGAGGTTTTTCCCGGCCCCGGCAGGTCAGCCCCGACTCGATCCCAGGTTTCGGGCTTTGAGACACAAGCGTGTCGTTCTCTTAGAGATACCACCGTGTGCTCAGGTTAAAAGCAAGAACATAAGAACTCAGGAACTCAGGAAGTGTTTATTAAGGGGGGTACACACTTATATAGGGGTTTGGAGGGCACACGCCAAGGGTGGCTTGGGATAGGCTGGAGGGGTTTGTTCACGAGGTGGAGGGGTCCTCCCATTGGCTGGGAGGCACGGAGCACGAGCTGCTCACACGAAAGACACCGGGCTCAGGCGCCAATGAGTCTGGTCCCCGTCGATTGTTCCCAGGTTGTTTACCACCTTTTGGGCTGCCTCAAGGTCACTCTGACCTTGACAGCCTGTCATCCTAACGTGGAGAGTGCAAATACAGGGGGCCAGGCCAAAGCCCCTCCCAACAAATAACTGGTTTCTGTAATCATGCTTTGTTGTCAGATGTTTCTATGTCCTCGTAGTTCTGTTATTTTACCTTTACTGACCAAAAAGTGACAGTCAAAATTTTGATTCTGTTTTATTTTTTAAAGACTAATTCACATTTCTTATAAATGAAGAAGACTCAGGGGAGACCTTACTGCTCAACCTGAAAGGAAATTGTAGCATTAGGGGGTTCAGCCTCATCTCCCAGGCAACTAATGACAGGATAAGATGATATAGTCTCAAGCAGTGCCAAGGGAGGTTCTCGTTGGACATCAGGAAGAATTTCTTCACTGAAAGGTGGCTAACCATTGGAACAGGCTGTCCAGGGGTATGGTGGATTCACCATCCCAGGAAGTGTTCAAGAAATGACTGGATGTGGCACTTAGTACTATGTTTTAGTTAGCATGGTGGTATTCTGTCAAAGATTGGACTCAGTGATCTGGAAGGTCTTTTCTAACCATAATGATACTATCCAATGATTCTATCGTAATGATTCTATGAAAAATAAAATATTTAGAAAGCTCAAAACTTCAGAATCTTACCAAATAAAGGAACAAAATATCAGCTTGCTTAAATTTTGTTTTACTTTGTTTTATTTTACAAGTACACTTTTTCACATACTGAAACAGAGCTGTACAGGCACACAGAGTAGTGAAAGACATAAAAGAGTCCTGGGCAACACACGCATGTAGTAACATTATTCTGTTCTTTCAGTCAGCTGAGCCTGAATCACTTCCTCAAATTACCTTGTGCATTCACTGCAACATGCTGTCACTACTTTTTTCTATCTGGGATGGAGTTTCAGGCAGACGGCCCTCTTTAAACCTCAGCCTTAGCTAATCATTGAAGACATCAAACAGCTGCATACTCAATGTCAACTGAAATAAAGCCACAGAGCCAAGTGCCATTAGTGAACATCTGGCACTAAAGACAAGATATTTTAGTATCTCTACTGGTGAACATAAAGACGCGTCAAAGTTTTTCTCCCTTCATACCATACTATTAGAGCAACTCTCTTCCAAGAGCTCCATACATAATTTCCACTCTGAATACTTCATTTCTCACAGCTACCTAATGCCAAATACCATATGGGTTATTTTTAGCAGTTTGCTTTTCTTTACTGAGAGCACAATATTATCCTACCTACTAGACTGCTTTTCATATATTCCTTTAGTCATTCTGATTTTATAAGAGGGGAAGGAGAAAAGAAGAAGAGGAGATTATTTTTTCCTGGTTGCTTTTTCTTTAATTTAGGTGGTTCTCTTGACCAGTAGACATCAGGCTTATCGCTGTGAATATCAGTCTTCAGAATCATAGTGTCAAGCAACACATTTATCTTTTCAGGTTTCCATAGTAACTACTGCTTAGCACAGACCTTTGTAAACTGATTAAACAAAGATACTGTTGATCTGAAAAATTGATACATCTGGATGCTGATTTATTATTAAAAATCTATAAATATAAATGTATGTATACATAATTATACCTGAGTGTTAATATTATACAGCATATATATTTAAAAATACCAGCTGTATGCAGATTGCTGTGTGTGATATATATACTGTATATTAGAACTGAAAATAAATAATAAAAGCACAAATGATACAAATATATGCATTATGAAGACTTGTCCAAATGGAGACACAAGTTCAAGAGAACTTGAATCATTTTTCTCCTATGAATTCAATGGCTGTGCTGTCAGTTGTCACTGAGTCTGATGGTATTCATAATACTAAGCAACAGAAGAGTTCCAGCTATCTAATATACCCACATGTAACTGTAAGAAAGCAAGTGTGCACTTTATCCATCTAATTTATGACATATATGAAATAAATTGGCTAATGTCAGTTCAATTATTTATGCTGCCACTAGGAAACATGTTGTATCAGATCTCCCTGTTGATTGCCTTAAAACACAGATGTTGTAAAAGGGGAATTGAGATCAGATTTCTCTCCTGGCCTGGTCAAAGGTGAGATGTAAAACAGAAAACATCATTAAAATAGTGCATCAACCCTTAATGTACTCACTCATGCAATATTTTGTGTAGTTCAGTTCTCACTATGGAAAAGGGAACAAGAAGTTAAACATGGGCTCTAAGAATGTCAGAAATGTCAGAAAGATGCTGGAGATCTAGTTATTCATCCTACTCTGAAAATTATGTAAGTGAGGGATTATATGACAGTTGTCTATAAAATCTATGGGGTGTCCAGTGAAATGGGCAGGAAGCAAGTTTAAAACCAAATAGTAAGTTCTCCCCTTCTGCTCCATCTAAATAGTGAAACTCAGTGTTTCAGGAACCTAAAAAAATTAATACTCTATATGGATTCAAGAAGGATTGAATAAATTAATGGAGGATTTATGGCACTGTTTGATTGCAGAATCATTTTGGTTGGAAAAGACCTCTAAGATCATTGAGTCCAACCATCAACCCAGCACTGCCAAGTTCACCACTAAACCATGTCCTTAAGTGACACAGCTACATGGCTTTTACATACCTCCAGGGTACCTCAGCTACCTCCCCAGACAGCCTGTTCCTGCTTGCCAACCCTGAGGTCCAGGGAACACACTAAGCCAGGTGTCAGCTGTGGCAGCTCTCTGGATCTCCCTGCAGACTGAGGTTGTTCCTTGCCCATGTATACGGGGTTTACAATAGGTTTGAGAAGGAGAGCATTTGGAGATTGTGCAAAACTGTCAGTGATAAGGGAGCAAATGACAATTGAGGAACTGGGGTGGTTTGTCTAGGAACAAGCATAGGAAAATAGAGAGATGAGGCGGAAATGGGGCTGTCTGGTGATTGCTACACACAATCAGTACACAGTTTGGCTTGTCTCCTGACTAAACATAATTTTTCACTTCTCCTGGATGAGGGACTATTCTATGTACACATGTGTATATAGGGGTCTAACTGCCTGTAAAGGGAGTGGGACCTGAGGCCACAGACGCTTCTTCATGCAAACCTAAAAAGCAGACGTTTAAGCTAGGAAAACAAATAATGTCTCTGAAGACAAATGAGATAAAGACAATTCTATATCACTCCTGCAACCATCATGAGGTAGATGATTCAGGAAGCATAGCTTCCCACTATCTAGACATTGTTTCTCCTGTGGCTTCAAAACTTCCTGACTTTAGAAAAAATGTCCATCTTTTTTTCCCTCTCTCATATACATGTTATTAGCAGAACTAATCAATGAAAAAGTTTAATTTCAAGTTCAATAGCATTTTTGTTCTACCAGGCAAAATGCTGTTGAAGTCCTAATCACCTTAAAACTTTGGGTTATCCTCATTTGTGTTGAGGAGAACCTCTTTGGAGAGTATTTTAAATTAATGTCAAATCAGGGAAAAGGCAAAATAGCTGAAGGCCAAAGAATGTAATCTTTCAATCATTAGGTTCATTAAAACCCAAATCAAACTGCATTTAGAATGCAAATTTTCTCTATGTGGTCATAAAATGATACCTCTTTTAGGTTACGTCATATATTTAGCCTTTATTAATTTGTTTCATTTCTTCACTTTCATCTGTGGAAAAAAAAAAATACTCTTTTGGGTTATTTCCTAAAATACTGTAAAGAAATTGCAGAGAAAGGAAATTATGCTTTGGTTATATCACCTGGACTAGCAAAATGATCAAAGGAGAATACAAATAACGATTTAAACATAAACATACTAGAAGAGCATAGACAAATACATAAAATTACCTATATTCTATATATTTAACTACATTTCTTCTTTCATACTTCTGTCAGTCACATTGATCTTTCAGATTGGTACAACAGATGCAAGGAATTAAACCAGGATTTCTTGAGCTGGACACAAAAATTGACAGTGAATCCACAATGTCATAAATGGCTTAAGAGATCACATTTCCCATTTTTGTCTTCTGTTGGAAATCATTGAATCAGAATTCAAGCAATTTCACACTTGAAAGAAAATGTGTTTATTTACAACACCAAACTGAGCAAAGTAATAGATACACCATTTAGAAGAAGATCACAGTATTGTCAGAACCCATCAGATCATGCTACCAGCAATATAATCAGATCAGTAATGTACTGAACTTGGTTAAGCACAAATCTTTGCATACTTTTTCTTCCATTTAGAATGAACATCAATGTGCTACCTGTGTCTTTTACTTTTTAGATACATAACTACATTTTGAAAATTATGACCAAGTAGCACTAATCCTATTTCATTCAACTTACAATTGTTAGGAAATTGAAAGATAAGCATATCTGAACATGTTTTCTTGCCATGTTGGAACACTTTCTGAATAAAGGTTTGTACAAAAAAAGGAGGGAAAGAAGACCAGAACAAATGGGGAGTTTACAAAAAAAAAAAAAAAATCAATTTCCTATTTTTGAAACCTATACAAATGAACAAATTCCAATACAGGCTAATGAAATTTGGTGTTACTGCACCTTAAGAAAGGATTTCAAATAGAATCCTTAGAAAAACTTGCCATTTCTCTAACTTTAGGTGAAGTACTTTGTATTAAAGGAATCTCTGAAACAAGCTAGGCTTGGTGTATGAAGTTTCTGAGGAGTTTGGGGTTTTTTTTCAAGTTAAATGGAATTTCTGATGAGCTATATTAAAAGATAGATCATTAAATCAAGGCTCAGGTCTTCAAAATTCTACATTTTGAAACCTGAAATGACCCAATTTCTGTAGTTCTCTTTTCTTTCATCATTAAAATTCCCCAGGAACCTGAAATTTTACTTGTGTTTGTACCTGCAGCATTTCAAGCCGTGATATAGTGATACATGTGACTTCAACAAAAAACAACCTTTCAGAGCCCGTTCAGCTGCCTCCTATAAGGATTAGTCACTTGTTTCTGCACAGTCTGTTGCACTGTTATATGTGGAAATAAGATCAGTTCATTGAGGTGATTTCCAGTGTGGTTTCAGTATCATGTTGACACTGAGAAACTGGTGTGTTGCTTTACAGGAGTGAATGCCTGCCCATGATCAGGCAGTTTTCCACTGAATCCTCCAAAATATCTTCTGAATTGTTCAGCCTGTAAAATCTGTGGATGCATAGATTTTGAAGGCCAAACTACTCAGCAGAAGTTAATGCCTAAAGCTGAATTGATTGTCTGTCATTCTCTAGCCTAATGGCCAGAGGAAAGACTAGATTGCATAATGGATTCTCGCTCCATGCCAAAATCTGGACGTGTATTTTGCTTAAAGCCCTATGCACACAAAATTTATAATCAGGCTGTAGAGCAAATATTGGATGGCCTTGTCCCCATCTTTCAGAGGATTACTGTAGCAACTAGACACTGTCATATTCAGCCTTGTTCTCCTTCTCTGGACCTATTATTTTTTTAGTTATTTCAAACAAAGTAGAGCCAGTTCAGTAAAAATCTGCATCCTTTCTATAATGTAAAACTCAAAGATGAAAAAACTTCCAAGAAAATGAAACTGGACTGTGGTTTTTCAGTCCCAGCAGAAGGTAGAATTATCAGTAGATCTATATCACAGATAAGTGCTCTATCTACTCATTCAGTGTTTAGAAGTTTAACACTGTATACTCAGTAAAAATAAAGTTTAACAATAACTTAGCATACTAGTTAGTTCCCACTTAGAGAGATTTCTTCAATTTGAATCACAGTGTCTCTTAAATCATATTACAATAAATCAATATTAAAGGAGCAAGATGTACACCTTTACTTGCACAGGCTGCCAGCACTGTAAACACAGTTCTGAGAAAGCCAATTTCTCCCACGCAGTTTAGGCATTTAATCAAGGTATTGATTTTCACTGTAGGGGTGTCTGGTACTTGAAAATTAGTCTTTGCAGAATTCATTGCTGCAATGCTTTATTAATGAATGCATGTAGAAAACACGAAGGATTTGGGTAAATATGCAGTTAAGTATCTGCTTAGGATACTTGGCATTATCTAGAGCTATACAATAACTTAATATGCTTACTATTTGTAGGAAAAGCTTTTCTCTCTTTAACAAAGTTCTTTTTTTTTCTTCATTCTATTTTCTGTAAAAATTATTCAATCTTCAAAATTTTGTAACAAATACCCTTAAAAATAAAACACCCTTGCAAGTATTAATTGCAGATGATTTCTAGTTTTCTACTTTTCCTTCACTCTAAAAGCACTTTTGGAAATCAAATACATTGCAAAGTAATGTTTCCCAAAGCTATATACCTAAGCTTTCTATACACATTTTCTGCTAGATATTGCTTTGTCGGTCTATTCACAGTAATGTGAACCCTGATTACTAAGCTTGCTTACTAGAAAGCATCATATTTCTCTGTTAATATCATCAGAAATGTTGCCATAGATTCACATAGATTACTAAAACTTCACATTAAGAAGTTGCAAATTCATAAAATCAAGCACCAACATCTTTTTTGGTGTTGTTGGTTTTTTGTGGGGTTTTTTGGTTTTGTTTCTTTTTTCTTTTTCTTTTTCTTTTTTTTTTTCCCATCTTCAAACACATTTTTAGATTTGGAATCAGATTTGTGAGTTCTGCTCTACAGCTAGAAGAAGTGACATGTCTATATCATGCTTGTCACAGGTAAATCCTAAACTGGGCAATGAAATACTGCATTAGTGTAGGGGGAAAGTGTGAGATAAAGAAAAAAAAATGGCAACAAAACAATGACAAAATGGTGTAGCAGAAGTGAATAAAAGAGCTGCTGTTGAAATTTAGAACAGCAGAGTAGAGAATTAAGGCATCATGCTGCGGAAATGTAGGCAGGGTAGTGTCATGGGGCAGCAAGGACAGACTGCTTCTCAAAGAAAGGCCAGCTGAGAGCAGAGGGTCTAAACGAGTCAGGCCAGAGCAGTGTCCTCACCACTGAAGGATGCAAGTCCCACAGCGTCTCAGCACAGATAGCATGTCTAGAGAAAGGAACCCGAATTAGACACAGTCCAGTAATATTGCCAGGCAAGGCCACAGTGGTAAGGCACGTCTAAGATCAAGCTGTGAAGTTAAATCAGGAAGTCTTAATTATGAAATCAGCAAGGTACCAGGCCAGGCATAGGAATATGCAGACTGCAGCTCAGAGAAAGAGTAGGCATGGCTCTCTGAGCTTAACTGCACCTCCCAGGGGGGATGAAGGGACCCTAGACAAGCTTTATTATGGTGCTCTCACACAGCTGTCTCCACCACAGTCTGATCCCAGGCTACGTGAATTTGTTGCATCAAGATGAACTTGAGCACAGCACAAACTCCTGGGAAGGGAAGAAAGAGGTGACAAAGATGTTTGCTGCACTTAGATCCCTGGCAGCCAAACTTCCCTGGTTTTGAAGGCAAAAAATAAAAGGTAAGAGGAGGATAATATGTGACTAGGAGTGAAGGCACAGAAAGGTAATTGTAGGTTTAGTGTTATCTCAAAGATGCAGTAGCTGAACTGAGAAAGTAGTGATAAAAGCTGAACACCTTAAACTATAAAAATAAGGGAAAAGACAAGCTATTTTATTTTTACATACTTTGGATCCTGTCTTATCTGCTTACATAATTGATATGAGATGAATTTTAGACCTGCTTTACCTGTAGAGAAAAAATTAAGAGAGCTCCTGTATATCTTGGGGTTGACCTATATGCTCAGTGATAAAATTGTAGTAGTTGTGCAATGTGGAAATACTCCAGTTAGGTACAAGAAAGATACTACTGATAATCTTACGTAGATTAAAAGGAAAAGGTGTAACATGGAAGGATTTCAGGAACAGAGTGGCTGTATCACACACTACTATTTCAGTTATAAACTGAAGTTACAAATAAGTAGAGAATTAGAGAAGTTTATATACCTCAATTTCTGCATAGCCTGTTCACATTCAGGTCTAATGTACAGGCTTTGTGCAAAGAGAATGGATTTCACCAAAAAGGCCTGCTTAATCTAGAGATGTAAATCAGGTCTGTAAATAGAGCTATAGTTCAGAAATTCATGATTTGTTAGTCTTCATCCCATGCTCAAACTGGTAGTTCATATGTTCTATGTATACGTTAGTTATTATTCTTTTATTTGTATAGGTAATGAACTAACAACATTACTGAAATCTGAGTTCCTTTCTGTCTTTTTCCTTCTTATGCTTTTTTTTTTCCTTAGGTTTATTGTAATTTCCCTGTTTCCTTAGTTTTCTAATTCTCTCAGGCAGCAAAGGAACAGCACTTGAATATTTTTCTTTTTGTCTGGATCAGGAAGAGAGTCTTATGATGAGTGAATATTGGAGTTTAACAAAATTGAGATACTCATTGAAAGAATTACTTTCTACCTTCCCTTTTACTAATCAATCACGAACTGCTGCTCACTAATTGCTTTTCAAATGTACATAGATACTGATTTTAAAATTGAATAGGGACCTAAGTCTCCTATTGAGTTTATTTACAGTTTAAGGAACTGTTCAACATTAATACTGTGTTAGAGCCAGACCCCAAAGAATTAGAAGTTTCTCTTTTATTTCTGAATCAAAGATTACCCATGTGTGACTTTTTCATTTTTCGTTGTCAACCAAAAGCCTAGTTTGTAGAGAGAAAACTAGCAGGAGATATCAAGTGACATTAGAATGTGCTTATTTACTGTTCATTTTTCATTGACTACTTTTTGACTAGCCAGTGAATCTAATTCATTCCACTAATGTTAACTTTAAAGTTGTGAATGTAGCACGTGTATAACACTGAAAGGCTTTAGGTCATTGTAGGATAGACAACAATGTGTGTTTCTTCTAATCTTGCTATGGGGAAATCTCATATTAGTTCCTCCTAAAAGGGTGCCTGCATCGTAGGACTAGCAGCAAGCAGAATCCAGTGGTCTGGTGAAAATTCTAATCAGCTGAGTTATGAATTCAGTAGTAAAGAAAGGTGGTATAAAAAATTTCACCAAAGAATATTTTTGCCAAAGGCAAACCTGGTGGTGTGTTTTTCCTCTTCAAAACATTGTGCAAACATTAATTATGATATATCAATAGCATAATAAAAAACATCTCCAACCATTTGCTTCAGCTCATTTCTGGGCAGAAACTTTACCATCACTTTTAGAAACCTGTGCTTTTCAGCCTCCATGTTATCCCTTCTAAAACAAAATTTGAGCTAAGTTTCATGGAAAAACACACCAAAAACTCAGTAAATCTTCATGCAATGTATGAAATACATTTCACTCCCTACCTCAGCCATTAAGAAGCAGTTTATACTATTCCACTAGAATCTTGGAACAGAGTTTAACAAAGTTCAGATAGTCATTTAAATAATTAATTTCTACTTTATTTTCCCTTATCTTTTGCTAATCAGTCACTCTCCATTCTGTAATGGAGAGCAGAGATATTAACTTTCAAAAGATACATTTAAAAAATCAGATACACTAAAACAAATGTAAAATGAACAAAAGACACAGATGGATATATTCTGAGCATTCTGATATGAAAATGAGTTCTTAGCTTTAACTAAATGCATTAACCTCAGCAGTCATAAATGATCAAAACCTGCTTGGTAGTTAATATGATATGGAAACACAAATGAACTGTATTAAGATAACATTAAACGTATATGTGTGCATACATATGTATGTTCCTTTGAAATAAAGATGTTCATTATTTGGCCATGTTATGCAGCCCCTTTTTCATTAGATCTTTTCCTTTCAGCTTAAAACCAAAGAAAATCCTGCATAATTTATTTAATTCTATAAAGCTAAAGAAGCATTACTAAGAATTTTAATGAATGCTTTCAAGTAATAAAAGCAGATTATTTCTGTATATTTGAGGGAAAATAAGTTAATTCCAATAATAACTTGAATTTAAGATTTGAAAAATATTTTTTTCAGAACTTTATCATCCCTTTAAAATTGGTTTTAATCTTTTCTCTGTTTACCAGTGAATGAGAAACTACATCCTGAATAAAAATTATGTGATCTAAAAGCTGTCTGCAAAAGTGTAAGCATTATTAACATTCTGATTTTTCCTTCCTTTAAAGAAATGCTCAGACTGGAAATTCACAATATTTTCTATATGTGACAAGGGAACAGGTATAACATTGTGTACTTGTACATGTGGAGTAATTTATGAAAGAGTGATAGGACGAAAATCCTCTGGTTATTAAAACAACATGGAAGTTACAACTAACTCAGACCTTTTCCTCTTTTTTGTCTCTTCTAGACAAATTAAAATCAACCCTATGCTATTCAGCCTTCTGGGAAAATTACTTGGGAGTAAAGACAGACCTCCCACCTGGCTACATCTTCCTTTCAGACAGTTGTAGAGAGTGGTAAGGTTTCCCCTGAGCCTCCTTTTCTCCATGCTAAACAACTCCAGCTCCCTCAGCTGCTCCTCATATGACTTACTCGCTAGACCCTTCACTGTGTTTGTTGCCCTTCTCTGGACATGGTCCAGCACCTCAATGTTCTTTTTATACTGAGGGGCCCAGAATTGAACACAGCACTTGAGGTGGAGGCCCACCAGTGCTAAATACAAGGGGATGATCACTGTCCTGGTCCTGCTGATCACACTATTGCTGATTCAGGCCAGAATACCAGTATCCTTCTTGTCCACCTGGGCACTCTGATGGCTCATGTTTCAGTGGCTGTCAGCCAGCATCCCCAGGTCCTTTTCCTGCCCAGAAGTTTTCCAGCAACTCTACCCCCAGCCTGTGGCACTGTGTGGAGTTGCTGTGATCCAAAGACAGGACTCAGCACTTTTCTTTGTTGAACCTCATACAATTGGCCTGAGTATTGAATGGCTCAACCTAACTTAGGGAAAAATAATCTGATAGATGACCTCTTTGGACTTCCACTCCAATATTCTCATTGTTTCCTGGTTTCCATTAAATATGTGAGGACAATTAATGGCATACCTTTGCAAATTATTCTGTGATATAATGGTCACCGACGGAAGGGAAATGGCTCCCCAGTGAATACTCCACACTCAACGTGGGGGTGAACCCAAGGAACACTTTATTAATGAAAGAACTGACCTATATGGGGTTGGTTGGATTGTGTGAACAGTGTGTTGGCAACCACTAAACATTAAATAAGAACAGAATCCTGGAAAGACGAAGGGATTCTGAGGGGAGGGCTTTGGAACTTGGATGTGATTGGTTGAGGAGTGGGGCAAAGGGGTTAACTGACAACCTGAATAGCCAATGGGGAAACACTCATCAAGTGACAGGAGAACTGACCAGTAGGGACTCAGAGACTGGGGCAGGATGGGCGGAATTGGCAGACACATTTCTGGTGGCTCGCCGACAGCGGCACAGGGATGGACCCGCAGGAGGGGCTGCCCCTGTCTGGACCCGCCGGTGGGTCCTGGACCCTGCTGCATAGCAGCAACACTGGCAGTAACAGCTGCGTTGGCAGTGTGGGCAGGGACTGTGCCCAGACGGGCCCAGCCCAGCCCAGGAGTTCATTAGGGGGGTGGTACAGAACTAAAAACCCGTATAAAATCTTTTCAACATTCAACCTTCAAAATTCCGGAGTTTCAAGTCCACTGTCTATTCCTATTTTCATCAGTTCTGCTTCTCAGTCTTCATCCATCCATTGTTGGAAATAGTTTCCATTCTTCGTATGCTGTTCGTTTACCTACAGTGATGCTATTTAATACTTGTGTTTATATGTACCATCTAAAGAGAGGGTTTTTTTCTAGTACCAAAATATGTAATTATCTCTGCAAGAAATTAATACTTAAAATAAGCAAAAACTTTACAAAATTTTTTTTGAGCTATACAAGACTTATGATATTAAAAATTAATACAAAATAATTTGATTCTTGTCACTAGAAATAATATGATAGCATTTTTTAAGCTGAATTCTGTTGAGCATATAAAATCCTGTTTTTGCGTGTGCTTTTTGTAATGATAAATTTTGAAATATGACAAATTGACAGTTTCAATTTCAGCCTGGTAAAAATTAAAATGCTGTTTGTCTTACTACTGTCTCTTATTTGGTTCTGTCAGTGAGGTACAGTTCTATTAAATTTTTACATATGAGACTGGAAAGTCTCTCGGGAATAGTGCAGAATTAAACTGATTCTGAAGTGAGAAGACTCATACATTTATGTTATAAATCAGCTGCAATTTTGAAACTTATCACTAGAACCTCCTATGGAGTACTTCAAATTCTGTCCTTCAACAAGTGAGTGTTGCAGAGGCTGTAGGATTACTCTCTATATTTTAGACCTGTAGGCATAAGTAGAAATTGCAAATACACACAGTTTCAGCAGATGGATTAAGCAAAAGAATAAAACAGATTTATAGCCATGAAAATTTTATCGAAAATATTTTTAATTTTCATTAGGCTGCAAGAGGTCAAAAATTATATCTTCTGTGTATAATACATCTTATTTTGGCAAATAATTATTTTTATATTTGCATGAACATGCATACTATATGTTATATATATGAATTTTGCATAGTGTAGTACTGTGTATAGTGTCTTAAATATACTGCTGCAGGTTTTTCTTCAAAATCTGGGGCTAGAAACTTCATGCATCAAAGGCAAAAAATAAATGGAACATTTTGAGGTATGTGGGGGTTACTTTGATTACTGTATTATGTCCAACATTGTTTACTGTGTTATGTCTAATACAATTTTCATTATTTTATCGGAGAACATGCACCATTTTTTAATATAAGAGTAAAAATTAATTCCCCAGAACAACACCCAAGATAGGATTTCTTTTCCTCTGATGATAGAGAAAAAAATCAAAGCTTGTCAAGCCCACAGACACAAGAATAACTAGAATGTCTGATCTGGGACTATTCTTACTGAATTCTGAATCATGCCCTTAAAGCTGAGAATAACTTTTAAAGTTGTGGAAATTATTAGGTAAAGCCAGTCAGCAGACTAACATTTCCCCATGCCTGAGCACTATCACACTCTTCTTGATAAAGGATGAGTTACCATGACTGTCCAGCAAGAAAGACTAGTATCTGCAGAGATTGGGTAGAGCAGGAGATTGTGTATACAGTACATACTTTGGTCAAGGATTACTTTCAGATACAAAGAAAGAGAGAAAGGAAGAGAGGGAGAAGGGAAGGTATTGGACTGTACAAGCATATGAACATGTCATGCTCTAAACCAGTATCTGCCTGTGGTCTCAAAATCTATAGCATAAAGTGTGTTTGCTGTTGATAGTATGTTTTCTTGAGCCTGCAACAAAGTGCATGTAGAACTACTTACAGAAATATAGGAGGTTTAACTTGTATTTTAAAGAAAGTTAAAATGAAATGTCTGCAATTTATTGAAGGCAGCACCTCCCTTCTTAAGCGACTTGGATTCATGCATTCACACAGTCAGACAGTTGCCCTTTGTAAATAGGGACTGCTTGGGTCCCTGATGTAATTCTGTAAAGAAATTTTTGTTGTCAGTAAAGAAAAACTCATCTGGAAACTCCATGTAGCTTAGTTGCATTTCATCTAGTTGTCATGTTTCTCCTTCAGAAAAATATTTCTTCACTCTGTGGCATAAGACTCCTTGATAGCTTTTGAACAGCTGTCAAGTAAAATTTTATTTCTAGATATTTTTTTCGCCTGCTAAATCAACTGCTGATTCCATCTAATGAGAGAAGTATATGGAATATCTCATATGCTTAGTTATGTAGAATCAACAAAGTCATCCACCCAGCTGGTCTACTGGTAGCCATGGTCAGCAATGGGAACTCAGACCTGGACTTGTATTAAAGGCAGCACATATCAAATCTTTGCAAGGCAGAATCAAATTAGGTAATGAAGAACAAACCATGCTGTGTCAGTAAACATATACAGGCAAAGAAGAATTCAGCAATAAGCAGTGGTAGGTATTCTGTCTAACATGAGCAGGAAATTCTGAACTTTCAATGCATGTTCAAAAGAATAATAATAATAAAAATAGATAAATAAAACAATCAATAGGCATGCAAAAGAAATCAATTGCTGTTATATAGCAAGCCAAGACATTAGTTATAGCACTGTTTCAGTCAAAGGCAGGAACAGTACACAACAGTAAATCGTAGTATCAGTGAAGTGGCAGACTTGAAAGAGTTGAAAGCAATGATGATGAGTAGTTAAATTTAAAAGTGTCCTAAGTGGGAAAATAATCCAAAATCTGTAAAATATCACTTATTCCTGGAAGAAAAAACTAAATCTTCACAAAGAAGGCTTAGCTGTATGCCTGAGCAAGAAAAAGAAGTAAAATTCTTGGAAGCTAAACTGATGAGAGTGCCTGGGGAGATGAGGAAAAATGAATCTGATGATTCTAACTGTCCTGTACTGTCTAGTCATAGAGAAAAGCATGCTAACACAAGCTTTGTGAAAAATAATTTTTATCTTCTCTTTGCTGAGAAATGGTTTATTAAAATTATGTATCAGAAGCAATCAAAGCAAAGAGCAAACAAACTAACTTTAGCTGGAGTTCTTAGTACTGGGTGTATTTTCTGCACAAAGTTATGACTTGTATGTGAGAATTTTTATTATCAATAAAAAAACATCAAATATATATGAATATATATAATATATTTTTAGTAGTTGTAAAAGTTGTAAACATTAGCTTGTAAGAACAGTTTTGTTTAACATGATCAGAAAAGAAAACAGTCATACTTGAACTCTTACAGACAGATTTGTCCTGCCACATCTGGTCCCAGCGTGTATGGAAAAGTCACAGTTCTCTCACCACACATGAGGAAGGAAAGAAAAGAGGGTATCATGTTCCCAATATTAGAATTTCAGGGGTTTCCCCTACATTTTCTGTGTTAATGTTAATTTATTTTAAATCAATCCCTTGTGAAATGAGTATTTCTGTTTGATGTCTGCCAGCTGATGATAACAGCAGGAAAGCTTTCAGCCTCCTCTGTTTCTTTCTCATTAACACTGGTCAAAAATACAGTATGACTTAATAGGAGAGATATATAATGAATAATGAATAATTGAAATAAATTATATAAATAGTATTTTTGTTGATAAACACACAAACTGGATCCAATGAACTATGAACAGAATCCTGTGCCACAAATAACTCACATACATTAAATGTAAATGCTATACTAGAACAAGATAGTTTTCTTGATATCTCACACCCTGGGAATTTAAGCCTGGATTACAGCCCTTTGCCCCGGTAACCTGTTAACAACTGTGATAGTTACCAAGAAACTACTCTGCTTGGCAATCTACATCTCTTATGAGCTGTAGAAAAAGCAGAACAAAATTTTGTCCTGTAACTTATGTATTAAGCTGCCCTTTGCTGAACTATTACTTTGGGTTTAATTTATCATAGCAGGTAAAGACTGGGAGTTAGCCATAAAGAATTGTGCTTGCTAGTGCCTAAAGTCAAGTCAAGACATCCCCACTGTGCACTTAATTAATATTTTGATGGATGCTTTAATGCTGTGGAAATTCATCAAAGTAGAACTTACATTTCCTGTGAATAAAAGCCTCTGTATGTAACCATAGCAATAGAGTGAGACTCTCCCTTCCACTTTTACAATAATTTCTAGCAATTTAGTATGATTTTATAATTAAAAAAAAACCATGACCATAAAAATTAATTCAAAGTGGAGAGATGAAAACAGAGTAGGCCGGAAATATTCCTATTGCATACCATAAAACCCCTTTACCTTTTCCAGCCATTACTGACTTACTCTCAATCACCGGTAAGTCAAACAAGGACAACCATACCTCCAGTATAAATCCTTCATTTCAAACATTCCCTTTGACTTAGACTTCATAAATAATGTCAGGAGATTTTGTTTGATTAATTTTTTTCTTACATCATTAGTTAATTTAAAATTTATATATTTTGTAGTTTGTGATATAAACCCTAAATTTAACATCTCATTCTCATACTTGTCCACCCCCAAGAGTTCAAATACAGTTTAAGCTGCTGAAATTAATGGAGAAAAGTCATGCTCTCAAAGAAGAAATACTGCCATATAGGACAAACTTGGCAGTGCTCATTGTGTCATTTTTTTCTCTCTTTTTCATAACCATAAAACAGTGTAAGACATTACAGTGCTATAGATTGTTTACAGAACATAGACTTTTACATACAGACTGCCTAGTGCCAGGAAACTCAGAAACTTAATTTGTTTTCTGATCTGCTTCATGTTCTGCCTTTTCCTTCATCAAATATGATTACCCCTCATGTACATTTATGATGTATCCCTTAGTACAGTTGATGTAACAGAATTGACTTACTCTTACTTACATGTTACAACTCACCATATATTTCTTAAAATTTTTTATTAAGGCAGTGTTTATCCCTTAGGTTTTGATCCAGAAAACATAGAAACAATAAGTTGTATCAGTATTATTAGTACTCATTTCTGCAAAGAGTATTACACATAATTTTTTTTGAAAGAGAGTAAAATATGATGTAATGTTTTAAAAGTATGTGCAAAATCAGCATACATAAGACCATAGAATTATTCTAGCAGATACAATAAATTACAGAACACAGAAATGACATTGCATTCTAAATATCTAAAATACTCCTATTTCCAAATATTTGGTTTTTGTTTGTTTGTTTTTGTGTGTTTTTTTTTTTTCCTACTGGCAATATAATTGAAATCACTTTTTGTTTTTCAATCAACTGTAAAAGGTGAAATGTAAAAAATATTTAAAAACAGAAGTTCAAAGTGGAAACAAAAATAATGGGTTAAATACTCCCTTCAGGTTTTTTTTTGTTTTGCAGCGCTCCAGAATTTACCAAATCTCCCTAGTGCTTAAATTCACTGGGTCTTTTCCCCAAAATGCCACTGTTGTATTAATCACAAAGGTTTGCCTAGTGCAAAGTACAAAATGTTTTCTAGTTAAATACAAATTACTGGTACTGTGACTGTAACTGTATTTTACTACAAGGTACATAAACTGGCACCCAGACAAGCTGATTAAATGATTTTTCTAGTCTTAATAAATTTATGAGCTTTCTTTTCTCACTTTATTTCTTTTACAATTTATCTAGTATTGAATGTTTTTTTTCTAAATAACAGAAGCATAGAATAGTTCAGTTTGGAATGAAGCTCTGGAAGCTATCAAAACAGAGTTGACTTCAAAGTAGAATTAAGCTACTCAGGGACATCACTTGTCAAGTTTTGAAAATCTTAAGGAATGGAGATGGTACAACATCTTTTGATACTCTATTCCAATATTTGACCTCTCATATTACGAAGAATTCTCATTTCTGCAACTTGTGATCATATCTTATTTTTCTCCAGGTCCATCTTTTCTTCTGTTATCAATTATATAGTTGAAGACACCAGTTAGATTTATTTTTAGCCTTCTGCAGGGTGATCAAGTACATTTCCTTCATTCTCTTCTTGTATGTCAGGTGTTCCCTGATTGTCCTGGCAGCACTCCAGTTTATAAGTCTCTCTGTACTGACAGTCTTAAAATTAGACAAAAAAACTCCACATCCAGCCTAATGAGTGCAGCAAATGGGAATAAGAACTTCCCTTGGTTATGCTTTTGCTAATGCAGTCAGTACTCTAGCCTTTCATGGCAAAGGTGCATTAAGACTGATGTTCAGCTTACTCTCTATCAGAATCTTTCCACAGGGTGGCTGCCTGATCAGCCAGTTTTCAGTCTGTTTTGTTGCATGGAGTCTGTGGTGTAAGTCTTCACATTTGTCTTTGTTGAACTGCAATAAGCTCTTGATACTCCATTTCTCCAGACTTTTGAGGTACCTGTGGATGTCAGCCCTTTTTAAATGTTCCAGACATCCATGCCAATTTGGTCTTACTGTAAATGTGGACATGGTGCTTTCCAGTCCATTGTCCATAGCATTGCTGAAGATCATAAATAATTCTGGTTTGTTTGGGGTTTTTATTATTGGTTTTGGCACAGAGCATATAGTTGAAACAGAAACAGTATAAAATAATAGTGAATTCTTAGACCAGGTTATTCAAGAATATATTATACATTGCCAAAATTTCTAAACCTATATGCTCTTTTAAGGTACTAAAGATGTCTCTATATTCTTCTAATGAGTCATAATAATCTATTCATTCCTTATTGTTGTAAGATTGGGCAGTGAAGAACCCAGAAAAATATAATAGCATCAAAAATTTGGGATTCAAGTTTATTCTTTAAGGGAAATAGGGGGAAAATTGCCAAAACTAAAGATAAAACAGTTAGATAGAGTATGAAACATTTATATGTGGTTTATTTATTAATACTTAAATACTTTGTAATATTTTTTGCTGAACAATATCACATTTTTTATTTAATGAGACCTATATTTTATCTAACAGTGTGGTTAATCTCACATATTAAGAGAAATAAAAGTAATTATTATAAAAGATTATTTTCCATTGTTACCTAATGCCAGAAAATGCTATTTTTTGTGTAATTCTTCAATTTAATTTTCTCTGTGTTTCTAGTTTCTTTCATGTCTCTAAGTTCCTGCAGCACAGCAAATTTTGCAGCTTATAACAGCAATGGCAAGCAATCAAAAGGAAAATCTTAATGAATTTACATGCCTGTACCACTTGTGTTTTCTTTTGGGGCACTAATGAAAACTGCCACCAATCTGTTAGCATCTCAAAGGAAATGTCAGCATTTGAATGAGTCTGTAGCAGTTCTGGACAATAGAAGAAAAAAATTCAGCAAATGCTCTACTATTTAGTTGACAAATAGAAAACTGTGCCAACCAGACTTACAACATCACATTTAAACTGTAGACCCTTTGTCAAGCTGTGCATTAACTCAGCATGAGGGGCATTGTGAAGACATACCAGAAAAGCTGTCACTAGAAGCTAAAAGAACTTTAGGCTTCAGTGCTTGCTTCTCACAAGGATATATGTAAAAGGTTACTGTCAGCTCAAAATTAAATAAGGAATAATATTCAGTCTTGTCTCCCACTGTTACACATAGATCACTAAATATCTGCAAGCATGAGTGCATCTTATAAGTGTAGTCAGAAGCCATGGGAATTTGAGGGGATTTTTCAAGAGCTATTCTCATACAAGCAGCCAAACAATGACTGACTGTCTGGCAGTATCCATATTTAAACTTATTTCAGTAAGTATAAGCTGCCTCTTTGACAAATGCATTTATAATAACCTTCATGTAGTTTTAATGAAGTGTTTTGGATACCTGATCATACAGTATTTACAAATAATATTTGTCTCTTGTTGTCAGTTTTCCACCATCATTTTTTAATGGGAAAAAGTAACTTAACTGGTTCTGTAGTTAAAAAATTAATTGAAGTATATTTTAGTTGGTCTTTTAAAACTCTTATTCACAGTATAGTTTATATATCTTTCTTCACACTGCTTCAAACATACCTAAGATATTTGAAAATGAAATTCTCTGCAGAAATAATAAGTGTTATGAATACAATGTAAGACTTCATTTGTTAAACTGCAATATACTTACTTCATTTGGCGCCCCCTCAAGCATATGCATGAATCTTAGTATGAGGACAATTAAACTTACATGACAGCATATTATCGCAGATACTATACTAGAATTATAGTATAAACATTATTTTCTCTGCCTTCTAATATTGCATGGAGTAGCAGAAATGGGAACTAGCCAATCCCATTTCTGTTACTGAATCTTAAAAAGAAAAAAAATAATCATTTCATGTTAAATTATATATCATTTATATTTTCTTTTCAAGAACTTGATATTTAGTAGTTCTCACTAAACCAAAATTACCTTTGAAGTTAATCCATATTTTGCAGTGAGAAAGACTACAGGATCCAGTTCAAATGATCTATCCAAATGTTCCATGTCAAAATACTGATCATATTGAATAATTCTTTTGCTTACGATTATACTTTATCAAAGTTATTATACTTTGATGTACTCTGTTCAATCTTAGGGAATTGTATCTGAGCTCCAGAACAAGAAAATAGCATTTATAGTATGCACTGGTCTGCAATAATTTGCAATAATTATTAGATTATATAGTTTTGAAACCAGGAATTTACTTTTTAAAAGGATTTGCTGAAACAAAGCTACTATTCCTTTAGAAGTTCCAAACACTACTTATACAGACTTAATTGAGCATTATTTCAGCTGGATATTACTAAAGTGACTAAAGTACAACTGACTCTTTTTTGTTTGGTGGTTGTTGTTGTTGATTTTGTGGGGTTTTTGGTTTTGTTTTTTTGTTTGTTTTTTGTAGAGCTGAGCTTTAGCGATCTGAGGGGGTGGGAGAGTTGTCTTTGAGAAACTCCTCATTTACTGCAGGGACAGAGACCTATATGTAGCACAAAGAATCAGTTCGGCTTGAAGAGAGTTTTCTGAATTATAATGAAAGGCATAGGATAGAAAGCAGTATCTTTTCTTAGAGACAGAGCAGAAGAGAACACAAGACACTGGACAGGCATTAGTACTGCCCAAAGATTGTCAAGGTTCTTCAAGTATTGTATATTTCAAATACACCTGTAGTGCAACGCTGCACAGACAAAATATATGTAATTACTCCCATATCCATAAAGCAATGTTGTTTAATTGGAGAAAGCTAGATTTTATGATAAGGGAATTTTTTTCAGCCTTATCTGCAGTGAACACAAGAGAACTTCAGCCATTAGGTCTGCATTTTGCCAACTGTCTCTCTCATAGAGGAGGCTGTTTCCGCCAATTCCAGTCAATACATCTGGGATAATTTGCTAGTACTGCTTATCATCTTTAAAACTGGGACTTCAAGGCCCCAGTAGTTAATGTTTCACATTGACTCTAAAAGGCCACTTGGTCTTTGGTGTTAGAGATTCAGTTGTGTTATGTTTTTCAACATGCCACCATCTCTGACTGAAGAAGACTACCTATTAATTAATGAGGAAAAGGCATGATGATTCTTGCTTGTTATGCTAATAGTTCCGCTCATTTTAGATTTCAGAAAATAAAATGTAAAAACTTACCATCAACACACAACTTTAGAAAGCAACTATCTAATGTGTTGCTTCATTATTTTTAATTCCAGAAAAATGTCCATGCAATGAATCTTTCCACCCTGAATTTTAGCCAACACAGTCTAATCACACATGAAAAGACATGGCAATATTTCTGCAATATAATTTCCAATTTCACTTCTGAGGAAAAAAAAAGTTCAGATAAAAGTTGTTGTTGGTTTTCCAGGTGCAGACAGTATTTTCCAACGTTAGTATTTAGTACTACTGGCTCCTGCTGCTCTATTAAAGTCTTCACCAAATCCTTAGAAATAAGGCATTATGGTAAGTAAGTAATGCACTCTATTCATATCAGCTCTGCCTTTTGGAATTATTATTTGAATTACAAGATGTTTATTGCTAACATAATGAAGTCAGTTGTTTGTTTATTTGCATCTGGGCAGCTGCCCAACAAAGATCTGAGACGTATAAGAGAAAGAAAATTACATAATTATTATAATTTCATCAGATATCTTTTTCACCCTAATTTTTTTTTAAAGAAAATTTAAAAAAAGCTCTAAAACACATGACAAGGGGAAATATCAGCTGGGTATTGGTACAATAATGACATGCTGTAGTAGCTAGGCAGGTCTTAGTTTACAGAATAAGGCATAGAGGAAGATGGAAGCTACTTTCAAAGGAGTAATAGCCTATGGAAATGTGACTATTTGCCTATTACTGACTGTTTCATAACAGTAAATTCAGCACAAGGAAAATAAGAAGATTCTACACTATTTTTTAGATAGATATTTATCCTAAACACATTTTTCTCACTATGCTATCTGACTACTGAACATGGTAGTTACATTAAATATACAGTTTATTAGTAGGAAAAAAACCCAAAAAACAAAACCACACACACACAAAAAAACCCCAAAAACCTTCCAGCCAAAAAAACCCCCAGAATAAAAGCAAACAGTGAAAAAAAAAATCCCTTAGTAGCAGTCTATGCTGGGCAATCTTACAAGGTTGGAAGGGTCAATTTGATATTGATAACGATGGAAGCATTCTCATCTTATATAATGTCCAGACCTCTGAGATCTTAAAAAAATATTTATAATTCATAATGTCTCACAGCAAACAAGATCAACATGTCAAGAGAGCAGGAACAGCACTTTTTTGCCACCTAAGCATACAGCTAAGTCTCCATGTTCTCAGATGTTATGAATTAAACTGATACAGCACATGGTCAAGAGACGCTAACAAACAAAAGACAAAGCATGCAAGTTCTCTTGTTTACTTTGATACCACATGGCCCAAACTCCACATAAAATCCTCTTAAATATTTTTTTCATTAAGCATCCAGAGTGCGGGCTTATCTGTATACACATAGATATGCTACTCTCTTTTATCCAAATGCAGTTTCTGCTTATAGCTACCAAAAATACAACCAAGAAGGTAAGGTTAATGCAATGCACCAGCTGCCACCAGCCTGGTAGATGACATTCCAGCAATGAAATGTGACACATATATCATCAGGCCAATTTCACAGTGTGGATATAAGATGTATTTACTCTGATGGTGAAGAAAAACAAAATAAACCAGTGTATGTATCTTCACATGATTGCTGCCATACAAAGCTAAAAATATACTCTGTGACAGAGATAAGAGGTTTTCTTTATGGATTCCTAACAGTGTCATTGATAGAAAGGTATCTGAAAACCTACATTGCCAGGATATTACCCAAATTTCTCTTCTCTCAGAACTCAATTTTTATATTACTTGTAAATGACAGATGCCAGTAATGATGAGTAGTGAAAACACAATTCAGTTGTAGCTCATGGTATGTTGCACTGCATATCCAACAGCAGCAACCTGGTCTGACAGGCAAGGGAAGGTGAGCAGAGAGGAGAGAACAGCCTTGTAGCTCTCAGATCCCCCTGGCTCTTGAGCAAGGAGGACAGACAAGTGACGGTATTGTGGGTCATCGAGTGTTCAGTGATTGCCAGACAAGTCCTCAGACAGGAGACAGGTTCAAGATTAGGCCAGGAAGTCAAGTTGATGAGTCAGGGTGAGGACCAGTGAGGTATATGACTAAGCAGAGACATGAGAGACCAAGAGTGAGTGCCTGAGCTTAAGGCCAGATTTCCTGTTTTTGTAGGTTTTGGAGGATTGGCAATGATCAACTTGAAGATAAGCTGTCTCCTGCCTTAACATAAGAGAGGAGTCTAGAATGAATGTTACCAGATTGTGTTTTAATCCTTTACTATCTTCCCTCCATAAATTCCTGAAATTACCATAACCCTTCCTACCTATTAGCATATGTCTCCCTGAAACCTTAAAAAGTGGTCAAGTGTTCAATAAAGTATTCCAGTTCTCTTCCCCATAAGCTGGGATCGTGTAGTTTTTTGACCTTCACAAACTTACAGGTATCTCCAGTGTTAACTGCTTTATCAGGAAAGGAGGAAGAAATTCTACCTTCCTTAAGGCAAGAGCCATGAATTCTGAAACAATTTGGATATGTGTTTATGTTATGATGATACTCACTTGTTGCATGATATATTAGACTTTTCCTCCTTTTCAGTTATTGCAAATGGTTTTTCATTTTATGAGCCTGTCTTTAACTATCAGTCCTACCAGAAGCTCACTTTTTTTCAAAAAGTCACAGTAAAAATATTTTCTCCTTTGCATCTGCCTCTTAATTTCTCCCTCCATCTGCATTCTTAATATAATGCCGGTCTGAAGTGGTTTTGGCTCCTTGTTTAGAATGTAGACTTAAGATATTATGCAAAATACTGTATTTCACCAATAAAACATTTCATAAAGAACATTTCTTTCCCCATTCTTTTTTATGGAAGTTTTTAATAAGCACTTACTCTTCGTAACATTTGTGAGTCATTTGGTCGAGTAACTTTCTCTACAATCATCCTTTGATGTATTATAGCTGGCTAAGTGGCGTAAAATGAAAATGTAACTCAAAAATGCACTACTGTATTAGCTGAGCAATGTATATTTAAATGGATGTATATAAAATAATCATTCCAGTTTTTAGATTTAGTAAGTTGTAGACTTACTGGTGTAAGTAATTTTGCTGATATAACTAATGCTTGGCAAAAATCATTGGAGCTTCACTGATTTATACACCTCAGGATGACCTAGTATTCGCAAACTTTGAATAACATTTCTTTGTGTGGTAAATTTCTGTTTTAAAACATGACACAGAGACCAGTTTTATACCTGTATCTATTCTCTTTGTCTGCATTATCCTGTAAATTTATAAATTCACAAATAATGCAACCATAACAAGACCGCACAAAACACAATGAAAATGTGATGGCTGCTGTATGAATGATATTGTATATCCTCATCTTTGGAAAAAGGAATTTTCTGTGCAAAAAACAAAAATAGCATTTATATTTGTTAACACTGCTTGGCTATATATTTTAGATAGATGTACATATACATGATTACATACATACATTCATACCTATATGTATATGTATTTATATATAAAATACAATGCAAAATTATAAAGGCACTATATTTCATAATTGACATAGAGACATAACTTGGAATGTGAGTGTTGCAGATCAGACAAATGATACTTGCAAATGAACAAGCTAAATGAATCAGTCATACCTTGTTTGATGGAGAGGTGTCAACATTACAGAAAGAGACAACAGAGCCCACAACCTAGTTGGCAGTTTCTACAGAAAGATCTAAAGATTACCTGAGTTGAAGAACAAAAGCACGAACTAGCAGAGCTGGCCCCTTGGAGAAAAAGTTAAGACACTGCATAGCTTATGCAAAGAGACTTTTACTGTCAGTGTTGAACTTGTATTTTCTATGGATGAAAAATAAATCGCAGATTTAATTTCACAGTTGTGTCAATCCTGCATCTTTTATAAACATACAGGGTACTTGAAAAAGAAGGCTGTAGGGAAGACCTAGAATAGTTCACTCCAGGCTATTTTGCTACTGATCTGGCAGAGAAATTCACAGTACTATGTAAACTAAAATCAATCTATTCTAAGGGCATATATTTACTCATAAAAATGTTACCAGTTGGATTAACCATTCCTGATATTATTTCAACTTGAAATGGTACCAGAGAAGGAAATTAATAACACTGACAAATCTTTAATCAAGGTTAGTGCTTGCAAATTTTACTGACCATATCTCAATGCTATCCGCATTTGTCAATAGGTACTATGACATACTTGAATATAAACTGATCCTGACAGCAGAAGAGAGTTCTAGCTAAAATCAACAAGGAAAATAGTGACTGGAATAGCAATCAGCTTCACACTATCAATCTCTCATTTGTTAAAGCTGAAAATGTGCATCAAAACTTGGAATTCTCAGCTATGGGCAGAAAACTGTAAACATTCTCTGGACTTTTACTTTGTGATTCATTCACAGTTTTTGATTGCATTGGCTATCAAATTTGTTTAATTAATTTCCTTTCATATTAATACTTATGCTTTGCATGTGTGTAGACATTCAAGGTGTATTATGCAAAAGTAGCAATATCTCCTTGTTCTAGTCAAGGTGCAACTACCATTTAATTCAATAGGGACAGCATACACTCATTTCACTTTAATAACTTAAATATATTTTGTAGTTATATGTTTTTATATGTCTTGCAGCACAGGTTTGAGTTCATATTTGGTAGTCCTGTCATTCATAACACTAGAGTGAAACTCATGACTTCTGGTTCTGTTTCTCTATTACTTTAGGCAGAAATATTTTGGTTTTAAATTTTGTTGTATTACAACTTTTTTTCCCTCAGTTTTAACTGATGAAATTCTTTAGGCTTAAGAATATGACCTGTATTTGTAGTTTGATTATAGAAAGGCACAGAAATTTTTCATAGAGATGAAATTTGCTCAGCATCTAGTTCTCTGAGCTATTGTCAAGGGCTGAACGTAGTGAACTGTATTTTTAAGCTAGAGTATTTAAAGTATCCCAAATATTTTCTTAGACAGGTATTTTCAAAAACCTTGAATATCTCATTAAATTATGTAGAATTTAAGTGTCTAATTCCTTTGGTCTACTCTGAAACGTCAAGAATTATTTATTGGTGAATTTAGATGTATTACATTGTTGTGGTTACACAATAGCTATGAGGATGGAGATCCCTTTACTAAATTACTATAGCACATGAAGATTAAGAGACAGATTTTATATGACTGTAATTAAATTAAAAACTATATGAAATTTTCACAAAATCAGGAAATCATAGAACAGTTTGTGTTGGAATGGACCATCAAAGATCATCTAGCCCAACACCTCTTCCATGAGCAGGGACATCTTCCATTAGAACAAGTTGTAAAAGAGTTAGTCAGGCTGACTTTGAACACTGCCAATGATGAAATATCCACAGTTTCTCTGGACAACCTGATCCAATGTCTCTCCACCCAGTCATAAAATATTTCTTCTCTAAGTCCAATATATTTACCCTGTTTTAGCTTAAAAAACATTGTCCCTTGCCCTGTCTCTGCAGACCTTTGGTGAAAGTCTTTCTTTGCTTTTCTCATAAGCCCCCTTTATATATTAAAATGCCACAATAAGGTCTTTCTGAAGCCTTTTCTTATCCAGGCTGACCAAGTCTAACTATCTCAGCCTTTCTTAAAACAAGAGGTGTTCCAGTCCTCTGGTCAGTTTTGTGCCTCTCCTCTGGACCTGCTCCATTTCTTTCTTGTGCTGAGGGCTTCAGAGCCAGATACCTTGTATTGTGCATGGGAGGTCAGATATGCTGACTGCATTCCATCCAGGGAGTAACAACCACATTTTTCTGTATAACTTCCACACCATTATCTTTTTTAGCCTGAGTCATATTCTCACACCCTGTGCAGCCTGTTCCAATGCTTGACCACCATTTCAGTGAAGAAATTTTTCTTAATGTCCAATCTAAACCTCTCCTTGCAACTACTGAGGCCATTTCCTCTTGTTCTATCTCTTGTTATGTGAGAGAAGACATGGATATGCACCTAGCCACAACCTCCTTTCAGGTAGCTGTAGAGACTAACACAGTCACTCCTGAGCCTCCTTTTCTCCAGACTAAACAACCCTCAGATCCCTCAGCTGCTCCTCATATGACTTGTGTTCCAGACCCTAAACCGGGTTTGTTGTCCTTCTCAGAGATCAGCATCTAGGCCACAAAATATTTAGATATCAGTTTTATACTAATTACAGAAGCTGAGTTACTCATCATGAACTGAAATACTTCACAACCTTGAGAAGATAGTTTTACTAATAAGCACATGCTAGGTAAAAATATAAATTTTACTTAACATACTTGAATGAACAAGGAAGTGTCACAATACACATTCACTTAATCTGGTAAACTGTTTATATGCAGTTCATAATCAGTATTCATTATACAACCTTCTCATTACATTCTGTTTCAGGTTGGCAGACATGATTGAGACAACAGGTGACATATTTTAATACATGTGACCACATGAAGCTGAATATCATTCATACCTGGAAGACCTAGACATTCAAAAGCCTTATCTTAATCTTAATATAAACTCCTAAACAAATATGATAAAAATCTCATATTCCTCTTTGGATTGCTCTTGAATTAGGGAAAGATGTTTATGCATAACTCCAGCTTACTTTAGTCTAATCTTCCACTGTTATGCTAAACTCCATTGTAGTTTTGACATGTTGCAATCAGAAATAGGAATAGTGCAGATTTTGTAAATATATCCTGCTAAAAGTCTCACTGCAACTTTCATGGAGAACTCTAACTGTTTCTGCTGTATTTGTGCAAAGTACAAATATTCTAAAAATTCAAGTTTGATACCACTTACTATGGTGTAAATCAGAAATAACTGCGCAGCAATAAGTGTAGTTACATTAAGGATAATATTATGTATCTCCTAGGCTAAAAGTTGTATACCAGCATCATTGGGGAAGGAAGGAAGGAAGGAAGGAAGGAAGGAAGGAAGGAAGGAAGGAAGGAAGGAAGGAAGGAAGGAAGGAAGGAA
>JAWWEV010000115.1:95182284-95193607 GCA_035583235.1 Hafferia zeledoni
CCCCCCACCGCCCCCCAGGCCGAGCCCCCCGGAGCCCTCACGCTTGTCGGGCACGTCCTCGCCCACGCAGTGGAGCTCGAAGAGCCGCAGCTCCTTCAGCACCGCCTCGGCCGTCACCGCCTCCGGCTCCGGCTCCATCCCCGGCTCCGGGTCCCTCCCCGGCTCCATCCCCGGCTCCATCCCCGGCTCCGGGTCCCTCCCCGGCTCCATCTCCGGCTCCGGGGCCGCCATGGCCGCTCCGCCCGCGCGGGATCGGCCGTGAGGGGGACGGGGCGGAGCCACGGACGGGGCGGGGCATCGCCTTATTAGGAGAAAAGGCGTGGCGGAGACTGGAAAAGAGGGCGTGTCTATGCAGATTTAGAACCAGCTGGCCAATAGGGGAGATGGGCGGGGAAGGGGCGTGGTCTGCGCGTCCCCAGGCTCCGCCCACCGGGGCGGGAAGAAAAAAGGCGGGAAATTTCGCGCCCTCAGAGATTGGAGGGACAAAACAGGTGTGGGGACACCTGGGGGGGGGAGGGGGGAAATGGAGGAAAAAACTAAAAGAAAGGAAGGAAAAGAAAAGCTGAGAAAATGTGATGCTGAAAGACTAAAGTCACAAACCACAAGATGCAGGTTTTATAGTCACATTCCAGACCATAACACTGTCTTAAGCGAATAGTCAATAACCAAGCTGTCTTATAGGAAGGAGAAAAATATTTTCTTTAAGTCTTTGATTTTCTGTGACTAGCCTAAGGTTTCTTTTCTACAGTTCTCTTCCTATTATAAATTCCATTTCTTAATCAAACTGGGAAATAGATCTGTAAGAAAGGAATGAAGAGAAACGTTAAATCAAAAAGGTTTGCACATAGCTTAAATAATATTTAACTACTGATATTCTATATATATTGCAGTGCTTTCAGAGAACTAACTTGAGATGTCCTTCATGGAACAATAGGGTTAGAAAGAATGCAACCTGTGTTACTCATGAAGATGAGGAGAAAGGAGTTTTGTGTCCTCCTTTCTCCTGTGAGAGTGTCTGTGTCTCAAGAAGGTTCCTGAGCTGTATTAGATGAAGTTATATCTCTACAGTCAAATAAGGCAAATTACTGTGACTTGACCCCATCTCTTCCTTGACATATCAAAGCAGCACAAGGATGCTTGAAAGTGTGCTAATCAAGTGCTTGTATCTATTAAAATTATCATAAACAGCTGATAGTATCCCTCAACACTCAGATAAAAAGTTTGCTATTGAGAAATGTCTGTGTGTTCCCTCTACTGATCTGATCAGGGGGCCTCGACAGGAACAAGGCTGTAGTTTGTAAATGTCTAGTTAAAACTTCTTACACAATAATGCATAAAGTCAGGGTTTCAGGGGGAAAAAAAAAAAAAGAGAAACCGGCAGGTGGAAAAAAGTGGTGAGTCCTCTGATGGTAGCTGAGTGCAGTATTCAGAAAATGCTGTGCCTGCTGTTTTTATAATAGGATGACCTTTTCCACTGCAAAGACACAGCCATCACAACCATTAGTAAAGCACTAATGAATAGCCTTCTACTCAAACAACAGCAGCAAAGTAGGAATCTCACAACTCCTTCATCCCTTTCTCTTCACAGAATTGTGAACTCTAAACCCTCATTGAAAACAGAATATTTTGATGAGAGGAAGAGCAGGAATATCTCACAGAATCATTCCTGCTACAAAATTTTCAGTTGTCTGGATTTTAGTGTTGTGGGGTTGTGAAGTCTTTTACTATGCATATGCTTAACACACCTGAGCACAAGTTGCTATTTGTGCCGTTATTGTGCCTAAAAGCTGTGTTGCAGGTAAAGGACTCACTGAGTCATCTAATATGCATCTGTGAAGATATATGCTCCTGACTGATCTTGTGCTGCCATTTCTGACTAACATCATGACACTCTTCTGTCAGACTTTGCCATTTTTGAGAGGTATGAACCCTCAATATCCAATATTAGATATCTGCTCATAATTGGCAGTCACTTGAAATGCTGCATTGTTCAGACTCCTACTTTTGTTTTATTTCATAGGACAGAAAACTCTCAGTAGCCCGGATTTTAGAGATAGACTTCATACTCTACCTTTAACTTATAGATGTAGGGTAGCATATTTAGTTAGTGTAAAGTCTTGTCAGCCAGAAATTGTTTTGGATTTAGCTGTATATAGAGAAAGATTTTCCATTATATCCAGATACTGTGTAAAACAGGTTACAGAAGAAGTCTTTCTCCCTTTTGAATTCTTACTGTTGGTAAAGAATAGTCCATAGTAAAACATCTGTGTTATATGGGCTGACTGTAGACCTTGAGATTTTCTTCAAAAACACTTATTTTGTTACTAAGATAATTCTCAAATAGCAAAATCAGCACCAAAGTCTGTTTCTGTAAGCATATCCTTTCACTTTAGAAAGAAAATAAGAGTTGAGAATTAAAAGTACATTTTCCAGAGCTAAGAAGTGATTAAAGGACCTAAGATGTACTCGCACTGCTGTTAGGTAACTGCTTTAGGAAACGCAGCTGATCACGCAGGAGCAGACATGCCTGCGCAACAAACAGGGAAATGTAATGCTATCTCTGGAAAGCTTCAAGAGCATGGTTTATAGATGAGTTCCGGGATCTAATCTATTTTTTTCCTGCTAAAAGTTTCCTACCTCAGTTGTGTACAGTAGTGCACATTATGATTGACCTGTTAGAATGGATTTGGAAAAGATGCGTGCACTTAATGATCCAAATAGACATCCACTTAAAATTTCAGAAGCATCAAACCAATGAGATCACTTGTTTTCACAGGCATCAGTGAAAATTCTGAACCTTTTTGTTTATTGTTACGTTTGCATGTATATTCAATCCAAATCTTCATATATGTTTTAGCACTAAACCCCTAAAAATTTGAATAAGAATCAAGAACCTAATTACTTGTGAGAGAACTGTCTGATTTGCTTTTGAAAACAAATATTCAACTGTTGCAGCTTAATATAACATGTATTATATATGTTAGTAGGTACTGTTGACATTGTTGGCCAAACAGGAAGGTGTGCTATAACATATACATGAAGACTTGAAAATATTCCAAGACTCAGTGGAAGACATTCAGTTTTTAAAAGCTCGGTTACATCAGTTCCTGCATTTTATTGATGTTGTGTTCTTCTCTCCATCACCTTTTTATCTCATTCACACATACAGGAAAAAAAAAAGTTATGAGCTAGCAAAACTGATACCAGAAGTCACTACTCTAGTGTACTGGTTTTTTTTAATTTGCCTATAAATTAAGCCATGAAATGGATTTAAATTTATTTTTAAAAAAATAAATAGTGTTTCTAGAAGGAGACAACTCTGCTAAGTTTCCTACCATAAAGAATTTTTTTAAAGTAGGTCATAAACCTCTGAAATGAAGTCAGAAATGCTGACAGACCCCAAACTTTTAGATGCTCTGTTAGCTCCAGTCTAATCATGTTCTCCCAGAGGGGGAAAATCTTTTTCTTGAGAACTAAATTGTAGACTGTAAAATTGTTGTTTTGTCACATAGAGCTCTGAGTATACAGTATAGAAATGTACAGCAAAAAAGAAACGTGTTGTTACTATAGCAACTAAATGTCAAAAATATATCTGAAAATGTCTTTTTATTCTAAATTTATCCTGTGAAACATTTCCCAGTTTTGACTAATTGTGTTATACAATATAGCTTTCATTTATCAGTGTGGGTCAGAAGAACTCTGAAACTACATAGGAATTACTGGAGGTAAACAGGTATAAACTAATGAGAGATTTGTCTCCAGTGGACCTGATATACACTAGGGCATGGAAAAAAACTACATGGAATTACATATCTAAAATTTTTGTCTTAGAAGCCATATGTATTTGCCTGTGCATCTAATATCATGATTGTTATGAATTTTATGTGCAATGTTTATGCTTAGCAGAAGGCTTTGACAGAAAACATTTCTGGTATTTGCAAATTGTTTGTGTATCAGGTTTCTCTTTGTTGTATGTAAAATAAAGCCAGAATAGAGAATCCTGTTGTGGTGGTGAACAGTAAATAGAAAGTAACAAGAAAGAAACACAAAAGGACAGTGAGGCTACTGTACAGTAAAAGTGATACTTTGTCTCTGAGGTACTGATTGTTGCTCCAGTATAGCTGAAATAACATGGAAGCTTATTTTGTGCTACATTGGAAAATGGTATGCTTGGGAAAAAAATAAAAACAACAAACAAAACCCAAAACATCAAAAAACTTTTAGACCTAAAGAAGGCATATTAACAAGCTGTAAATTGGAGCTTTTTATTGTGAAATCTCTGTTTTGTTCAAGTCTTACGGATTTTCAAGCTTGTTTGTATGTGTTTATGGATATTATTCTCTTTTCCTTGTACTTTACTGTTTTCAGTTCACTGACCTTTATACCATAGTATAAGTATTTCATATTATAATGAAAGGTTTGGGTTTTGGTGTTGCTTTTGTGTTTGTTTTTTTTTGTTTTGTTTTGTTTTGTTTTGTTTTTTGTTTTTCCCATTTATTGGCCACATGTATCAGATGTGTGGTTGATGCCCACCTCTCTGATGAGATACCTGTAATAAAATGGAGACTCCATGGTCTCAACTTTCATCAACAACAAAATATGGGCTAGCAGAGGCACCTTGTAGTGAAAGGGTGAGAATGTAATCAGTTTTGAGAAAATATACTTAAGAGCTTCCGACTACTTCAGCCAAAGAATCAACATTGAAATTCATCCCATATTTTCAATACAAACAAGTGTCTGTATTTGTTTTAGAAAACTTTTGTGAACTAGATCTGTTGCTTGTAAATAAGCTTGTTAGAATTATTTGGTCTCGCTTTTAGGTTAAGTTGTCTCTAGCACCAAATCCGCAAGGAGAACTTTCATTTCTTTGTAGGATCAAATAACAGCAGAAATCCTGCTTTCTCTTCCATGACCACTGGAAAGCTTAGCCCTTAAGTTGTTGTCCTGGTTTCAGCAACTTTTATGCAATGCTTTCCATTCTCCCTGCACTGTACATGATACATACCTGTAAGAATTCTGTATAACTTAAATTATGCTTTTATTCCAAGTAGCACAATTTTAAAGGTATTTTCTTATCACCTTAAAGTAATTGTGCTAAATATTTTGGTGTTATGCATTTATAGTAATTTCTCCTTTAAAAAACAAAACAAACACAGCCAAACGCACAGACATGCATGCACATATACACCAAACAAGCAAACAAAAAAATCTCCAAACCCACAGTTTTCTTTTCTCCTCCAGAGCTAAATGAAGTCCCAAGGTGAGGTAGTAACGATGTGTGTCTCTGTTCCTCAAGTTGCATAAATGAAATTCAGTGCCAGTCTTCAACAATCCCATGCTAATATCAGAAAGCAATTTCCATTACTTACAGTCAATACAGATTCCTCACGCTCATTGTGGAATAATCAAGACAGAAAACACAACTACCATCGAGCCTAAGGAAACCCAACTCAATGTGCAGTTTGGCCCAAGACAATTAAAAATTGTGATTTCTTACTCTGCCTAGCATCTCCCTTAATTCTGTTTACTCATTTCTTTAAGAATTTTAATTCTCCTTGCATTCAATTATATTCATATTATCTATTTTATTTACTTTTCTTCCTTTAGGCATAATAGTCTACCTAAAAATCCTGACTGTGAAAATATGATTAGTATGCTATTAGATAAGATAGATGCCCAGAAAATCAAGGAATAATTGTTGATATAGAGTAAAGCAAACATATTTCTATTGCTATTTCGTGGTTTCCAATGATAAGTATTAAAGATAATCCTGATTATCTGTGTGTTGCAATCCCTATAAAGAGCTTTGGACAAAGTTTCTGATAGGAAAAAAAAAAAAAGCTAAAATACAGAAAGTATTAAAAATAATTTAGCAATACCTTAGCATTAATAAATTAGTTATTTTTGCAAATAAAAAATATAAAAAAACCCCAAACCAACACACAATTTTATAAAGAAGTCATTTAAGATGTAAACAAGCCAAGGAACATAAGCTCATGTAATTTTAATAATAATTTATCTTCAGACATATTTAAAAGTTATATCATCTAATAAATTATCTTATACACAAATCATTTATTAATCAAATTAAATATTATTAATTTCTAGATATCATAAATAATAATACAAAATAATAGCTGTATGTTAAATGCTAGCAGAACATTTTCTGGAAGTTGGGTGTAGCAAGCTTGCCACCTACTGATCAACAGAAAAGATCTTTGTTTGCATGATACTTTTCTATATCATAATTTTTAGTTTAAAACTCTCTTTATATGATGAATCAATACTTGTGTATTTAAATAAATCTGTTTCCAGTGCCCCTACAGGTAAATAGTATCATGCTAGTGGATCAAAGATGAGTTCCTGAAATACATCTTATATCCATTGAGGAATTTTGACTGAAAGACATAATTTTATTCAGTATTTGGGAAACTAATTTAGTTTCTCTTCAAACCGTATATTCCTAATTCATATCCATTCTGATGAAGTTAAAACATTATTTTATGAATACTATTTCAAAAGCAAATGCATATTCTTACTTTTTTTTTCAATTTTTTCCATTTCACAAAGAGAAATTCACTTGTCCCATGCCATCTGCCAGTTTTGCCCTCAGTCAAACCTTGTCAGTGCGCAGTGGGGAATTGCAGAAAATCCATATGTCTGGTGCATTTGGGTTGCCCTCATGTTCCACTCATCTGAGTTTAGACATGGGAGTTAAAATACACAGTTATATCATGTGTACAACAAAGAAAATTCTTTATTCTTTTGTAAGATTATGTCTCATGGCTTAGGATCCTATATTACCATCCCTATTATTATATAATCTTTCACTTTGCCACCATCAATTTATTTCATTCAATGTAGAATTATAACAATATGAATAATAAAGTATGAAAATTGATAACCTGTGACTAAGAGCTAAACAGTGATTCTTCTTTTTTAAAAAAACTATATATTTAAAATTATTTGAAATTTTTGGACCTATATTTAGCAAACAGTACCTTCAGAATGAGTGAGAACACAAAACTTCTGAAATTTATAGACCAGAGCAGTATTAAGAGCAAAGAATATGCTCTTTATAAGAATACAAGAAAGTTCATCTTTCTACCTGCACCAATTTAGACTCAGTGGCAGGTTATTTTTCCACACATTTGCCATGTAGGTCACATAGCTGGACCTTTTCTCTTTTTGATATCTGTCTTGCTTCCTTATGGGATAATATTTTCCTGTAACTCCATTATTTAAAGTTTGATTCCAATTTCAATTTTACTGTTATAAATCAGGAATGGTTTCACTTTTTTTAAGGGATAAAAAATTACTTCTCTTAATTCCAAATTGAATTAATGCACTTTGCAGCAGAACCTCCTTGAAATAGACCTAAGAATTTTAGATTACATGGGACTATAAACTAGAGGTGAAAAGTCCCAGGGCCAGAATGATTTGTAGAGACTAAGGTATTTCAAGTGATTTGTTTGCAGAAATCAATAAGCTTTTTCAAATAAATTTCCTACCGGGCATTCCAAATCTCCACCACAATTACCGTACATGGCTTTGTTCATCTAGCAGGTTAAAAATCTGTCTGCAGGAAGGGGTAGGAGGAAATCTGCAAGGTTTGGGATATTTTGCTTGGGTTTTTTGGCTTTTAGGGCTATATTTCTGTATCTTTCAGAAGGTGGCCTGAAAGTACGCTGCATTTCTGGGACTAGATAGGTCAATCTCTGTTCTGGGAAAGCTCCAAGTCTGTTGGGGCAAATGAGTCATAGCAATCCTGCTTATCAGCAGGAATACATCACAGCATGGACGGATCCCAGATCACTTTGCCCTTCATCTCTTCCCCTGGCTTGTCTGCCTCACCCACACTTCAGCAAATGCTAGAGAAGAGGCACACATAGTATAGCTCTTGAACCTCTGCTTTTCTTTTCCCAGGATCCAATTGACCTCATGGTGCTGCTGCCACCACTGGTAAAGCCTTGATCCTGGAAAGCTGCCTCTGAAGCATCTAGTAAAGATCCATGAGATGGGTATGTTGCAAGTGAAGTTGAACATGTGTGATGCTACAATAGCAATATTATGTACACTATCCCTTATTCCACACCTTGGGGAATTTTTGAAGGAATTGTTTAGTTCACTGCAAGTGACATTGGAATAAATTCAAGTATATGAAGTATAAATAATTGAAGTTGATGACCTCTATGTAAAATGAAAATGAACTAGTAGACACTCCTTTAAAAAAAATCTAAAACTGTATCTATTCTTCTGTGCCATCAGATTCAAAAGGAAATTCATAAAGGAACACAGTCTTACTGGTTTTTTCTCTGCTTCTAAACAAACTGAAAAGAAAGGATTTACACATTAGATAGAATATATCTAAACTCAATGGCATGATCAGTCAGAAAATACTGTACTATTGAAATAATAAGGCTGCACATATTGGGAGAAACATAAATAAGCACAGTTTTCTACATATTTTAAAATATAGAAGGGTGTGGTTCTTTCAATGTCTAAGTAAATTTTAAATAAATACAATTTGATATTCATACCTACTGAAGCACCAGTAGCAGAATCAGAGAAATTAAACAAATATTACAGATATACTTGATCTCTGAAAAGAAGCTGATTAAAAAGGGTCAAATTAATTTTTGTAAGAAAATATTAGAACTTTAAAATAGAGCAGCTAAGATAGAGAATAGCACAACAATAATTAAGTAGTAGAATCTAGTTATTTCTGCAAAGTTTAAATAGAAGATTAGGTAAATATGGGATTTTGTACTTTAGCAAATTTGCTCTAAAGTAAACTTTTCTATTGATTAGCATTATAATTCCAAATATGACATTTCAGTAATACTTATGAGAGCATGTTTAATCACACTACTTATGTAGATATAGCTTCTTTAAGCTCTCCTTATGCTAAAACAATACATACAGATCTGAAAAACCAAATCTGAACAAACTATTGCTTTTTCTCCAAGTTCAAGCCCAACTTCAAATCTGGAAACAACAGGAATAGCTTACTGAATTAGTCTCTTGTCTCAACTGAGTTTGATAAAGCATCTCCTTCAAGTTACAAACCTAGCCAAGATCAAGTTACTTGGAATTTGAAGGGAGGAGGTGGCTCAGGCAGCAACAATTAATTTTGCTAGACTTTGTAAAGTACCATTGCACCACAAATCTCAATGTCCAATTCATTAAACTATACCTTCAAATAGATTCACCCTATTGGATTATAACCCTTTTTTTCTCTGCTATGAATTTGTTTCCTAAACTTTCATAACTGACATATTAAGAATAATTGTAGCTCAACTGGAGTGATTAGATTGAAAAAGTTACTGTTTTGAACCTGATTTTTGAAGCAATTAACATTCTGCATGTTTTTATTTTTCCACATATAATTTAAAACTCTCGAGCAGCTGCTGGTATTATTTGTGTGACATACCTCTTTCCTATTATTCAATGGGAAAGATGAATATGTGACTTTCCTTGCCTGTACAGTCTTATTCCCTGAGCCAAGTCTAGAAATTTGCATCAAACCTAAACTGCTTTTTCAAATGTCACATGTGCTCATTTATTCAATATAGTGGACTAAATCCGGCACTATGATTTTCTGGCTTTACCTATCTGTATTTCATACAGGAATTACACTGAGGAAAGACACAGAGTAAACAAGCAGTAACTCAAAATCATTTTTTTTTTTTTTAATAGCAGTAAGATAGCATTTCATGAATCACTGCAAGAGGTAGTTAAAACTGATGGGTCTTACGAAAAACATAAATTTTTCAGACTGGCTTAAGACCAATCTCTAAATAAAACAAGGGTGAGTGACAGATGTTAACCCATTCCCAAGGTGTTCTGCTGCTTATATTGGTACAGCAATTGAAAATAACTCACACCATTTCTAGAGCATGAAGTGTAGACCATGAGCTTTTTACAGCTCCTATAAGTTATATCCGCTATTTCTAATCCAAAATATATTATGTATTAGTTTTCCATTTTTCTTTAGTTTTTACCAAAGCTTTCTATCATAAAAGTACCTATACATGAATTACTGAATTATTTACAGCTGTAGGTCCCTTAATTAAGCCAGTTAATTAATTAAGTAATCCATTATGACATGAAATTTACTGGCATATACCTAAATAAAATAAGACTAAAAAATGTTTGCTAAATATCAGACACTCAATAAATGTGATTCCCAAAGCTGAGCAAAGATGAACCTGCATTTTTTTTTAACTTTCTGTGATTGTAAATTTATATATTTAAAAATCCTTGAGAAATTCAGCGCAAAACTACCTTACTGCAAAATTGAAACAGAATGTTTTTTTAATTATCAAGAGCTCTAAAATTCTGATACTTTATTACCATTAAATTTTCTACTACACAAAGGAAAAATACTAACATATAAACCCGTACAGTATGTGTCCAATTTTGGTACTTTTCTGTCAATTCAGAAGTGCATTGTTTTAATTATATTGTAAAACATGTATGATATTTCTTCAGAACTACATTTGCTTTTATCTAAGGTTTTAATATATTATTAGGGCACACTGATCCCTGATTTATGATGTCTACATAAACCACTGGGATTAGAAATTGGTTCTTCAGTCTTTAACTGAGACCAGTGCAATCAGGTGTACCCCTTCACAAATCACTTAGGAGTGTACTTGATGTCCTGTTGCTTAACTGTGAGGAGCATCAATGAAAAACAGACTATAAGAGCAATTTCTCACTGAAGATTGATGTTTTTTTCTCCTTACTATGAAGTTATTATGTACAAATAGCCAACATTCCTTCGTTACCCAATAGTGTGTAAACAACATTTTCAGTCTGTACTTTATACAATTTGTTTAACATTTACAAAAAATACACTTTTTGTGCCTTTTGAATATGAAATAATCAATGTTTCACAATGTGCAAGACCATACAAAATTCTTCTAACTGAAGCTGAAAAGATTTCTCATTAACATTAGGTAACAGTTCTGTTTATCTTATATATGTCTTTGTCTGTATGTCTGTGTGCCCAAGCAAATTTGTATGCTGTTTTGGGTGTAAAAACCAGTGGGTGAATACCGACCTGGAGAGTGAGTGACTCTGGAGAGTCATTTTACTTTTTTCTTGTGAACAGAAGTGGAGTGAACTGGTGAATGACAGTGGGTAGTCATATTCTGAAGCACTGAAGTTTGTTAAGCCTTAATTATAGTAGATAGGGAAAGATCAAAGGACCAGAATGTCCTAGTTTAGCAGGTGAGACTAGTTGGCACTGTGTGGGGGTGATCAAGGCTGTGTATTCTACCCCCTCTATTCATTTCCCACAAACAATGGACCATCT
>JAWWEV010000115.1:95193707-95213342 GCA_035583235.1 Hafferia zeledoni
GAAAGCAACTTCCCTTTGTGTCAGTATATTTACTGTATTATTATTATTAAATTGTAGCTCTGATTTATAATTTCTCTCATGTTGAGTTCATTTCTTTGTGCTGGTTTACCTTGAAACCAGCACACAGAATCATAGGAAATTATTTATACTGAAAACAACTTCAACAATTAATTCCCAAAGGCATTAAATGTTGCTCTTTTTCCATCTTAGACAATTTTGTTGTAGAAGACTATTTGTCCTCTAGCTGAGCACCTATTTCGAAGTATATGATTCGAACAATATGTGTGCTCTTTTATAATGAATAGAGAAATGAGAGGCTAAGACTTCAACGGATTAGAATTTTGACCTTGTGCCCTTATGGTCTGGAAAAATTTCAAGTTCTTCCCTCCCTGTGAAAATAATCCCTGCAATTTTCCTTCCTCACACTCTCGTGAGTAATCCAAACCTCTCTTCCCCAGAAAATGTTCTCTACTTACTTCTGTGTGTGTATGCACATGCACGTGCTTAGAAGAATATTTGCATGCATTTATTTATCAAGCCAAAATTTGGGAGTTCGATATATTCCTCACCAACACCAGATTAAGTTTCTGCTACTTAAAATAAGACTAAATTGCAGATATCTGGCATTTTCATCTTTCCCACAGCTGTTTTTTTTTTTGAGACTCTGCCTGAAGTAGTTTCTTCCAATTTCTTTTCAAATATCCCCAAAAGCTTTTTATTTATATAACCATTATGCAAAAATCCAAGTGTGACCATATTTGCAGTCATCTCATTTCTGACACAGTTTTTCAGTGCAATCTTCTTGTCTCTGTAATTATTTCTAGTTAGACATGATGCAACTGTAGCATCTCATAGAAGACCGACTACAGGGAAATACTTATATAGTCAGGAGAGAAAAAAAAAATGGACTGAAGTTTAGTGAGATGTTCCCTGACTTCTTGTATTAACTTTGGCACCATGTTTATCAAGCTAAAATAATTCAATCAGATAAAGCACAGAATTTATGGGGACAAGTTTAAGGTTTTTTAGTATTGTTTTTGGTATCAGTTCCTACTTTTTGCAGAACCTAAAAGTGAATGAAAATTGATAAATATCGTTATGGTCAATTGCTATGGGCTTATGAAAAAAATCTGAGTTGAAGTAATACTAAGTAATAGAGTGAATAGATTAATGGAATTCTAATTTAAATCCTTAAAACAAACAGTAAGTAACCAGTAGTAATTACCTTCATTATTGCAGCAGAGAATGTAAATTTAATCTCAAATATTTTGCTGATACTAAATATAATTTTATTTCTTTTCTGTTTTGTGCTATCCTTCCCCAGCTGGATAAGGTGTACATAGAGACTGGATGTGGTCATATAAATACAGTGAGGTTGGTTACAGTGGTGAACGTGCTAACATGTTTACACCAGAAGGTAGCATTGCCAACCCTATTGAGAATGCAAATTTAAGTTTTTCCATATTAACAAAGGACCTTTCATAAACATTTATTGATATATTGTCTGTAAATGTAATTTTCCAAAGAAAAACACTTCATTCAATGTTAGCCTTTAGAGGGCTTGTTAAAAGATCAGTGATGGGAAATACTAGCATAAGAGTTCAAGTTCCCAGCCTTGAAAGACTGATGTGCTGCTACTGAGGCACAAAAGCACTCAGCTCTTAAAAATAAGGTACATCAGAGTACTACACAGAGACACCTGAGTAAAAGTTGAATGAAACTAGCTTGGAAAAATTGTGAGAACAAGATAATTTTATAACACTTCAATTTTTTATTACTTCACATACACATATTTTCAGCGTTCTACGGAGAATCAAATGTAAGAGAAAAGATATGGGATATGCTGTTGAAGATTCTGTGTGGTGCCCCTCCACCCCCTTCACCTCCTGCCCTGGTGAATTCTTCATATAGAATGGATGGTTCATTATTACACAGGAAAACATTGTTGATTCTGTTTCATCTTTCTTGCTCTTCTCTTATCCGGAATATTCTTATATCCATATACACAGCTTCAGTAAAAATAATAGAAACTATTCTTCTCACAAAATAAATTACAGCCTTATCACCAGGAATCACAACAAGTGCAACAAAATTTCTGAAGCCTGTTTGGTACATTTCCCATATCAGAAGAATGCAGTATGCACTAAAATATCTGCATTCCAGCAACCCCAGTTATATGCAATTATCTCATGCTAAAATTACAGTTTACTATAATTTAAGTTTGGCTACATGCCATTTGGGCTTTCATTTAATTTGAATCTTATGCACAGTGTCTCTCAATATTTTTAAAGGCAGTATCCTATGATTCATAAAGTCTATCAGCATAGATCCTGTCCTTTGAGGTCCTATTGTTCCCTCTCACCCTATCAGCTCTGCTACAGATACTGATTCTCAGCCAGTGAGTCAGGCTAGACATGCCTGCCTCTGTCTCAGGATATTCAAGTATTTACTCCATCTCTCCAAAGCTGTTGATCCAGGAACACTGCACAGACATCTGAGTTAGTCATGTAGGGAATTAACATGGACCTGGAAGAACTAGTTGTTGGAAGGATTTGAGGGTGTTTGTCGACATGTAGCTCAACATGAATCAGCAATGTGCACTTGCAGACCAAAAAGCCATAAAAAGCAGCATGGCCAGCAGGTCAAAGGAGGTGATTCTGCCTCTCTACTCTGCTCTAATGAGACCCCACCTGAAGTACTGCATCCAGCTCTGGGGTTCTCAACATAAGAAGCACATGGATCTCTTGGAACAAGTCCAGAGAAGGATCATGAAAATGATCAGAGTGCTGGAGAACCCCTCCTATGAAGACAGCCTGAGAGTTCGGGCTGCTCAGACCGGAAAAGAGAAGGTCCTGGGGAGACCTTAGAGCACCTTCCAGTACCTGAAGAATACTGGAAAAGAGAGCTGGAGAGAGACTGTTTACAAGGACTTGTATGATAGAACAAGCAAGAACAGCTTTAAGCCGAAAAAGGGCAGGTTTAGATGAAGTATAAAGCAGAAATTCTTCCCTCTGAAAGTGGTGAGACACTGGAATAGATTGCCCAGAGAAGCTGTAGATGCTCTGTCTCTGATACTGTCCAAGGCCAGGTTGGATGGGGCCCTGGGTAACCTGATCTAGTGAATGGAATCCCTGCTTATGGTGGAGAGGTTGGGACTAGATGATCTTTAAAGTGCCTTCTAACCCAAACCATTCTATGACTCTATGAATCTTGTTTTTCCTCTCACTCTTAATATGCTTTTATCTCCTAGGGCAGACATTTTCTTACTATTTGGAACCAAAATTTGTGTGTATATATGTATACCCAGAAAGGAAGCTACACAGTGCCTTTTTAATAATTTGTCATCTGAAAAAAAAAAAAGTGTTAGATAACATTCATAGCACTTTTCACTAGATTGAAGCTCAGCACAAATCTCATTACTTTTACGGAGAAGCTCAAACAATATGTAAAAGTGATTTTCTCGAGACTTTAAAAAAAACAACAAAAAAGCCCAGAAAGAAACCATAAAAATTAAAAGACAGTTTTATCTAAGGGCACTTCTGGAAATTATTTAATTATTTTAAATATATTGATAATATGTCAGCTCTTAGTTTATTGATGCTTAGAAGTCATTTTTAAACTGCTTTCTGCCTTTGCAAAGAACATATTTGAAACACATAATTTTGTCATTGGTGCTTCAAAACATGTGCCAACTTTCATCTTGTTGTGTTTGGTCTGAATGAGATGAAGATTTTAGTTGTTTGCAATATTTGTATTTCAGAGCAAATGCTGCCTTTACTGAGGCCTTATTTCCCAGCATATATAAACTATATTAAGACAGGCCAAAGTAACTGTAATTTGGGATCATCTGAAATTCTAGTGATAACTGGAAGGAAAGTACATTATTTAAAGTCTCTTGTCAATAATTGACACCATGACTTTTATCATCATTATAGAAAATAAATGAGCTTTTAGCTTTTTTTCTTCTAGCAAGTGATATCTCTTGGTCTCATCAAGTTGCACAGGCATACCCTTAATTAGTTTGCAGTCAACTTTTCAAACTGATGCCTACATTATTGTGAGACCATATGTACAAAGAGGTGGAAAAGAAACATTTATGACACAGACTTTTTTTGATATGCCATATCATGATCCTAAGAAAACATAGAACTTCTTTGATTATGTTTTTGAGATTTTAAAAAACAAATGCTTAGGAAGTTGTATGTATGTTTATTTGTTTGTTTAGATTCCTTTTACTCACCTTTTGGTTTAGGATATCTAAAGTCAGTCTTTTCAACTTTTTAATTATAGACATGTATACCAAGCAAAGAAGCTGTCTGGAAGAATGTGTAAAGATATTCATTATAAGGATCATGTGATTGTCATGGAAATTGCTATGTAAATGAAATGTAATGTCAGTATAGCTATATGTGATGATAAGATTGATATAATCCTTTGAGCCCAGTCAGAACTGGGACAAGTGAATAATAAATGCTGATCCATTTAATAGAGATGCTTGTACCATTTTGAGTATCTGTTTCCGTTCCATCCTCTCCACCCGATTTTAACTCTTAAATTAAGCACATTTTTTGGACTTTCTCTATTCAATATACATGATATAAGTTCTGGTTAAAAAGAGAGAAACTCCTGCTCCTAGTCCAATATCATGAGAAAATAATGAACATAGCTCAACAGAAGACTGGGGGCAAGAAAGTTAGGTAAAAGTGACTACTAGGCTATTCTACTCAGAAGAAGCAGCTTTAATTTTCTACAAAGACCATGGACAATGTGCTCCTCAAAGAGCAGTGATTAATCTTTATTTGATAATTTTTCCAAATATTGCATCAGTTGCATAAGCCAGTTTAACTTGCTTTTTAAAATCATAGTTCTCATTCAGAAAATAAAATAAAAAAAAAAGCTTGTCGAAAAAGTTTCATTTTTATTTCTTCAATTTCCACTTTTTTAATATATTCTTTTCTATTTATCTATTTTCATCATGGTAGAAAGTTCTAAAAACTGCTTACTACTATTTCATTCTGAAGCTTTGAGGAAGATTGTTTCTGGGAAGGTCCACAGCTCGGCTCTGTGCTTAGATACTTAGAACATGACATATCTGGGTCACTAAAGGAATGATGACAACTAAAGCGATGATACTCTAATCCTGACATTTTATATCCCTTGCAAAGTTTCTATGTTATTGGATATTTATTTTTAATAAAATAAAATAAAAATGTTTTTCTCCAAATCCACAAAATTATGTATTTATAATACTGTTAGACTGGGTTACATACTTGTAAATTATCTAACAATTTCTTTTTTTTTTTTTTTTTAATAAAAAGATTCTCTGGGATTCTCTGAACAAATCAGGAGTTGATTCTCAATCCATTTTGACAAAATCATGCAGTAATGTATTCAATAATGCATATTGGAAAACATGATACTTTATTTCAGTAGATAAACATGGAGCTGTGTGAAAATGTTTGCTGGTTAGACTGATTGTTTATTCAAACACAGGTGCTTCTCAGGTTGGTATAGGAGATACCTTTTTGGATTTCCTGAACTGACACATTATCGATATGTTGTTATTCAAACAACTGAGTGAAGGTTGATATGTTGCTTACAAATCTAAAGCAGCTTTCTGGAAGTTGCTGAAAAAAAAAGATTCTGTTACTTTGATTCAAGTGAATCTGATTTTACCCTGTAGTATAAGTATATATGGAGTATTTTTATGGATCCTTCAAATATGGATTTGAGGTGATAGACATGGAATTGAAGGGCAGTATCAATATAGAAAGCAAATTTTTTGCCACTGTTAAAGACAGATAAAAACAGGTTTACTGGCACTCAAATCTTACGTTTTCTTAAACTGATCTTTTAAGTAATGGAGATTTTCATGAAATGTATGAGGTTTTCTGGACATTTCAAAAATAGAGCATGTTTGTTCACAGAGGGTTAAAAAGACTTTTCTCATTGGAAAGGATGGTAACTGATAGGTTTCATCCTTTTATCCAAGAAGAAAAGTGCATAGTAAGTTCCAAAGGACAGTCACCTAAAACCTGTCTCATGATGAATTAGAAGGAATGAGTGGGTACCAGGCTGTTGTTTTAATCAATGTCTTGAGATTACTAAGCGCTATTGTTTAGGGTTTTGATTAGATTACATTAGCTTACTAATGAACAGACAACAAAATCATCTGTTAGCGCTTAGAGAAACACTGGGAATTCAATGTTAAACTGTTCCAGTCCCATGGTCTTACACAATGACTAGTATTATTGCATAAAATGTAGAAACTAAAAATCAAAAAATAGAAAAAAGAAAGCTTTTTTTGTAGGAGTACTGACAACACAGCATTACAAGCTGACTCTTTCAGTTGTTGCAGAACTTTGACATACTCCAGGTAGATCAATAGCTTTTGCAAAAAATGTTAAAATGTCATGAAGTTTAAATAATTTGCAAGGATGATGCTTGAATTCCAGCATTCTTTGAAGAATTTGTAATTAAGAGAGATTTTGTTTGAGGCTAGATAGGAAAATTCTGACATAGGTACATAATTAAGATACTTTCACGGCATTTATTCTAGTGCAGACAAGCACAATTAAAATTTTCAGAACTGAGTAAAATCCCTCCTGTATGATCTACAGGGAATGTCTTTACAATATTTTTAATTATCCTGAATATGCATTAACTTCATAAAGCAAAACTTTATGAGTTAATCTCTCTCTAGATACTTATTTATACCTTTGAATCATTTAGGACTTTCCCTCAAAAATTTTAGTTCACTTTACATACATCAAAGCAGATTTGTACGGCATGTATTATTCCAAAAATATATGTTTGTGTCTGTGTATATGCATATTACATAAAGTGAATTGTGCATTGTTTGTATTTTTGCTGTTCAATCAACAGCTGGTTTGTAGAGATTCTGAAAATGCTAACCCTCCACTGATGTTAATTAACACTGATACAAACTCCAAAAGTCAAGCCACTGATAGTCATAAAAACCATAAAGCATGGGAATTGCTGTTGCTATTGCTTCAGATCTGAAATGCAATTGCTCTATTAATGTCTGACAATGATAAGTATCTTAATAGTTGTAGTAAGAATTCTTAAGCTGACAGATGCAAGAAAGCTTTTTCCTTGTGTTTTTTGTTTTCTTGTTTTGTTTTGGGGTTGTTTGTTTGCTAAATTACTGTGATTAGAAAATACTGAAAACTAAAGTAGGAGGTTTAGTCTTATTCCACAAATACACAGTTTGAAAATTTTCATTTTCATTTAATATTTCAAACTCTAATGTTTGGTATAATTATAAATATCTATCTGAATATATCCCTAACTTCAAAGATTTTCAGTGACATTGAGTTCTACTGTATAATCACATACTGTATGAAAAAAGGTTTCCTTTGTATCAGTTTAGAATTTACTAACTTGCAATTTCAGCATGCCACAATAGCTATATTTATATGAAATATAGGAAGGACAGTGTTTTTATGTCCAGCATTGAACTGTAATTGCAAACTATCAGTTCTTCGTGTTCAACTTGTTTCATGTATTTTTATTTTCTTGTAAGAATCTGCATCTTTTTACTCCTCTCAAATACTGCAGCAATTCAAAATCCTTGTCATTTATATACTGTTTAAGAACGCAGACTTTATAAAAATTCTGTCTTCGGTGTTTTTTTTTCTTTTTACTTCATCCTCCATCTTTATGATAATTTAATACCTAGTTCTGAAGGAAATGAACTTTAGTCATGAAACAGAAGAGTAAAGGTAAGTTGGAAGATTCATATTGATTATATCTATGTGATTCTGTGAACATTTTATCTTTATAAAGGAAGTAAGGCTGATAAACAGAACACATTAAATATTAATATTTTGTCTTCTGTGTTTTAGTGGAAGAATCCAAAAAAATAAACAAGTGAAAAAACTGCACTTGAAACTCAAACAGACACCCACCAAACTGGAAGTTACAGGTATTTACTAGCTTTGGTTTGATCTGTTAGCAGCTAGAAAGTTTGCAACCTGGTTGTGACTACTGGAAAATTGCGTTCATTTCTCTGTGAAGCAAAAAAAATCTGATTACAGAAAGTGAACCTATCACTTTTGACCTTTCATTTTATGAAGGGAAATAAACTTTTCTTTAGTCATCTCCTTTAAGAAAACCTCTGTATGCCCTGATCAACTTATTTTCAAATGTTACAGATTAAAATCAATATATTCACAATTTAGTCCCAGTACTTATGCAGGATTCTGATAGGCACTCATCAGCCCCATGGACAGCACCGCTGTGCCTTCTTGTTGGGAAAAGGAACATCAAAATATTTGGTGAGTTTCAGAACTGTGTTTTTATATAGAATATTTATGCATGTAAATTAGAAGTACTTCTAAGGGATGGGAGGCATCTACGTTCTGTTTCCAGATATGTAATTTTATTTTCAGTAGTTTTCAGGCCATATGAAGTGCTGCATAGATAAATTCCACTTCAGAAATCAATGGCAGCTCATTAAATCAAGAGTTACCCTTTTCTGTCTATAAAATTTCTCTAAAGAAGTTTGCTGTCTACCAGGAGCTCACATTTGTGACATCTCTGAGAGGCTCCCAGGTCTGGTGAACCCTACAGATTATCATCCACTCCTACTACTCCATGTAGAGGCAACTTAGAACCATCAAAAGAGACTATATTTCCCTCAGAGCAAACATGCTATGAGGATATGAAACACAGGTGTTTTCCTTCTCTATCCTTCCATTCAGAGAAGAGGATTCTGGAAGGAGCAGATTAATTGAACATGTGAATGCCTGGCTGCGTGGCTGGTGCCATACTTAAAGTTTTGGCTTCTATGATCATGAATCTACATTTGAGAATGTGGGACCTTTGGGAGCTGATAAGATTCACCTGACCAGGTGGGGCAAGAAGGTCTTCACCAACAAGCTGCACAGGCTTATAGGTAAAATTTTAAACTAGACTTACCAGGGTAAGGGAATGGAGTTCTGAGTACAGAGAAGACACATGGATTGCTGTTGTATTAGTAACCACTAGGCAAACACTTGTCAAATATTTCAAAGGAATTAGAGCATGTTCTTCTAAAAACATGACATGTTCAAAAGACTAAGGGAAGTGACTCCATACCAATGCATGCAGAATGGGCAACAAACATGTTGGAAATCACTGTGCAGCTAAAAAACTAGGATCTAATCACTCTTAGTGAATCCTGGGACAGTGTTCAGAAGGGACAGACAAAGAAAGAGAGGCAGAGATGTTGCCTTCTCAGTGGAGAAATGGATGGACTGATTGTACTGAGATATCTTTTCAAAGCAGTGATTAACAGGTTGAGAGCTTGTGGGTGAAAATTAGAGGCCAAGCAAACAAAGCCTAGTGGTTTGTGTTTATGACATGCTGACTAATGAAGAGGAAGATGTTGACAAATCCTTCTTAATTCAACTACAGTAAGCACCATGCTCACAGACCCTGATCCTACTGTCACCCTGAAATCTGCAGGAAAAGCAGTGCAACAAGCTATAAGGTGTTCTGGAGACTCTGAGTATATCAAGAGTAACTTCTTAATCCAGGAGACATAAAGGCCAACCAGAAGAGAAGCATTGTTTACCAACAAGGATGAACTAAAGAGAGATGTCAAGACTGCAGGTAGTCTGGTCTGGAGTGATCATGCCCTGATGGATTTCATGATCTTGAGGGATATATGGGCCATGGTAAGTGTATAGGGAAGTTTCTGAATTTATGAGAGCAAACTTTTAATTCTCTGAGAAGTTAATGGATGGGACCCCCTGGGAAAATGCCCTCAGAGACAAGAAAGCTGAACTGACCTGGTAGTTTTTTAAGGAAATCTTAGACTACAAGAGCATAAGATGAGGTAGAGACAGCCAGCAGAACTCCACCAAGGATATGTTATACCTGACTAATCCCATGGTTTTCTACGATGAAGTAACTGTTTTAGTGAACAAAGAGGAGCTGCTGTCATCGACCTAAGCTTCCATTAGGCCTCTGATACAGACACCCACAAAATTCTTACCTTTAATGGAAGACATACAGATTTGATGAATGGGCTATTCAACTGATAGGGAATTTTCTGGATAGCTGCATCCAAAGAGTTAAAAGCAGTGGCTCAATGTCAAATGTGGGGCTACAGGGGTAGCTTCTGTGAAAAACTACCAGAAGCTTTCCCTGTGTCTGACAGAGTCAATGCCAATTAGCTCCAAGACAGACCTGTTACTCACCAAGGCCAAGTCCATGAATGGCAGCAGTAGCACCGCTGCACCAAAATATTTAAGAAAGTGAATAAAACTAGCTGGGTAATTGCAACTGGAGAGAAGAATGAAATGTGTGAGAGAAAGAGCTCTGCAGACACCAAGGCCAGGGAAGGAGAGGGAGGAGGTGCTCCAGGCGCAGGAGCAGAGATTCCTCTGCAGCCTGTGAGGAAGACCATGGCAAGGCAGGCTGTCTCCTGTAGTCCATGGAGTTCCATGGTGGAGAAGATATTCATCTGCACAGTACTGTGTGCTTCCAAACCAGAAAGCCAATCATCACCATTCATAAAAAGAAGTGTGGCCCAGAGGTTGAGGGAGGTGATTCTGCTGCTCTAACTACACTCATAAGATCTGATTTGTAATACTGAATCCACTTCTGAGATCTCCAGCACAAGCAAGACAGTTATTAAAGTAGATGCAGAGGAGGGTGGCAAAAATTATCACAGGGCTGGAACACTTCTCCTCTGAGGAAAGACTGATAGAGGTGTTGGTTCTTCAACATGAAGAAAACAAGGAACCTCATTATGACCTCTCAATACTGAAAGTGAGCTTATAAGAAAAAGTGAGCTTATAAGAAAAATGGAGAAAGGCTTTTTCCCATTGGCTGTAGTGAAAGAATGAGGAGAAATGGTTTTAAAGAGAATGTAGATTTTAACTGGACATAGGAGAAAAGTTTTCATCATGAGGGTGGTGAGACACCTGAATAGGTTTCCCAGAGACTTTATGGGTGCCCCATCATTGACAGAGTTCAGTCAGGCTGGATGAGGTGAAAGACATCCCTGCCCATGGCAGGGAGTTAGGCTAGATTATCTAGATGAATATCACCGGCCAACTTGACTCATTCCATGAAATCTGGATCAGAAAATGACTGCTTATATGCATGTTCTTTGAAAAGCAATAGTTTAGTTCTTAAGACAATAATGAAAACAACCTTTAAATAGCTGAAAAAAAACCCTTTTTTTTTTTTTACCATTAAGGAAAGGACAGTTTGTACTGAATACCAGAAATTCCTAAGATGTGAAATACTTTGCTTTTGATAATGGTCCATATAGCTTTGTTGATGTCTATGAACCTTGTTCATTTCTGCAGAGTTTACAGCTAAGGTACAGTAGCAAGAATTCCCCCTAATAGTCCTTTTAAGCAGAATGTCTATAAATAAATGAAAAGTTTCTTGATAATTTTTCTTGATGAATTTGATGAATTTGAAAACATATTATTTATAATACTAACACAAAGAGTACAGTTCCAAATAAAGTTTGGGACAGTGATTGGACCAAACAGAAATAGATGTTTTTCCAGAATAGAATTTTGATTAAAATGAAAGCATATTCAAGTTTTACTGAGTGATGTTAAAAGGGCATATTCTCCATATTTTACATCATTTAAAAAAATGTTGGCTTTATCTATGGTTTGCTATTACAAATTAAGTGAAGTCATTATTTTGCTATTCACAAAATGTTGTGATAATCAAAGGCTAATCAGAGTGGAATTTTGAACTCTAATTGTAATTAGTGTGGAATAAAAGAGCATGCTTCATTACAGTGCACCTTTAAAGAGAGAACAAATCATTACGCAAAATATCTCTTTTAGTTTAAATCTAATTACATTGGAAGCTAAACCCAGGGACTTTCATATTCATAGAAGTAAAAATGATGAATTAAGATTAAAAGATTGTGAAAATATGTTTTCTGTATCATTTCACATTCTCAGTTACAGTATTTTTCAGAGTAGAATGGAAAATATTCCACAGATTGGAGCCTGCATTTAGTACAGATATGTAATAATTAAATAAATATGTGTAAATATAAAAGTTCTATATATTTTAAGAAATTTAGGAATCATTTTAAAATACAAAATGCTCTAGATTTTACTTTTTTATAGAAATCAAAGTCAGAATTTGTTTTCATTTACTAGAATATCTAATCTTTTAACCTGGGGGTCTAGATGACCAGAATGAATATTTAGACTGTAGACATTTAGGATGAGGTAAGACAAAATATTCACTCTTATGCTATAAATGTAACGTATCAGAAATAATTACCAGAAATTGTGAGAAAAGGTATCCAAAAACTGAGTAATCACCTGAGTATTTTGGTTGGTTGGTTGATTTTGTTTTTCATGTTAATAAGACAGTTTGGTTAACTGGTTGCACAACACACATTCAGAGATGCAGATTCACTCACTACTTGATGTAACAAATTTCAACCAGAGATCTTCCTATCTTATCTGGCATTTACTCATGCAGTCAAAATTAAGTAGGCAGGCAATATGTGTACAGAACAGTATCTGACAAGTATGATGACAACTGTCACTGGGTTTTATTGCTATGTTTATGCTTGTAGGTTAAAGCTGGGAATGTTGCTGGGTGCTGGATTTCAACTGATTATTCTTAAATTATTCAGAATTTTCTTTGGCCAACTAGAAATCTCCCAAACAATTCTAGGCCACGGGCAATTTCTGGTAAACAGTTTCTGTGTGATTCCACCAGGCTAAGAATTTACATGGAAGTCCTTTTTGTCAGCTGACCTTAGTATCCTGCTTTTGTTTGTTTGTTTGTTTTTTATTTTGCCAGCAAATTTGCTGGAAAGAAGTGTTTGCTAGACACAGCAAGTGAATGGAAATATTCTGAAACTGCATGGTAAAGAAGATAGTCCACCTTCTTTGTGGTCAGTGTACTATTAGAATGATGACCCATTAAAAGTGTTAGATGTTGAATCAGATTTCTACAGAACTACATCACTCTGTTTTTGCATATCATTGTCTCATCAGCTTGATGTCTAGCAGCTGGTGTTCAGTGCTGATTTTTGAATAACATGCTAAAACACTAAGAATCTTATTGTTTTCCTACATTTACTGTGTGCCAAACAGTATGTATTACTTCTTACCATAGGCAAATACTGCATAGCCCCAAAGTAACTGAATGATAAATCCTAAAAAGGATTAATCAGAAGGAGATTAAAATAGCTTCTCACTTTTTGAAAATAATAAATGGACTTTAGGCTGTGTTGCTTTTTCCCTCAATGGCAAAATGAAGGAACTGCAAAATATAACTGTAAGAGAGGAAATGATGCTGCAGTTCATGTCTTTATAGCCTCCTGGAGAAGATCAGAGGCAGTGGATAAATTATACTCTTTTTTATTCAGTATATTTGGGGACAATCTCTGGTTCTGTAAGAGAAGCACTAAAAGGTGTCTATTATTAGTTAGTTTACACCATTAGACTGTCCACAGAATTAGGAACTAGAGACTCTCTAACTTTACTACTAAAGATTTCTACAAAATCCTTAATAACCCTCTGCTGACATCAATAGAATTTAGCCTTTGGTGTTTACTGCCTCATCTATAAGAGAAGGATAATACTTATCAAACTCACAGGGATGGCATAGGATTAATTATTTAACAGTTAGACAGTGATGTAAAAGGCAAAATATTCTATTGCCTTGACAAATACTGAAATATGACACTGTCATCTTGTAGAATCCAGCTGAAGGTGAAAAGAGACAGTTGTGTTGGCAGAAACACGCATGAAAAACTGAAGAAAAAATAGGTTTCCACAGCAGAAGCTTGGCTCCACTTCTAAGCAAATTTTGGATTTTATGTACAGTTTGAGTAAGCTGGTCATGGGAAAAAGACTGAAGAATGGTAAATAGTATATAGGGATGCAGTGCAGGTTATACACTAGAAAAATAAATAAATACATTTGTGAGAGATTTGTTCTCAGAGATATTTCTGTGGCAGACATGCAACAACGATATGTTACTTGGTTGGATCATAGCATAATTTTTCTCTTCTTGATTGAAATATTGGAAAAAAAAGTCCTCAAAAGCACCTAGTCCCTTAATAATTTCTTATATTGAATTATTTTTGTGGTGAAATTTTTCATGAACTGGTCAGATGCCATAATGCACAAAATGTGTATTTAAATTCAGGAACTACGTTTTACTATAAGTGGGAATAGACTTTTACATGCCTCTTTAACTAGTTAAGTATTCATTGCTTTTTGAGAGAGGAAACCAGTAATTTCTGGGACATTTAATTGGTGGGCAACTGAAGAAATATGACCAAAAGAAAATTGATAAAGGTACAAGCACACATGTGGTATAACACAGGAGTTTTCCAGCACAGAGAAGAACAAGAGCATTTTCTTGCTCTAAATAATGAAATAGAAAAGCATGAAGTGTGTCCTGCTTACAGCTGACAAGTGTATCACATTGCTCTGTGTACGTGACATGCTTTATTTATTGGCCATTAGCCATATGTAACTCTACCTGACTTGAGTGGACAATCTACAGCCAGGGACTGCCTTCCACACATATTCATTTTGCTTTACATTGGTAACAAGAATGGTTTATTCATGTTTTCTAATATCAAAATGTTCAAAGTAAGATCAACAAGGAATTATGATCCTGACCTTGAATCTTCTAATATGTGTGGGTAAACTCACATATCTGAGTAGCTGCATTGATTTCATTATGACTATTCACATGAGTAATGCAAAATATAGATGCTTGCAGATCAACCCTAAGGCAGCATTTTTCTGCATTATGCATTTTACTTCACCAAGTGACTAAAGGCATAATGTAAGTCAATACTCCCACAGTTATATGCAAATGGGAAAAAAGCATTATTACTCATGTTTTTTACTTTCCTTTCAAAGTTATGTGAATACATTTGCAAAGTAGTAATTGACAGAACTGTTTCATTCAGTCTTTTGTGGTTTTACTTATTTATCCAGTTCTAAACTCATTACCATCTCATCCTAGGTATTCATAAATTACATGTAACTCTAACCAGATTTTACACTAAATAGTTAAAAAGTACAAAAATCTACAGTAGCACTAATCTAGCCACATCCTACCGATAATGTTCTGCTGCACTGTTTTATGAGGCAATAAGCTAGTTCTAGTCTTGGAATAAAATGTGCATCTTTCAGCCTCATACTTTGGGAACAGGATTATAACCTCATAAAATAGCACAATACTGCTATTATCACTTAATTATAAAACCAGGCATTCTAGTGTACCTGTTTATTGTAGTTTTATTAGAGTTCTGTAGCTAATAGCTTTCCAGCATCAAAAATTTTCCACACTCACTATAAAAGTTTTTCCGAAACTTACTATTTTTAAATTTGTTTCATACCAGGGAGAAATCAGAATTTTAACACACAGAAATCTACACATATAATACAGATGGGACGTCTACTGGAAGCAGTATAAGGCCATTCACTTAAGAGTTGGACTTGGTGATCCTTGTGGATGTCTTCCAACGTAGAATATTCTGTGATTCTGTGGAAACTTATGCAATCATACCATCCATAATATTTCACCTGCATTGCCTAGTGCCATGTGGTATTAAAGCCACATGAGTCCGAATGACTTTAATGGAAATTAGATGACTAAAACCATTGGAACCTGAGACTGAGAAAAATATATGAAATACAGGACATTATGATAATCTCATTACTAACTCACTCCCATCTTCTACCTTTCTCATAAAGATGATTGTCATGATAATTTACAGTCCTGTCCCTCCTCGAAGGAGTTACTCCTGAGCAAAACAATGCTTTAATCAGAGCTAATAAAATTACATCACAGAATCAGGGTAATGGCTTTTAAAGGTATATAAAGACAGAAAAAGACATCATCAGTATGAACAATATTATGAAGAGTAAATCTAATGTTATAGGAGTAAGTTGTTTATCCTGACTTTTGTTGATACAATGGTATTGTAAAAGTAAAAAAAAAAAAAAAAATAGTGTAAGAGATGCTGGAAAAAAAGGCATTAAAAAGATATCTTTGACATCTGAGAGCATAAGTTTGGGAAGATCCTTTTATAAGCCTGCTATACAGGTTTGAAATGTAGTTTTGAAAGCCTGTGTACAGTCAAAATACTCCCTTGTTTGGTAGTTTAGATATGTCAGTACAAGCCAAGATGAAAAAACATCTATGCATCAACTGACCACAGGTGTTTAGAAGCATGTACAAACCAGGTAAATGTTTTGCTTAAAAATTTCTTTGCCAGGTTTTCTTTGCCTCGAGATCTGTTCTTCAGTTTTGATGCTTCTGACATAATTTGTTTCACCATTAGTCTGAATCTTACTGATTATTATAATGTTCATCCCCATATGAAGAGCTCCTAAGGAGAACTGTTTCATGTATTTGACTTAGAGTGAAATAAGCAAACATTCATTATTTTTTTCATAAATCTTCATGACCTTGCTTGTAGAGGAAATCACAGCATTTAGAGAATCTGGAGAAAAGCTTATGGACTTAAGCTTAAGTAACACTTGAAGTTATGATTTAGAAATATCCACTTTTTTCTATATATCCTTTATTCTGAATTTCAGTCTTCTTACATTACATTTGCTTACATTAACAAAGAAAAAAAAAAAAAGAAAGCTGTTTCTTCTGTTTGATTTCGCTGTATTTTCAAGTGTAGGATCAATACTTTGGATTTGCGTCAAGGTTGCATATCATCATAAAATTATTAAACCAATTCTATTTATTGAGTCATTTGTCAAATTGATTGCACTCCAAAGCAAGCCAGTCAGTCTAGATTGAAGCTTTATGGGCATGAATCAATATAAGATTCTCAAAGAAGCTGATACTTAGATAACTGTATGAATAGTGGATAATACTGATTTGTAAAGTATTTGCACCATATATCACATATATCAGTTTCAGTTCTGATTCAAGTACTTCCTTGTTACTTGGGTGTGGATAACATGAAGCTTTTTTTTTTTTCTTTTCAGGATTAACTTCAACAATCTCTGTAGATAATTCAGAATAGTTGAATTTGGCTATAAAGAACTATGCTCTTTTATAATTATTGTGTTTCGTATGTAAACTATGGAAAATACTTAAACCCCATTGTATACTTTTTAAGAGGCAAATTCTAGTGAAGTCTTAAGAGGTGGTAAATTAATTTGTGAAGTAGTTCAATATTTTAAGATTTTTGGATGAAAGTTTTTATCTTGGAATTACTACTGTCTGATTTCTCATAAATCCATGTCAGAAATATTTAAGTTATTTTAAGAGAAGTTCTAAAACAGTGGAAAACTTCGGGGGGGGGCAGGAAATCATGATGGGTTTTGTTAGAGCTCTCCCATTTTAACAAACAAAAGTATTCATTTTATAACAAGTAGTTTCTTGTCCAGTGTTAAGATGCTTATACTTTTTTCACCTTTCCAAGTTTATCAGCAAGCTTATTTTGTAGAGAGAAAAGAAGATTACAATTCTGCTTAAAATGACTCATAGTAAACTATCTGACAGAAATAAAAAGAACAAATATAAACTTTTATTTGTGTCAACTGAAAAATATATTTTTGAATTTGATGCATGATTTCCCTTTAGATAACTGAAGTCCTTGAAAATTGAGTAGTTTTACTGTCTACTTGTATAATCAGTAGAATATATGCACTTTATGGTTGTGTAGGTCAGTATGGGCAATCCTTGCAAGCTGAGGGGCACAGCATTGCCAGCTGGTCAAGGGAGGGGATTGTCCTGCCCTCTGCACTGGGACAGCCTCTCCTTGAGTCCTATGGGGAGTTTTGGGCACCACAATATAAGAAAGACATTAAGCTCTTAGAGAGAGTGCAAAGAAGGGCAACAAAGATGCCCTTGAGGGGATGCGTCTGAGGAGCAGCTGAAGGCACTTGGTCTGTTCAGCCTGGAGAAGAGGAGACTGAGGGGAGACCACATTGCAGTTACAACTTTCTTGTGAGGGGATGAGGAGGGGCAGGCACTGATCTCTTCTCGGTGGTTTCCAGTGATACAACCCAAAGGAATGGCCTGAATTTGTGTCAAAGGAGGTTTAGGCTGGATGTTAAAAAAAGGTTCTTCACCCAGAGGGTGGCTGGTAACTGGAACAGGCTACCAGGGAAGTGGTCACAGCACCAAACCTGCCAGAGTTCAAGAAGCATTTGGACTATACTCTCAGGCACATGGTGTGACTATGGAAGCTGGTCCTGTGCAGGTCTAAGAGTTGGACTTGCTGGTCCTTGTGGGTCCCTTCCAATTCAGCATATTCTGTGTGTTCTTTGCTGTGTTCACCAGTGGCAAAAAAAGAGTTTCAGAAGCCAAATACTGGGGAGGCCATAAACCTGGGCTGGCTACTAAAGAGACCAGCATATTTGAAAATTAGCACTGGAGGGACTGAGGTTGGCAGTCATGGGATAACCTTGCCTGGCTAACAGACCTGCACCCAGCCACTCTCTCTCCTCAGACAGATGGAGGGGCAAAGTAAGATGTAGAATTTCATGGGTTGAGATGAAAACATTCTTCAAGACACTTTTTGTCTCAAACAGACTCAGTTTGGGAAAATTAATTTCATTTACTTCCAAGTAGAAACAGAACGGGATAGCAAGAAACAAAGAGAAAACTAAAAGCACCTTCCCTCTACTCCCCTCTTCACCCCAAGCTCAATTTGAATCCTTCACTTTTCATTTTTCTATCTCCTCCCTCCCTCTCTGAAAAGTGGCTCAGGGGAATGTATTATGGGAGTTGCAATGAGTTAACACTTCCCCCCTGCTGCACATTCTTGCCCATGTTGTTCCCTTACTCCAGTGTGAAATCCCTCCCATGGGACACAGTCCTTCACAGACTTTTTCCTATGCCATGTGTAATTTGGTTTTCAACTTCATTTGCTTGTTGAAGAAAACAAAAAACAAACAGATTAAAAGAAGAGGAAAACTACTTGGGACATTCCTCCTTGGCCAGATTTACTAATTTTTCTTTTTGAAGCAGTATATGACTGGCTTGTGTGCTGATTTTTCTAACAATGAATACATTTTTTCACATAAAATTGTGCTTCCAGACAATATTGTGGATTTTGTCCTCAATAGCAGCATCATATTCATAAATATTTCAGGATGAAATCTGTGCACACTCACCTCCCAAAGCAACAACAAAAACTAGAAACAAACCCCACTATTTATGGCACCCTGAAGAAATCAGATTCTTAGAAATTTAAACAAGGACAAGATTTTTGAAAAGCATGCAGTCACTGGTTTACAACAAAAAAATGTTGGACTATTTAATTTTGTACACATTCCTTGACTTTAATATGGCTGTAACTATCAATATTCTTAATAAACTGTTTAACAAAAACAATTTGCTGATGACCTCTGGAAAAAATTCTGAAAATAATATCTTCTTTCTTGGCCTTGATAAACTCATAAAAGAATATATATTTTTTATAATCTTGGCTGCAGTGAGTCTTCCTACACATATTATATTCCTTGTGTTTACTTTTTCTTGACCTTATTCAAATCATTGCAAGGCAAGTGTAATGGGTTTGACCCATGGCTTCCTCAGTAACCAAGGTTTCCAAGGAAGTGAACTTAACAAGTATTCCACACGTGTTTTTCCACGTAAGAGAGGGGGAGGAGTGGTTGCTGG
>JAWWEV010000115.1:95213442-95224319 GCA_035583235.1 Hafferia zeledoni
CTAGACCAGGCCTCTGCTCCTGCTGCCGCTACTTGCATTTTGTTTGAGTTCAGAGAAGTAGAAATATTTTGTTGTTAGACTTTCTCTTTCTTGCTGAATGTCTTTTAGAGTGCTTATAGATTTAGAGTAATAAACTCTGTATTAATTAGAGAGTAAGAATTTCTTGTTGTGCATAACTTGTGTAAGTGTGTGTTATATTGTAGTTTTAATGTTCTCTTTTCTGTATAAATTCATGTAGTTAGTTTTAAGCATAAACCTGAGTTTTAGAGGTTTTTTCCCTCTTCCTCTGCTTTCTCCTTTAGCTAGTTGGGGGGGGGGGGACGAGCCCTTTTCACTCTGTCTCGGACAGTTGGCGTTTTGCCAGCTCAACCCAAGACAGCAAGGTATTGGCAGGGGTACCTTTCCTCTACCTCTAGAAATTAAGGAACAGTATGAATTTATGTGTGATTTTTTCATTTATCATTAAGTTCCTCTTGGATTTCTTCAAACCATACACTGCAGCTGATTCGAAAGAGAATTATTTATTTTTATCTTTCTGGATTAGTAGTACTCACTCATGTTCTTCATTTCTCTAGATGAGATAAACTTCATTGGCAACTTATTCCCTGGCTCCCCTTGCTTTTAGTTGTGCCCTATAGGTACTTGGAAAGCTTGTAAAGAGAAATAAGTTTTGAAAATTAATACTGATGTCAGAAATCTATGGTAACAACTGCTTATTATTCTGCTTATTGTTCTATTTTTAGTTTATTTTCTCATTTAACTTTATATGATTTTTACATTTTCAGTAATAAGGAAATGAAACAATATTGTTTTTGATATTGACTTGATCCACAGTCTACTGGGTAATTCTTATCCTACTGCTGTCTCTTTTGCTCTCCACTAAAAGAAATGGACAAGAAAAACAGATTTATACTCTTCATTTTCATCTTCTTACTTTTCATCTTGTTGTGCTTTCTTTGGTTCAAACTGTGCCTCTCTAAGGTTAAAACCAGAAATTAAGAAAGCAGTGTTTGGATTAGATATATATTGATTATTTTCTTGAGGATATCATACTAAAGAAGGATATTAAGACTTGAAAGCCACTGTTTAACAGAGTGATATAAAGAGACTATTCACTTGGGAAATTAACCCACTCAATATATTTGTACATACTGATACCCAATGTTGTCCACAGTAATATTTACTCAGTGTTTGTCATCCATGCAATGTAAGTTAGTGTGCTGCTTTTAAAGATTAACTGTTGGTAGAGGTCATGAACAGTTGATAGTATTGTTTAACAACCATCTCACTATGTATTTTAGCAGTTACATGCAGTAAGGTTTACTTGTGCTGGTAGTAAGTTCTTTTGCGAAGGCTGAGAAAGATGCAAAGGTGTCTTCTTATTTTTTTTTTTTTAACTTCATATTAATTTTATTTCCTCTGAGGGGATCATATGGTTATGTAAACTGTTTGTTTGATTTCTTTTGAATACAGACTTTCCTACGGAGAGTTATTTTAGGCTATTTTATTGTGAATAGATTTTAAATTGTTACATTTTAAAGTAAATGAAACGTATACAAGGTTTCTAAATAGCATGATGGTGAAAGTAACTAGACATACACTATACTGTGAGTCAAAAGATAGGATGTCAATACCGTGCACAACATTGTTTTTTATATAATCCTCAAAGGATGATGGAATTTCTTGATCTTGGAAGTTTTTCTTTCAACTTATGTCTAAATGTCACTTCATCAGTTTTCTATCTACTTCAATTTTCTTGGATAAGCTCACCTAGATTTTCTTTTACTTTGGGTGCCATTTAACATTGATGGTTTGTGTTTGGTTTTGGTGGGGTTTTTTTGGACAAATTATAAATCTGTATAAAAATTATACTCAGACGCAGGGCTGTTAACACCTATTTTTCTAAGACTTATTTATATCCAATGTAGTTGTTGTCTTCTCTCACTCTGTTAGCTACTTTTTAAATTTTCAGTCCCAGTGTCAGCTGTGGACAGTTGGGACAGAAAGCTTACAAGCTGTACAACTAATGAACTGTTCACTGTCACTGGAGACTTCCCATCACCCTTGACACTTGCTTCTCCATATATTTACTCTTTGGGTTTTACTGTTAGGTAGTAAACTTGTTTTAGCATTAAACTGCATTCAGTGACCAGGAGAGGAGATAACTTTCTATTTTCCTATTCATCCATTTCGATTAGAATAGATAACCAGACCTATGAAGCAAACACATGTTTATTATTGTCTAGAAATTTTGATTTGGAAGTTGCAACTTCTTGCTTTTTTAAAATTATTCTTCTTTTTTTTTTTGTAGCAGCAGTTTGAACATGATTTCCTGATTCATAATCCCCAGCTGTAGTATGAAGTAGAGGATATCTTTAGGTCCCATGAAAATAATACTCTCCAGAGTAAGAGTACTGACAGCTATGGAGAGACAAGGAAAGGAATAGTGAAAACAAAGTGATATTTTTGAGTATGAAAAATAGCTCTCTTCTCTGGTAAAATAATAGAAGTTATATTTACTGCACTGCAACAATCTTTTCCTTAATTAAATTTTTTCTTATTTTTAAAAACTTTGAATAAAACAAGAACATGTTCACTATCAAGAAAGGAATATGCTGCTCCTCTCCTCAAATCTCTGAAAATTGGAAAATGAGTACTGTAAGGTTCAGACATGCAGGCAATTAACTCTACTAAGACAACCAGTGTGGTTCACAGAAGAGGAAACATGTTTAAAAAGGAATAAGTTTTGATACTAATTTTATTTTTTTGCTCTAATCATAAGAGATATTAAACTCGGAAAAGCTCAGGAGTAATTACGTAGTGAAGTTCAGAAAATTGAATATAAACAGGATTGAAATGTTCTCATTATTAACAGAATGAAAGTAAGACTAATGAATGTACAGCAGAGGTCTTAGAAAAATCAGTGATAATACAGAAATGTAAATATCCCAGAAACAGATAAATGCTACTAACCTGAAAATATGGTTGAGAGGAATTCAGGGCAGGATTACCACCACTATGCTACAGCAAGATCTTTACAGCATTAGTGGACATATTCATGAAAACAGCACAAATTTCTAAATGCAATATTGTTTTGCTTAAACATTCTGACTTAAATAGATGATGGACTAAGTACTTAAGACTGATAAAAGGTAAACACAGTATCTGTCTGTAGAAAAAGAGGAGAAAAGACTATAGGCATTTATAAGTTAGACAGCTTTTGATATTAGAATATGTGGGGAAAGAATAATAATAAGAATTATTAATAATCATTTGGACAATAGTGATGAGGCAACATGGAATTCTCATAAATTGATCATATTAAATCACTGTGTTATATAAAAGAGCCAAAGACCTTAAGGTTATTGAAGATGTACTCCACAGACAAGCCTTTCATATGTTATGTCTATTACTTCTTAACACTGATAATGTTTTGACACTATATTACACAGCAGCCTTAAAAGCAAGGTAAGGTCCTGTGAATAATATTATTATACAATGAACTTGAAATAGTCTATCAAAGAAGAAGAACATGCTGGTTGGAAGCCTTAATGATTTCATAGACAACAAGCAAATGAGCAGAATTGTTGCTAGAACTATTGAATTTTATTCTTACCTATTGGATTGATTTGTGCATTACCCAGTGTCTCTGTGTTCATCGTCTAGTCATGTAACTGCTTAAGAAGCTGTAAGACAAGAACTAAGGATGAAATTAGCCTGTACAAAATCAAAGCAAAACAGAAATTTACCATATTATACAGTGATACAATAAAATAAACATATGGCACTATCTAAAATATTATATTTGTAGCCTACTATTTAAGAGTTGGAATTTTAATGAATTTAGTAACTCACGCAGTATAAAAACTCTGGGTTTAATTTGTCAAAACAAATCTAATTCACGAACTCCCTCCCCACTATTATCTATTACTTATGAAAAATGAGCACAGCTCAATATCAGAATTACTGGTCTTTTAAATTTTATTTCTCTTGCACTACTACAGCTCTGTTCTCCAAAACTTGCCAGTCATTCAGAAAACAAACTAGCTTTTATATTTGGTCTAACAAGGTGTCTATTAATTGTCTTATACTAGGCCTATCATTCTTTTCCAAGAGGAAAAGAATAACATAATGAGCTTGTTTTTCTTATAAAGGGTCTGGTGGTCATTGTGTTACATGATAAACATGTTCCCATAAATTTACATTCTTGTAAGAAAAAACTAGGTTAGAAGGTTTTCAGAGCTTTTTTTGTGTGTGATTTACCCCCCACACTCAGACCCTTCAGATATGATTCAAATGTAAAGAAAGATTTGCATAGGGAATATTTGTAGAGGCTTCTTTGGTTGGGTTTTTTTTTTTTTTTTGTTACTTTTTTTTTGGTTGGTTGGTTGGTGTTTTTTGTTTTGTTTTGTTTTAACAACCTAACACATTTAAATACTCTTTTTGTTTGAGAAGTACAGATATTCTAAGGTCTGACTACCAAGGTCCCTGAATATAGTATTCAAACTTTGAACAACAAAATTTATCAAATACCTTCAGAAGGGGTACTTACTTTGGTCATAGGTTTGCATTGGACATTTTTAACTGGACAGAAAACTATATTTAAACTCTTTGGCTGATGCATTGAGTGTATTGTTGACTGGTGAGTGCCATGACCTAAGATATAATGTATCTAGCCATGTATGAAAAATTCGTCTTAGTTTGAATAAGTATGACAGCTTTCATCATATCTATGTCAGATGCTGCAGAAGAAAATGTGCCATCTAAAAACAGAGCTGAACAACAGCTCTGGAATAAAAGTAGGAGGTACTCATAAATTTAATATAGAGTTCAGGAAGAAAAATTATTTTATTTTTCATACACACGAAAGGAAAATCTGCAGATTGAGCCAGGTTCTTTCAGTGATGATGTATGAAAAGATCAGTGGCAAAGGGCTCAAAATGAAATAATAGACATTCTGTCTGACATCAAGGAGCACTTTTTTTTTCCTGTGAGGGTGACCAAACACTGTCACAACTTGCCCATCTTGAAAATGGCAATTTTGGAAATACTGAGAAAGTATTTAAAGATTACCCTGGGCAAATGGCTTTAGGTGGTCCTGGTTGAGCAGGGGCATTGGAACACATGATCATCAGAAGCTGTCATGGTTTATGCCCAGCCAGCAACTCAGCCCTACACAAACACTCTCTCATTCCCTTACAGTGGGATGGGGGAGAGAATCAGAAGAGTAAAAGTGAGAAATCTTGTGGGTCAAGATAAAGGCAGTTTTATAGGTAAGGGACACATTTGCAAGCAAAATAAACCAAGGAATTAATTCACCACTTCCCATGGGCAGGTAGGTGCTCAACCATCCCCAGGAAAGCAGGGCTCCATCACATGTAATGGTGATCTTGGAAAGACCAACACCTTAACTCTGAAATGTCTCCCTCCTTCCTCTTCCCCAATTTTTTTTGTTGTGCCAAAACCAGGACAAAGCCTTTTCCAACCTGAATCATTTCATGGTTCTGTGATTTCTTTTATTAAAAGTCTACATTGTTTTTACAAAAAGTTTCATATCATCTAAAGTACACAATCATGCTTCAACATTTCAGTTATCCTCTTCCTTTGATAGTCAAAATCATTTAGCTGCAAATGAAACCTCTATAGTTTTATTAAAGAGATACAGGAACTTTAATTTCAGAAAATAAACCTATTGAGGTAGTTTTCTAGAGACAAGATTATATTTGAGAGAAGGCAAAGAGCTCTTTATAAAGAAAAAAAGATCTTTTTATTTTTATTGTATTAGAATTTCTTACAAAGCAAGACTGGCATGTCTTTTCACTGATCATGCTGTATCTGAGTAAACTGAATGCAGTAGGCCTTTAGTTTCATGTAGGGGACAATCCCTGTATCTAAATCAGTCCCACAGTACTCCTGGGTTTTTGTGAGTACCATGATACTAACAGTGTGCCTCCATTCATCAACATGCATGTTGAGGTGTATAGTATGGCTTTAAAGGGGAATGAACACAAATTTCCTGAAATACCAAGTGTACTCAGTTCGTTTTGGGGTTGAGGCTACTGAAAACATGGCAAATGACTGTAAGAGCAGAAAGGAATACGTGATCTAAATTAACAGGATTCATAAGATCTATATACACTCTACTGGATGAAACAAAGCTTTTCATTTAGTGGCAGTTATGTGAAATCAGAAGCAAGAAAAAAAAACCCAAACCAAAACAAAACATACTGGAGAAGGAATTTCCTTCAATCACAAAAAGCAGATTAGGTGAAGAATGTGAGATGATCCCAGGCAGACCAGATAAATCCTTTAAACTGCTGCAGAACAAGGTAGAAATCCACAAAAACTCTAAATATACAAGATGAGTCCCTTCTCAAAATTGCAATTTACAAATAAATGCAGCTCCCAGGTCTAATATGGGAGGATTAGGAATCGGGAGAAGAACAAATATAAATGTTTACATGTTTGCAGTGTTAAAATTCCAACTATGGTGTAGAAAGATCAAGATGCTGCATCTTCTTGCCTATGCATATATTCTAAATCCCATTTTTAACACTCTTGGGTCACTCAGCCAGCCTGTGTATGGCTGCATATCTCCTGTAGATGTGGTGCTGTATCTACCAGCCACATGTGCTATCTCAGCTACTTTGGCGCATCACAGACATGCCTGTGTTCAGACAATTAAATAAATTCTTTTACTCTCATACTAAGTTTTGGGTTGTGCATCTCACATTTCTTCAAAGCTGGAATAATTTTTTGTTCTCTGAAATGCAATAGTTGTAGCAATTCTACCTCTTGCATGTCTTGAATTCCAAAATTTGAGAACTTTAAGTTTTCTTATCAGTATTGTGCCTAGAGCCTCAAATTATCTCACATCATGCTCATTGCTACCTCTAGAAGCAATAGAGGATGATGTGTCAGTTCAAAGAGCTGACTCAAGGAAACAGTTAAGGATTTTGTTTTCTTGGTCGGTACAGATGTTGATGTAAGAAAACATCCCTAACATTATATTTCAAATACTCTTTACCAAATTGCAACACCACATTTAGGCAGCTAGTATGAGAAAATATTTGCCATCTTTCCATATGCAGAGATTTATACTTATGAATTCACTCAGTGTAATGTGAGTGTAGATGTCAACTAAGACATAAATTATATATCACTGATTAATGATTTAAAAAGACTTCTTACCAAGTCAGTGCATACTGATGACTTGATTAGATTTGCTAATGTACCTCTTTATGTTCTCTCTGGAAAGCTCCTGGATTTTGTCAGATTGTGAACTTTGAGTTTATTCTAAACCTTGGATATTATGACCTGCAATAATGTTGTTGTTGCAACTGAGATAAGTGAGCGTGATCATTTGTTTTTCTTTGTGTCAGTTTAGAGCTAAGACATATTTTGTTTATTTGCATGCCTCATACCAGAGTTTTATAGACAAGATGATTAGTGAAACTGACTGCAAGTTTTTTGCACAAAATTGTTGTAAAATGAGTTAAAAACTGGAGCTCATATTGACTGTATATGGGAATATGTAATAAGGCAAAACAGTGATGACTCTTGAATTCATCACTATGCATTAAATTTTTAATGTTATAAGGAACTTCAAATAATTCCCAGACAGAAAGTACAAAAATATGTTAAAGATTGATTTATAATTGTAATGAGTAGGTACAAGAACAATCATCTATAACAGTGCAGAAAGAACAACAAGATGGACTGAAGAAAAAGCTTGTGGTAGGTGTTATGTATCAGAAGACATTTGAAGTAGAAAGATTATGGTGTAGCAGAAAATGCAAATGTCATTATGGAACATGTAAGAGTGAAATGCAAAGATAATCTACAGCAGTTATAAAACTTCCACTGAGAAACTGTGCCACATTTCTGGAAATCTGTTACAGCTCATGCATTTCTAAGATGTAAACCAATTTTAAAAAGTTCAGAGGACAACAATGTGCATGATCACAGTTCTAGAAATTTTGATTTTTGAGTGACCAGAGTCACCTTAAATGCTCTAATAAACTAGAAACCAATGGGATTCTTTGCAAGTTTTCAAATACATTAAACATAGGTTAAAGCAGGAATAAAATGAACTGTTTTCCTTTTTCACTGTGGACTTGAGAAGAAATACTGGTTTTCCACTGAGGCAAAGTAAAGTAGATTAAGTTCTTTGTTACAGCATACCGCAACAGTCTTCAAGATTAAGAGGAATGAGTATTTTGCTGCTTCAAAGAGGAAGGATGTAACTTTTTCTTTGTAAAAACTGAAAAGGGCAACAGGCTGGGAATGAGGGTGAGTGTGAGGAGTTGGGGAATGTCATACAGGACAGGATGATCCACACCAAACAAGTAGAAAACATTTGAAAAATGAAGTAGTAGGCAATCTACAGAGTTGTTCCTTCTTTTCCATGATATATCTTCAAGAATGGGATGACAAAAATACTAGAAAGAACACAAATGTAGCACCAAATGCAGGTTTAACAGCTAGTTGTCTATTGTATGTTGCCAGAAAAATAATTCTGTGCCCTTTATGTAGGATGAAGAAACACACCTTATGTGCAAAGCCAAATATTTATGGCTAGTGTAATTAAAGTTTTAAAAACCCAACCAAAAAATCATTATTAGTCCTGTTACAATGTTATAGTCCAAATTATCCAATTATTACAACACATATCTAATAACATGACAGTTGAAATTGATGTACAGTTTTCTGTTTTCTCTGGTATGATGGCCGCCCTTCTTATATTCCTCTGGGTTCAAAGGCAGATAGTGGGCTTAAGTGAGTCATTAGTTATTTGACAAAAGAGTTTAATGTTGATTTCTTACTCCTTACTCTAGAGACTGCTTGGAGTTAATTTCTTTTTATGTTTTGTAATGTGCATTACACCTTAACCTCCTTCTTCATGGGTTCACCACACCATTTTAAATCCACATGGACTATGTATGGTACAGTTTACTTATATTGGATATATTTCCCTCATTCTCTCTGTTATCCTTAAAGCAAATTATACTCAACTCCCAAGGTTGTTTTATTTTAATGACCAATAATTGATTATTGTTGAGAGGGCCTGGAGTCTCTACCTTCATCCATTGCTTTGTACTTTCAAGGCCTTTACCAGCATTTTAAGTTTGTACTTTTGAGGAACCCTGATATGTTTTTTTTCTGTAACAGCCCTGTGGTTTCCTGACAATACAATTAACATTTGTTAGAACATCATTGTCTGAAATAAATATTTCATTAATAGTTAGTTCTAGGAAAAAAACTGCATTGGAAGTCAAATATACTTACAGACACTTATACATATATAATTATATAATGCTATGGTAGCTGCTTGCCACCAGTGTCTGGTAGTTGAAGGAATTATCCATGATATATTATCAGAACTACCCTACAATAGTAATTATAGCTAATTATAGTAGGAAGAGGGTTAAATGTATTCTAAAGGTTTTAACACTATAATTCCGTTGTGTGCTCTGTCTCATAATTATGGAATTCTGCCTTTAAGATAATTATTCAACTGTATGAAGGATATTACAGTTCCTATGTAGTAATAGGTTAATAATAAGGTAGTGTTCACTCCTGTTCCAACTGGGATACAATTTAAAATGGGATTTAGTATCTGTTGAAACATCTATGATAGTAGAAAAAAAGCTGTACTAGCACATGTGTTACACTATAGCAGGAAACCAACACTGTCCAAGAATGATTATGGTCTAATTTTTCATTATTCAGTGACTAACTGTGATGAAAATGTTATATAAAAGATTTTTCTTTCCATAAAAGTGTTCTAAAATTGTATAGAACTAAAGTGTAGGACTTTAGCAAAGTTTAAATATTGAGACATTCAACTAGCACTCTTTACCTAACAGATTGAAACTAATTTCTGTCTATACTCAGTAGAATGGTTACCATATGTCCATAAATCAATGTTTCCATAATTTTCTGTAAACTGTGGGTATATATGACAAACATTTTTGGGAACAATTTTGCAAAATGACTTATCAGTGTTATTACAATTAAAAACTGTAGTGCTTTGTGTCAATGTGAATGGGATCTCACATTATTACTTGAATGAGCATGATGATAACATTGACGTGCACCACTGTAAGAATGGCAATAAATCTTATGCCACTTCACAGGCAAACACAGAGACAAAATTCAGAGCTGTGCCAACAAAACCTGATGTGAACTCTCATGAAAGCACCAAGTCATGGCAGGAAGCAACAGTGAGATCACCCATCTGAAAGGATTGCAAAGACAACTCATACTCTCTGGAGTATTTGAATTCTTGTCTATGTGACAGCATTTTTCATCACAGACCAATTGTAAAGAACAACCTACCAAAAATATGTGCATGCACATGTGTGTGTCTATATATGTATATATAGACATATATATATAGTTATATGTTATACTTGTGTATACTTAAAGCATTGAAGGGTATGAGTCTTGCCTTATCTATGCAACATAAAAGATGTTGATTCCATGAAAAATAGTTTTACTATAAGAGTGAAAAATTAATAAGGATTTAAAATCAGTATTCATGTTTATGAAGTTTGATTTACAACAGAGTTCAAGAAACATTTGGACAATACTCTCAGGAAGTTGGTGTGACTTTTGGGGATAATTCTGTGCAGGGCCAGGAGATGGACTCAATGATCCCTGTGGGTCCCTTCCAACTCAGCATATTCTGTGATTCTGTGATCTTTTATGGATAATTTGGAAGTTAACAGTGGACATAAATTGGAACTTTACTACTACTTACTTTATATATTGTGTTAATATTAACATCGATATTCATGGATGTGCTGGTTTCAAGGTAAACCAGCAGGAGAAATGAACTCAACACGAGAGAGATTATAAATCAGAGCTACAAT
>JAWWEV010000115.1:95248169-95258439 GCA_035583235.1 Hafferia zeledoni
ATCGTGGAAGCTTCTTCTAATAAAAACTCTATATCTTTCTCCATTAACTTGTCTTTAGAGTGTCTCTGTTCACAGGGCTATGAATCTGAAGGCATCAGTAGTATTCAGTTAATGGTGAGCAAAATTAAAAGATTATGAAAATCAAGGTATGTTTAACTACAGAATTTCAACAAGGAATTGCTTGATTTTTCTATTCCTAGAAACCATACACTTTCTCCTGTTCAGTCTGGAGAAAAGCATCAAGTTACAGTGTGTGGTGACATATTTTCATATTTCAGGGAATCTCATTGGTATTCCAGAGTTAATATTTTCTTTGCCAGAGAAGTACCCTCCAGACATATATCATACCATGCTCAGAGTATGTCCCTAAGAAAGAACATTAATACATGTTTAAAAGGAGTAAGTACTTAAGGCAGGGCTACTCTGTTGATAAAGAATAATACACACTTTCTCATGTGAGGGTCACTTACACTTGCAGGCTGAAAATCTCCACTGTGTTCTTTGTCACAAGCCAGTGTAGGATCAATAATCTGTTACTGAAATGTTACAGCATTGCTACAATCAATTCCAACTTGTATCTTAAAGCATTTTCTTGACTATCTATGGCTCTTTTTGTCATTTTCTCACTGTAATTATGGAATTATTTCAAAAATATAATCAGATGACTTTTTTCAAGGTTGTATATGGTTTATGCACCATATAAACCCTTTCCCATTTATTATTTGACAGTATAATTGTTTTGTTTGTCTTATCCCTTATTACAAAAGTTTCATAGTCTCATGCATTCATATTTTGGATGCTTGGACAAACTGGGAAAGTATAGGTATATTAGCTTGCTCTAAATACTGAATGGGGGCTAGGATAGATTGAAATATTAGCTTTTGGTTCTATCAAAGCTTGTAGACAGACTCTTTTAGAAAAGCAACCAAACAGTATCATACTTATTTAAGAACTATTTACTGATTTTTTTCAGAGCAGGAAATGTTTAAAGGATTCAAGAGAAATAAACAAAAGTCTGTGTCCCACCAATTTTTAACCTGAAGCATAATGACATGTTTCTTCTCCCTACTGAAATCCCATAAAATTTGCCAATAATTAGTCAGTAGCCAATAACTAAATTGAATGCAACTGCCTTTTCATATTTTTTGCACCTGAAATTTCAGTTTCAGACTTCAGTATACTTAAACAGAAAATTATATTTTTGACAGTGTTCTAGTCTTCTATAAACAAAGGTGAATTTCTTCTTGAAAACAAGAAAGTTTATTGGCATAAAATCTTCTCTTACCTCAAGAAAACTGGTACACTTAAAGGAGCTTCTCTTAAATATTTCTCTTCTAAATGTTCTATACAAGCAGTTGAGACAACATGGAAATTACCACGGTAGTTACACTTAAGGAAAAGAACAGGTTTCATCAGTTCCAAATTGCTAAGCCAAATGAGGGACTCTACTAAGCTAGCTTAGGGGACTGTAATGATTTTCAACACGCAGAAGGTTAGAGTAGTTGATCCTTAATTTCTTCTGGTCTTTAACTTTATAATAAATAACATTGCACAAAGGTCTGATATTGTCAGACTAATGGGGAGTCAGTCTAGGCAGGAGTAACGAGTTGCATGCCATTTTACAATCTATGCATACCCTAGTTCTTTGTCTAGCAGTAGTGAACCCTTACTATTTATAACACACATGTAAAGCCTTATGAGAAATAGAGGGTGCATAAATGAAAGCTGCACATGGATTACTTTTCTGTCAGGTTGTGCTGACATTTTTCCACCACCATTCAGACATTTCTACATTTCAAATTTTCAGTTCAGTTTTATCCTTTCACTATGTTGTGGTTTAACCGCACTGAGGAGCTAAGCCTCACAAAGCTACTTATTCAATCCCCGTGGTAGGGTGAGGGAGAAGCTCAGAAGAGTAAAAGAGAGAAAACTTGTGACTTGAGATAAAGACAGTTTAACAAAGAGCAAAAGTCATACATGCAAGCAAATCAAAACAAGGAAGTCATTCACTGCTTCCCCTGGGCAGCAGATGTTCAGGCATCCCCAGGAACACAGGCTTCACCAGCCATAACAGGGACTTGGGAAGACAAACACCATCAATACAAACATTCTCCCGTTCCTTGTTCTTCTCCTAACTCTATATTTTAAGCATGACATCATATGGTGTGAGTATGGAGTCCCGAGCTGGGGTCACAACAACCTTATGCCTCACTACAGACTTGGGGAAGAGTGACTGGAAAGCAACCTGGTGGAAAAGGACTTGGAGGTGCTGGTCAACGGCCAACTGAACATGAGCCAGTAGTGTGCCCAGGTGTCCAAGAAGGCCAAGGACATCCTGACTTGTATCAGCAATAGTGTGGCCAGCAGGGCCAGGGCAGTGATTGTCCCTCTATCCTCAGCACCGATGAGGCCACAGCTTAAATCCTGGGCTCAGTTTTGGGCCCCTCACTATGAGAAAGGTATTGTGGCGCTGGAGATTTTGCCTTACAAATAAGGGCAATGAAGTTGACTTTATGATCTTAGGGGTCTTTTCCAACTTCAATGAATCTGTGATTCTGTGATGTCCTTTTGGTCCATTGGGGTCAGCTCCCCTGGCTGTGTACTCTCCGAGCCTCTTGTGCAACCCCAGCCTCCTTGCTGGTGGGGTGGTAAAAGAAGCAGAAAAGGCCTGTGTGAGCACAAGTCAGCATCAATGAAAACATCTCTGTATTATCAATGGTGTTTTCAGCACAAATCCAGAAAGCATCCCCATAGCAGCTACTGTGAAGCAAATGTGTATGCCAAATCCAGCATACACATAACATCGTTTCCTGCTGTTTCCCAGCTTTACTGTGGGGGCTTTTACTGTCATCAATTAAAGAAGTTAGGAAGAGCATGAAGAAAGCAAGACCAAAAAAATTTCTCTTTAAATCTTTACATGTCCGTTATTTCACAGAACAATAAATTCATTGTAACATTTAGATAAAATATCTAGGCCTCAAATCCACCTAAACCCTTTTGCCAGACATGACTTAGGTTAGATTTACAAAGATAACTGGATTTCTAACAGTGTGCAGCAGAAGTCACAAACAGTTAATGGCTGAGATCCAAGCAATAGCAAGTGAAAAAAGTGTGATAGAAAGATGAGAAAGGAATTATAACAAAAAAAGAATAGTGGAGAGGCACCTATGTCAGAGATATAGTTGGATATATTGGCTCTAACATAACTCTGAGAATTGAGGTTATATAGCATATCAGAGGCCTTGAATTGCTAAAAATAAACAAAGTAAACAAGAAGAAAATAAAAGCAAAACAGGCATACTCTGGTAAAAACCTACCCATAAAAAATGGGAAGTAATTATTAATGAAATTTTAATGCCAAGTATGTTTTACATCTTGAAAAATACTTAGAAAGCATAATTCTTCTCTTCTGTTAGAGGAAGAAAATTCTTTCTATCTGCTAACACTTGACTCTCTCTCCAGAGAGTTATAAAATTTTGAAAGCAACTGTCTGAGTAGCTGAATGACAAAAGAAAATGCAGTTGTCATTTCAGACACCAACAATAGGTAAGTAAACTTCTTTTTCATGAACTACTGTTCTTGTAGTCAAACTCTGCTGTCAGATACAAATAGGGCATTTCATGTGATGACAGCACTAAGCCCAAAAAGAAAGTGAAAGAAAAGTTTACCATGAAATAAAATGAATGAAAGATCAGTACAATAAATATAAAATTATGCAATAGAATAATTATGATCATCCTGTTACTCTTGGAAGCACACTTCCACTAAAAGTACATCATATTTTGGTATAAGAGAAGAACGAATGTACTTGAGCTTATGTGCTTTAAGTATTATGTTAGACAAAAAGTCAGTAATAAAATTTCTTGAGAAATACTGCACATACTGTCTCTTAAGGCAACACTGTTAGATAAGTTAGTATTTCCTCTCACAAAGTCTATACAATTTTTAAAATATATTTTGCAATATCTCATACTAGATCATTATCTGAACAGAGCTGCCCTTTATATGGACATGTTGAAAATTTTTTCTAGTTAGAAAAAGAAAATCAGCAAATATACACTGAGATTATTGCAACAACGATTTTAAATAGTTTAGAATATTTTATTCAGTTCTTGACATCCTTCTTAACTAACAATAGTAGAAAAGAGCAGATTTCAAGGCTGATGATAAGAAAGATTAAAAGTGTGGAAAGATTTATCTATTAAAAAACCTGGAAAAAAGATAAATTTAAAAATATTTTTTAAAATGTTGAATAGTGCAATTTAAAGGACCACACATTCTTTATACATTCTAAAAACACGATTCAAAAGGTATATAATGTACGTAATAGCAGAGCTTTAGAACTAATTGTTTCAAGATATATCTGAGACAAAGAACTTATGATGTCTCAAAGAACATATATTAGTAGGCTTTGTAATAGTACAGATAGAAATGACTACATTATGGAATAATGTAGTGCAGTAGAGAGGAACTTATATTCCTTGCCTAATGATACATTTCATGGTTTGTTTGTTTTTTAAATACTGCTGTGCACTAACCACTCAAAAGTTGCAAATACTCTGTTTACAAGATTTGCTGAAATGTTCCTTTTTTTGTTTTGCTTGAGAGGGAAATAACAGATTAACCAAAGATAACCATCAGTATACTCATAGAAGGTAGACTACAGGGTCAGAGAAAGGCAGATTCCAGCAACTTTCAGTATGGTGATGGTACTAAGATGAGTTCTAGTCATTCTGCTCCTCCTTTGTTTTGGTTTTGCTATAAATGCCAGCCCTGGGAACATTTCAGAATCATTTCACTAAGCTTATGTAATTAGGCAAAAGTTAAAATTTTCCCAGTAAAAATACTTCTAAGCTCAAAAAAATAATAAAAAAATAATAGTTATGATTCTAACGAGTTCCAGAGAGTTTTCATGTTTTTACAACCTGTTTAGGAATAAGACATACTGCTCAGATAACCAGATTATTTATTTATTTATGTCTTGGGCTCAAACCTTTGTATAGTCATAGAGAATCTGAGGAAACATGCTAAAACAGAAAATTATTTGACATACTTTTTTCTGGTTCTATCACTTCTTTCTTCAAAGTAAATATTTTTCATTATCATAATAAAGATCCTGGGATATAAATAGAATTATTTTGCCTTTGTATAGTTAACTTGTGTGTGATGCTATATCACTTGCATTCTAAGTTAGACACTACTGGCAGTTGTACAAGATACAAAGGCTGGGGTCTTTTGCATTTAGAAATGCCATGGCAGATAAAAAGCATGGACGTTGTTGTCGTGCACAGATTTTAACTATATTGAGTTCATATTCAACACGAGAAACAAAACACCTCAGCTCAATCCCGTCGTCCTGAGTTTTTGCTTTAAAATATCTGTCTTGTGGGGGCAAGCAACTATCACTTCTGGGTTAAACCTCTTCAAGAAAAAAGAAAGGTAAGCTTTATCCACTTATTAAGAGAATTAATTTTGTTTCAAAATTTTTGACATGCCTCCAAAAATCAATCTCAATAAATGTCCAGGAACATGGAGAGAGAGGTTATTTGTCTGTGATCAATTTTTATGTGACACAATGAAATGGTGAGAAATTAATTTCTTTAGTAACACAAATCATTCTGAGAAAAAGATAGATGTTCTAGATAGTCTGGATCTGTATGAAATTGCATTATTTGTTTAGAGAAAAACAGAGTGATGATAATTGTGACTTTTCTGTCATAGCCTTGGAATACATATGCTTGGTTTTTAATTGTCCTCTTTTACACAGTCTTTTTTCAGGGGCTTATCCAATTTTTAATTTGATTTTTAGTACCCAAATCATCTCAATGTGTGTCTGTTTTACTTCAACACGTAATATGGAAATGTTGAAGAGATAGTATTGGTTTTCCCTTGTTGGATTTTTTCTTTCTGTATACTTCACCATGTTTTACACCTCACCAGTTTTATATCAGAACAGATATAAACTTATAAATCATTGAACAAGAAGGATATTCAATATATCATTCACTGGCATTCGGTAAGTATTATGAAAAAGAAGAAAAGTGACTAAAAATGAGTTAACAAATTAATTTGATAAATGTTGTGATCTTACTTTGGTTCTTGAAATCAAAGTCTTATTAATGTGAAATATTCCTTTTCATCTATTATTTTCTTGAAATGGAAGCTTCAATATTTTTGTCCTTAAATTACAATATGTTTTTATTATCATTGATGAGGTTTATATTATTAATATTATTTGTTATCTATTTAATGAAATTGCCCAAATTTTGGATTCAAAAGATGCTTTCCATTTTTTACATACGTGGTGTTTTATTCTAGTTTTAAGTATTGGTAATTTTATTTTATTTTGTTTTTATTTCCATATCGACAAAGCTGTATAATCTAGAGGAAAAGGAATGGTAGGCCTTATCCTACCAACACGCCTAATATAAGTCAAATTAATTTTGTCCTAGGATAAAATTTGATTTGGGGTACTTTGTTTTTAAATCAAATAACTTAGATTCAGTTAGTTTAATTCAGGCTACCTGAATCCCACCATTCTGAAGTGGGTAGAGATAAGCATTTTTAGGCAAGTTCTATGAAACTAACAAAGTTGAAATCAGCTACTAGAAGCATTTTTTTATGGATTACCCATTTCAAATCTTCCTCTTTAAAGAGAAGTCTTGAGAAAAATTATGGACCATAATTTCAGGTCAAATCCTCTGGGTTTCTTTCATTTAGAAAATTTTAAAAAAGCATTTAATTAAAATGAAAAACAACTAGTTGTTCCCAACAACATGTCTTTAACGTATTTAAATAATTTTTAAAAATGTTAAATGTAGTCCCTTAGCAGTGTTCTGTCTCATGCTGCTGTGGAAATTTAAATTATATCACCATGTAGCACTCAATACGAGACTGTGAATTTCTGAGTTTTTTTCAGACTGCCATACACTCTTGTCTCATGATATTCCTCGTGGTTCTTGAAGTATTATCTTACATCAGAAATATTTAGAATTTGCCATTTTTCTCTCAGTGGAGGACGGAACAGGCACATCTCTCCATATTAAACCCTGTATACTGCATATTGTGTATATTGTATATATAATATATACAATCAGTATATATTGTATATACCAATGAACTGTATGTTCATTGGCTCCATGCCTGCATGAACCCTCTTGGGGGAATCTGTTTCATGAATGTGCCCTCCCTTAATACTGATATAGGAGACTGGTTTAATTCTTTTTCAGTTTTATGGCTACACTGCCTAAGATACATAAATAGATTTTAACAGTATCTTTAAAGGGAACATTTTTTTCTCTCTCTCATTATTCTATTGTGTTTTAATTTAGTTTGGTTTGAGGAATTAATACCTCAATGCCTCAATACCTCAATACCTCAACACCTCAGGAATTAATACCAATACTATTTCCTTTTTCATTGTAAAAATCTAGCTTTAAAATGCCTTTTTAGCTTATTAGAAAGTTATAATATGATCCATTTGGTTAATCTAACAGTAACTTCCATTTAAGTTATCATGAGTTTGTACTAGAAACAAGAAATGAGGGCATGCTCTGCTTTTCAAGTGATTGCTGAGGTTAGCTGTTTGGCATTGATCAAGTAATTTCCATTATTAAAATGTTATTAAAAATATTCCATAATGCAGTCTTAAAGGAGCACTATTTTAAAAGAGAAATGGCCTTTTAAGTCTCTGGGGAGGGAAACCTTTGTGATGAAACACAACACTTCCTTTCTCTCAGTCATCTTCATAACTCTAAAAGGATGTGTTAAATAACTAAAACTAAGTTTTACAGAATCCCAGTGATAGAACAGCTGATGTTGGAAGACATCTTTAGAGAGCAGCAAAAGAGAGGAGGATAGCTCATGAGAAAGTATGCAGAAAATGCCAATGTATTCACTGCCTTCACCTCAGTCTTTTCTGGTAAGATTTTTCTTCATGAATCCCAGATCCCTGAGACCAGGGGGAGAGTCTGGAGACAGACTTACCCTCAGTGGAGGAGGATCTGGCTGGGGAAGGTTTAAACATCTGAACACACACAAGTCCATGAGGCCAGATGGAATGTACCTTCAAGTGCTGAAGGACCTGGTTGGTGTCATTGTGAGGCCACTCTCGATTTTCTTCAAAATGTCATGGTGACTGGAGAAAGCTCCTGGAGATGGAAAGAAAGCAAATACAAGCCCTACCTCCTAGAAGGATAAGAAAGAAGATCTGAGTAACTACAGGCCTCACCTCAATCCTTGGGAAGATGATCCAGCAACTAATCCTTGAAACTATTTCCAGATATGTCAAGGAAAAGAAGGTCATTGGGAGTAGTCAGCATGAATTGTTAAGGGGAAGTAACTCTGGACCACCCTGATAGCCTTCTACAATGAAATTACTGACATCATGAATAACAGGGCATGAAAGGTTGTCTGATTTTAGTAAAGGCTTTTGACTTTGACTCCCGTAACATATTCATAGACAAACTAATGAAATACAGGCTACATATATGGACAAGGAGGCAGATTGAAAACTGGCTGAACAGCCAGGCCCAGAGGATTGTAATCAGTGACACTGGAGCAGTACCACAGAAGTATGATATTTGATCAACACTGTTTATCATCCCAATTAATGATCTGAACTGTGGCACAAAAGTATACCTGTACAAGACTGCAAGCAATACAAAACTTGGAAAAGTGACTGATGCACTAAATTGTTGTTCTGCCATTCAGAGCAACCTTGACAGTCAGGAGAAATGGTCAACAGAAACCTCTCAAGCTGAACTAAGGGAAACACAAACTCCTGCAGCTATGGAGGAATAGACTGAAGCAAAGTATGCTCTGGGTGCTGACTGACAGGAAAGTAGTCTTACTTCAAAGACCCTGAGGACCCTGGTGCACACCGAACTGAACATGAGTCAGCAATGTGCCTTTGAAGAAAAGGTCAACAGCTTCCTGAGCTGAATTAGGAAGAGAAGAAAACACTTGATGGGAATCTTCTAAGGGTGTACCTAGTAAAGAAAAGAAGTGAAGAAGGTGCAGTGAGAATCACCATGGTGGTAATCAGTGAAAATACAGGAGGCCCTGAGTTCAAACTGATATGCAGGAGTTTCTACTTTACCTGGCTACTGTGAGTGTAGTCACACACTGGAACAAGTTGCCCTCTAGTCTAGGTTATCTATTCTTAAATTCAAAACTTTAGCAATCTGCTGTAGCTGATCTTCCTTAAAAAAGGTGTTGAATCAGACGATCTCCACAGGTCATTTCCAACCTCAATTATTCACTGACAGTTTTGTCTTCTTCATTCTACTGCAATGCTTTAATTTTCCTTTCTCTTCCCCTTTATTCCACCACATTCTTTTAAAACCCTTTCTGTTTTTCTAAGGTTTGTCTCCCAAATTTAGTACATTTTTTACAAGACTCAGATTTGCCCCTTATTTGTGTGCAGACCATTGCTGGTGTATATGCCTTCCAACAAAATATAAAGAAAGCTTTCTGCCAGAACACAGCTCCATAATGTGCTGCCTGCACTCAATGATGTAGTGCATCATCAAGCTGTGAATAGCCAATGAAGCTTACAGCAGCCTCAGTGTCCCAGTTAATTGTTTGTTCAAGCACCAAAACAGAGCTGACACCTGTGAAAACTTGGCTTTTGTTTCTTTGTCAACACATATGCATCATCCATAAATGCCTTGTTGATCCCTAATAGAAGAGATTCATCCGTGGAATATCTGTTACATACTTGCCTCTACTAGATGTTTTAAAAATAAAGAGCGATTGCAGCATATCAAGGTATTATTTCTTATGAATTACAGTATGTCTTCTTTATGACAAAGAGCTGTAAAATTGGTATTGATGATTGATCAGTGTTATTTTAGCTGCCTAAGACTTAAACTGCACAGCTCGATCAGCAAGCAAAAGTATTATGACTGCATAATCTGTAAAATCATCTTCCATAGTGTTAGCTCCCAGTGCATTCCAGTAGTTTAATAAACTTGTTTACTTATGTATTTTCATCTATTAACTCATTTATTTACATGTCAATAATGAATTCATTACTCTGAGCCCCACAAGTATTTCTTTATTTTATGCACATTAAGGTAAGGTAAACAATTTAAAACCGAAAATTTTGAGTTTCAGAAAAAATAAGAGAATAAATATTTTTCTCATCAAACCTAAAGAGAACTGAAAAAACCTTTCATCTGTAATGGGCTATGGAAAGAAAGAAAGAAAGAAAGAAAGAAAGAAAGAAAGAAAGAAAGAAAGAAAGAAAGAAAGAAAGAAAGAAAGA
>JAWWEV010000115.1:95258502-95282128 GCA_035583235.1 Hafferia zeledoni
AGAAAGAAAGAAAGAAAGAAAGAAAGAAAGAAAGAAAGAAAGAAAGAAAGAAAGAAAGAAAGAAAGAAAGAAAGTCAGCCTGTAATTGCTTATTGAATAAAGAGGATGAGGAGGAGATTCTGAGTAGGGTTGAAAGCCAAGAACTTTTGAGTTATTGTTTTGCCACTAGCAAAACTTATTGATATTTTCATATTGCCATGCACAGTGCTAAAATTTGTGATGAGGCCCATGAGATTGTATATGTTGCCTGCTTGGTATGGAGCCCAGCAGTGAACCATGTTTAGAAATTTAAGGCCTAGGATTGATTTCAGCCAAAACAAATGTGAAGAGGACGTAAGATAAGAGCAGGTGAAGACTTAAAGACTCAGTCCATTGCCACCTTACCTTTCGGGAGTAGTTTTGCCCAAAATATACAACTCAGAGCTCAGTTTAAGTAGAAAGAACCTACAGCTCTCTGAAACACCTCTATGCTATGTTTGCACTACTGTGCAAGTTCTTACTTGAAGGCAAACCTTTTTTTTTTTTTTTCCCAGCATGGTTCTTAAAATAAATTAGTCTACATCAATTAGTCCCTGTACTTCTGTACAGATAACAGTAGAGGACTTTCTGAATATGGGTATATGTGCTTTACAAAGTCTTAATTTCTGAACAGTTTTATTCCTTTTTTTATTATTATTTTGATTCTACTCATTTTAAATACAGTAAAAAATGAAGATCTGATAGAAAGAATAATTTATTAGAGATCATAGGATGGATTCATTTCAAAGCCAGGATTTGATGTGAAGGCTTGGTCAATGTTTAATGCATATATAGCAAGGTTATTTAGATCAGCTTTTTATTTAGACCTTTTTGTTTTTTTTTTTTTTAACTAACCCCTCTCGTATTAATTGTGTTTCATATTACATGTATTAAAGTGAAGGAAGTGCCTCAGTTGCTCCTGTCTTTAGCAAGTTCATACTTGCACTGAAGTAAATGTATTGCTTTCAACATTCCAGAACAATCCCTCAAGGCCAGATTAGTATATGTTTTCAGGGTTATAGCATTCTTTTGCCCATTTTGTTGCTTTATTTTTTGATTCATTTTATTTTTGCTTCTCCTGCTCCCTGACTTCCAGAAAACTTTACAATTATGAAGCGAAACATAAACCAGTGAATTCGTGCAGCCTGAGACCAAAAATAGCCTGACAAATAGTTAAGTTCTTAACCACTCCATTTATCTCAGCTGGGGATGTGGAACTAGGCATTTATCCATGGTGGAACATAACAGAATTTTCTATTACAAAATTTGTGATTTTCTTTAGCCCAACACTCAACATTAATTTGTTACAGTAGTTCCACAGGAAACAATATGATCCCATTCCCCTTTTGTATAGCTGCAGAAAGCAACCTGGATTTCCTATTTCGCCGACAGCAAAAATATATATTTGAAATTCAGATGATGGAAGGGACTGTACATTGTTCTCAGCTGAAACTTTTAATAACTAGTAATAACTGTAGGCTCCTCAGTCATCCAATGAAAGGAGAGTGTTCAATCACGTGTAGTCTAAGAATCTTGCCACAGAGAAGAAATAGCAATTCTTTTAATAAATTGTTTTTAAATTATAAGAAAAAATTCAGATCATGAAGGTTTTCTTCTATCTGGCACTACTATAGATGACAAAAAAAATATTGAACATAACTAGAAAGGCACTGGTTATCTATATAAGATGATTACAAGAATAAACTCAACTTTTAGTATATTCTTAATTTTTCTGGTAATTTCAGATGGCACTTTCCCTTCTTGAATTTATCCTGAGGTAAAATTAAAACAAAATAAATCCTCCTACTTTGGATATCATATTTCAATACATTTTGCAGCCCATATTCCTGTTACCTCCTGGCTTTCACACATAAGAAAAACACCAGAACAAGCATAGAAAGAAGAAAATGAAACGTATAAGAAATGTAAGGTATTAGATTATTTGTTTGTTTTGCTTTTTTGCTACAGAAGAAATTAAGCTAAATTTCTTGGCTCCCTTAAATTGTCTAAAGTGAGTGTTTCAGAACTTAGGTTCATATATATGATTCTCTTTTTGGAGGTAGATATAGAGATATACTAGGTTTAGATAGCACAGTACAGAGATAGATATAGGGTAGCTACAGGAGTGTAAATCTTTCTATCAGATATATGATCACAGGGGAGAGATAATGTTTCCCTGTTGCATGAGGCTAATTCTTAAAAAAATCACTTGACTGTCCAGTACCATGGTGGGCTTTTTTCAGAGATACTCTTTTCATGGAAAGAATATAAAAGCTATTCAGCCCTTCCCAACACGCTCAGTCTTGTACTAAATTTCTGAAATATTTAGCAGGGAACAGTTTCACACAGCAAAGGTTTAAATCACTGTATTAATTGTGTTCTTTATTTTTGTAATACTGTAGAACTGAATCATTTGGGGTTTTTCCTCCAGTCTGATTGATAGACAAGCCATTGAAAGTGAAGTGCTTTGCTAAGTGAATGAACAGTGCAGTGCATGTAGAAAGGGTGATACTGTGTCTCTAACAACTAATCCTTAAGGAATTTATAAAATGGCAATGTGCCAACAAATTACAATATGAATAGATTGATAGAAAATATGAAAAGATTCTGCAGAGCTGTAATGTGAACTAGAATACATTTAGTGTTTGAATAGGGCAATTATTTGGCAAATTAAGCACAAAATCATTTAGTTTTTGCAGTTTGACATGATCCTCAAGAAAGAGTGACAGTTAAATAGGAACATACATTGCCTCATGTTGATGTTTATTCCATGTATTATTTAGCACTTAATTTAACTTATTATTGATATTCTACTTTTCTCCCCAGTAGCTTCCAATCATTTCTTGCTACTTTATATTTTATTTAATGCCCATGCTATGGTAGCACTGTGCTCATGTGCTGCATGTGATGTCCCACCGACAGCAACTTGAATGTAGAGTGGCAATGTCAAATCAGATATCAAAAATAGAGTAGTAGCAGGTAAATAGTAAATAATCTGGAAATATCCTTTCCCTTTAAAAACAACAACAGAAAAAAACCAAAACAAATACTAGTTCTGAAAATACTAAGTACAAGGGTTGCAGACAGTAATTGTACTTAAAACAGTATAACTAGCACACCTGATTTAGCTAAACATGCTTGTAGAAATTTGAATTTTAGAATATATCATCTGAAATAACTCTTCTGAACATGTTGCAATTGGTACAACTTCAGCTATTATATTATTTGCTCTCTTTTTATTTCATTTTATTCCATTGTTCTTCAGGTTATCTAACACTACCTCTTTTGTTCTTCTCTTCTGTCTTGGTTTGCAACCTTGTCAATTTGTTTCACATAGAACAGGCTGTCTTTGTCACTCTATTTCTACAGTTTTTTAAAGTAGTCCAATCTAAGAAAAAAATTCTTCCTTTTTTTTTTTTTTCTGTGATTGTAATTATCTATGTTTGTAAGTTCTTTCAACTTGAAAGGATTTTGCTGTGCCACGTTGCATTGCTATACTTAAATGAAGCTGTATGGATCCATTTTAACTTAGGTCTTGGTCCGTGGTTGTTATATAAGGCACATTGTCATTTTTGTCCTCTGTCAGGCTACTATTACTCAATATTGACTTGGTTAATAGTGGCTTACTGCCTACTCTCCTCTGAAGGTGAATTTTATTTCATGTAAAATAAATATGAGTAAAATATTTTGGGATACATTATAATATTATTTAGACCTGATTATTTTACACTGTTGATTTTACTTCCCTTTTCTAATTTAAGATGCTTATATTAACAATACTGAAAAGAATTCATAAGGCACATAATTTTTATCATATGTAATAAAGCACTACTATATAGATAACATCTGAAAAAAAAAGATTTCCAAGTGATAACAAATGTGAAATTTGTTTTTGAAGGTCCAGCATGAAAATTTGGAATTCCAGAGTAATATCAGAGAAATTTTAGGATTGGGTCTGCAGTTAGCAAAAGCAGACCTAAGTTCCAGTTGCCTAATAACAAGATATTCTACTGCAAATAAGATGACTATGTTCCAAGGAGTGGAAAATTACCAAATTTCTATCCTCATCTAAAATTTCATGCTGCTGCCAGGGGGTAGGAATAACTGTAATTGTCTTGGTAGCTTCTTTTTCCCTGACTTTCTCTTGGAATAGTGCAATCTAAATAAGAATTAATTTGGGAGCAGACAATGGTGATAGGAATCATTTACTAGGATAGTGAATGAGGGAAAAAAAGGCTAAAATAGTTCTTTGAAGTCCTTCAGGGTGATATTTCCCAGAGTAAGGGAGATGAAATTTTATAGTTTCTTGGACAATTTGGAAAGAATACTTTTAAACAGAAGATTACTATGAATTTTTACAAAGACTAAATTAAAATTGTAAGATCAAATCAGAACCAGATTATGAATTTCTATAAAGCTCAGGCTATACTGTATAGGACATACACATGTCTATGCTTGATTCTAGTACATTTAGATTTCATTAAAATATGGAATTCCACTATTTGCAACAGAAATGCAATCAGTACAAGCACAGTAGAAAAACAAAACACATGTACAACTTCTAAGTTTATACTAGAGCAAATCTGATATTTGTATATTATACACCTTTTATTTTTGTATTTATAAATCAAACAAGAGAGTCCCAGTCTTCCATGAACCACTCTTTCATCTTCTCTTGCGCAGGAAACAATGCATACAAGTCTCTTACAGTTTTCAGAATCTTATGGATTCTATTCAAACTTTTCTACTGCACTACCTTCTCTTTCAGTATTTCAATGTTTCATAATTTGAAAATTCTCAATTAATTTCCTTTTTAACCTGGAAAGTCTAGAAGAGCAGTTCCTTAACTGTATCAGATGGCCTGAGGAACTTCCTTATGCATTTTTTTTGCAACCACACATTCCCATTATAGATAGATACACAGCCTAATGACTGCAAATATGTCAGTTGATCTGACCTCTCATCAAAACTTGCTTCCTGTTTGATTTTGGTTACTTGTGATCAAAGGTAAACTTAAGTCAAAATTTAGCAACTTATTATGCTCAAAAAGACATATATTCAGACAAGCATCATAAAAAGCCTACAGTAGAAAACACAGCTTAAGATAATAAAACACATGAGTTTAGATAGTAGCTACCGCCAATAATGCATTTTCTATATTCCACAAAGCACTGTTTGAACACCTTGGTGATCTAGCTTTGCTATCTAAAAGGCTTAGATGTCTAAGTCAAAGACAGTAAGTCTTTGCTGGCTGAAGAAACAATGGAGAGTCATGTCATCCTGAAGCATGTGGCTAAAACAGGTAAAAAGAATTGCCCTCTTAAGGTACTTGTATATGTCTGGAGATATTTGTGTTTTTCTCTAGTTCTGTCAACAATGAAGAGAACATACTGATTAGCTTATTCTTAGTTTTATTAATAGCCCAGCTATCTAAATCTGCATGATAAATACCATCTATTACGTGGCTACTGCATCAGTCATTTTGAGTTTTGGAAAACCATAAATGTATATTTTTATACTATTTTACTTTATGAAATGTACTTTTTTTTTTTTTTTTCTGAGGAAGACGTCTGAATTGAAATATTTTTTAAAATAATTGTATGGAGAAAGAGTATCTTGCTGTGAAAATTGGTTTTGTATATTATGTACAGCACTGTTTTTCTGCAGGAAAGTTGTGTTAATTAATCGTCTTGCACTGGTATACACAGAAAAGCATCTTCGGCTCCCCTTTTTCTTCAGCCAATAGAGGTGATGGTGTGAAGCTTCTCCTATTCAGTGGCTAAAGGCAGTGTCATTTAGTACTCTCTTGGAACATGTTAGAGAAAAGAATTTTCCTGTGGTACTGCAGAATGGCTGGTTTTTTATAGCAGAGTCAATCTGCAGTATTATTCTGCAGTATTTTTATATTTTGTGTCTATTCTCTTTATGGGTAAGCTGGCCAACGCAGCAGCATCTGAAAAAAAGGGTCAGTCTCAAAGGTCAGTTGTCGCACACCTTATTCTTACAATCCAGGAATAAAGGAGGTCAAATATCTCTACTATTTTCATCTACGTTCACTGGAGAGTTTCTAAACTAGCAGAATTTTCATTCTGCTATTTCTATTGCACTTCTGGCTGCCAACTGTATTGGTGTCCTTTGTGATATTAAGCAAGTATCCAAAGATCAGCCTCACTTCTTTTTGCAAAACAGTGATATACAGTTTATAAGTATATGAATCAATTGTTTTAATTTGCCACCTATGTCACTCCAAATCATACTATTGGAATAATTCCAGAACAATGACAAGCGTATAATATCTAAATCTATGATGTTGCAAATTGAGAGTGATGTTTAAATTTTTGAGGCAGTCAGATATTACCATGATGACTAAAGTGATTTCTAAATAAGATTATTTTGATTAACATTGTTTGTTTGGGTTGTTTTGTCTAGTTAACCATTGTGACCATTCCAAGGGGGTAATAAATAGCTACTCTACAAGAAGTAATTTTTTTTAAATAGTATGATAGAAATATGACATTTATATTTTTCTTGGTGAGAAGGTTTAAGGAACAAAAGTTTTAAAACCTGTAATAAACAAAATTTAAAATCCAGAAAAGGAGAGGAAACATTAAAGAAAAATTCTCCATGAAGATGACTGTTAATAGTTGGAATTTGATCATATATATATATATATATGTATGTATGTATGTATGTATGTATATATATATATGTAAACTTAGATAATATAGAGATACTCTGACTTCACTAACACTTTTCAAGTCAGATTCTGAATTCTAATTTTAGTTCCATTTGGTAATGTAATGCTTAGATGATGCTTACTGATTTACTATCTTCATTATTATGTTGATATCTACAGAAACTAAACATCTTTTCTGGCAAAATGAAGAAGTTATTTAAACACAGTGTATGAAAAGCTATACTTTATCACTATCTAGAAATACAAGGAAATGTTCTCTTTTCAACTCCTATTCCTGCTTATGACTACAGTGATAAATTAAGATATGAAAAGTATTTTTCTTTTTTTTTTAATTTTTGTTTTTTGTTTTTTATTTTTAGTTGAGGACTGACAAGAATAAAAATCTTTAATAAGCACGGCATTAAAGATAGCACTTTGAAGTTCTATTCTTTGGATCAGATTTACAGTAGTGTCAAACTCATCAGTTCCTATCTAAACACTTATCAAATTAGCTGTATTTCTGCTTTATTTTATTTATTCCTTTTGTTTTATTTTTCCGGTAATAAATTTAGTCTTTTTGCTACCTTTATTACTTCTGACTGTCACATAATGTGAGCTTAGAGTAAGAAGGTCTGATTAATTTATAAGTCAGTGTAGATGGACACTCATATGTGTGGAGTGCCTGGGACAATAAACACCAAGAGTTTTTATCATAAATGTTATATGGATTTGTTATTGTAACTAATATATCCATCTTACATTGTTAAACCAATGTGAAAATGTTTGAGAAGACATCTACAGCCTGCAGGTAAGTAACTTCTTGAAGGCAATTAAAGTAATAAACAAAATAAAAAAAACATCCCTTTTTAGGGTTCCCAGAAACTGAAATAAAATCATCACTTTTATTAACTTTGACTTCAGAATGTATAGCATAGAAAAATCATTGTGCAGGAAAAAAGAGCTCTTATAGTTTTGTTTGTTTTGCTACACCATGGGACAAATGTGTCAGACAGGACAGAAACACTGTTCCAGCTGTGTAGACTGTTACACCCACACAGAGACATTCAAAAATCATTACATGTGCCTAGGTTGAACCAAAATTAATAGAAGAACAGATACACAAACAAAGCCAACACTGAAGTGATAGGGGTTCAGGCAAGGTTAATATTGAAAGGACAGTGATATGCATACATTTCTGTTTGCTGAGCCAGCAGGTTACAGATATATTTGCTTATGTACTCCTTAAACAACTGAACAAACAAGACATTTCACTACTGGGAACTCTGTCTGATAACCATTTGTTCATCTCTGATGCACAAAAAACCCATGTGATCAAATTGTCAAATACTTTCCTTAAGGAAGTTTAGGATAAGGTAATTTAGATGTGACCTAATCAAACTGAAAGAGAGTAGATTTAAATTAGATATTAGGGAGAAATTCTTCATTATGAGTGTGGTGAGGCACTGGAAGGGGTTGTCCAGAGAAGTTGTGAATGCCCCATGCCTAGAAGTGTTTAAGGCCAGGTTAGATGGGCTCTGAGCAACTTAGTCTAGTGAAAGGTGCCCCTGCCTACAGTGAGATGATCTTTAAGGTCCCTTCAAACCCAGGGCATATTATTCTATGACATTACAGAGTAATAACATAGTGGTGACAAAAACAGAGCATAAAGAATGTTTTCTTTTGACCTGTGTCTTTCTCAGAAAGTAGACACAGAAGATACACCTGATGGCTGACCAGTACCCTCAGTACACAGAAAGCTACAGGAAAGTAAATGCTGCACCAACAAGCATTTTGGACAATTTGAATATGCTCTGCCTTTCCTCCTGTTAAGAGTTTTCCTTATCACCTTGCTCATGCCAAGATATTTAGGAAAAAATCATGGGCTGTTGTCTGGCCTCAAGGACAAGCAGAACAAATATGTGAAACTTGCAACTATATAAATAAGCTCTCTGTTTTCATTTTTCTATGTAAAGGAAAAGAAATGCTCCACTGTTGGGTGCTGAGAGCAGTGTCTGGTTCATGCCCAGGCACTGCCTGGGACAAGCGTAGGTTCAATAAATTGTGGAATCAGTTTTTGTTGGAGAGGATTGCTGAGATTCTCTCACTCATCTTGCTGCTCAGAGCATGGCAAATGTAGTTAGTGCCCATCCCTTCAACCTAATTATTGGATTTATCGGTCATAGTCTCATGGGAAACATTCTGGCAGGACATGATATAGACCTGTAAAACTGCAGATGTTGACATCAGTATTATCCATATCATAGAACAGAAGATTTCCATTTTCAGGTAAACAAGCCAGCTTTTTTCAAGAATGCTATATCTCCACTATGTCTCTCTATTCACTCAATCTAATAGACACTCTACCTCTTGATAGAAAAATTGTAAAGCAGGGCTCTTATCCCTCAGCTGTAGTAGTCAGAACTCAGAGCAGCAGGGGCACACATGATCTCTAGAACTTTTTAAACAATTATTTCTGGTCTAGAATAATTATTTGATAACAGTTTCAATTAAAATACGTAAAATGAGAACTGAGTAATACTATCAAGATATTTTGTGTCCTCTAAGGCACTCCTATTATTTTGTAGCTAGGAGAGAGCTTAAAATTGCTGTCCTCTGAATTATTGCAGAATGACATGTGGAGCTGAAATAGCTTAATAATATGTTTATAACAGCAACTCTCCCAATTACATCTCAGATGTGCATGAAGGATAATAAACCAGCAATCTCACTCCATTTTGCAAAGATAAATTAAATGTCTGGTTTATTAAAGATATATCAAAATAAAGGTATTGTGGCCTGAACACAGACAATAGTCTAACATTTCCTGAATTTTAATTAGGGTCAGATAATTGATCTGTGAAAATGTCATAATAATCTATGCTGAAAACAACAAACTAACACCTGATGATTACTTGGGGTCCTTTTGAGAATTGCTTGGTATATGTCAAGTACCAAATCCTAGTGTAAGTGGCATGATAACTGCATCATCTCTGGAGGTGTTTAGGAACTTTGAAGATAGAAGTAAAGTCATTTTACTTGTAGTTAAACTGTGAAATTGCAAAAGAGTTATTCTGTTCTCATTTTGTCTTTTCATGGGACAGTTTGGTTAACACATCTTTGTGTGCCCATGTAATGTCCTCAACGCTAGTCATTGAAGATGCAGTCCTCTGACAGAGACTCTTCATTTGGTCTTCACACTCTTCCTTCTACAGAGCACTTACTAGTTCAGTTCTGATCTGTAATTTTGTTAGTGATAACATTCACAAAACTTAATAGAAACTATTTACACCACATATTGAATAGGAATGTCCTCTGTTTTCATACTTGCAGCCTTTAGACTTCAGACATCAGAACAATTATTCACTCTCCAACCAAATTCAGGCTTCATTATTATGTCTTTTGTTGATTAAATTTGGTGCACCTGTAAATCAATGTTTAATTAGAAACCTTGGAATTTACCAACATATTGTATTTTTCCACAAAAGCTTTATATAGTAAAGAAAAATAAATCCATCCATTCTGACTTTTAGACTTTACTTGAGAGCAAATAAGCTCAGCCGGCCTGAGTTGTCCAATATTAGATATTAGGAGGATTAATGACAGATAAAGTTGTTGTATCAAATGGATCAATAAGGTATTAGTATTTGAGTTAAATTCTGCTTGTTTCTTTTCTGAAAATTAAAGTCTAGGTAATGTTTAAAAGCATCAACAAATATTTAAACATTTGTTATTTAATGTCAAGTCTGAGAATATTCGATTTCAAAATAATTTGTTGTAAAGTGAAATTAATTATTCTTTGGATAGTTATAATTTATGTACCAAATTTATTTTTCTCAAAAGCTTTCACTATCAAAGCATAAACATGGGAAACTCATAAACATGGATAAATGTTAGCTTTCTCCTATTGTTTCCAAAGTTAAAGATTTATTACAAAATATGTGTTTACTTCAGGTTAACATATTCAGCATGTTTTTTTCTATGCTAACAATTACTCTTATGTGGTAGAACCTATTAGTGGATCTAAAGTACAGCCATATGATAAAATGCATCATGAAAAAGCAGATAGTTAATGGCATTAGAACCCTTAGAAGCACTATTGGAGTGTAAGTATGTTTGCATAGCTAAATAACCTGACTGCATTAGCAGATTTTATTCACGTAACCAATAAATTTGATTAAAAACTTGTGCTGGTTTTGGCTGATGTAGAGTTAATTTTCTTCACAGTGGCTAGTGTGGGGCTGTGTTTTGGATTTGTGTTGAACACAGGTCTGTTAATATAGAATTTATGCTTGCTTACTCAAAGTCAAGGCCTTTTTTCCTTTCTGTACTGCCATGCTGGAAAAGAGGTTCGGGGTGCATGGGAGGCTGGGAGGAGACACAGCCAGGACAGGTGACCCAAACTGAATAAAGGGGTATTCCACACCATATGACATCTGGCTCAGTACATAAAGTGGGGGGAGGAAGGAGGAACACTTGAGGTGATGCCGTTTGTCTTCCCGAGTAACTGTTAATGTGATGAGTCCCTGCTCTCCTGGAGATGGCTGAACACTTCCTCCCCACAGCAAGCAGTGAATTCATTCCTTGCTTTGTTTTGTTTGTGAAAAGCTTTTGCTTGCCTATTAAACTCTCTTTATCTCAACCCATGAATTTTCCAGCTTATACACTTCCAATTCCCTCCCCAGTCCTACTGGATGGAGAGTGAGCAAACAGCTGTTGGAGCTTGGATCCTGGCTGGGTGTAAAGTACAACAACTGCAAAAGTCCCCAGAACATAAAGTCCACTGGTTTTCCAGTCATATGCTCCTTCTACTGATCTACAAAATTAGGCACCCTGATCCTGAATTTTATCGAGTTTGATGACTATATTATTCATTGTCCTTGTCTAATGTCTAGCTTAACATTTAAAATCTTTGCCTGGCATGAACTAGCTATGACAAAACTATGTTCCCTGAAGTTAAGCTGAGCATAGAACATTTTTTCTAATTCCTTGGCAAATACTCAAAGATAAAATGGAAAAGCATTAACATTGTAATGCAAAGGAATTCCTTATGGATATAAATGAAATTTAAATGTCTTTTAACTACTTCTGAACTGCTCAAACTTGTAAGCTCCAGCTCAAACAGAGATGTAAAGATACATATTTTTGTATATTTTGTTAATATCTTTCCCAATTGAGAATTTTAATATTAATTGGAAAAAAAAAAAGGATCACAAAATTATTGTCCCTAATCTCAAGAACTTAATTCATAAAGATAGGATAACAAAAACCCATTTGTTTCTTCATCTTTTTGCTCAACATTAACACCAGCAGAGCCCTGTTCCAAAAGAAGTGACAATGTTGCTTACTGGAAATAGCTTTTTAATGCCACATTTTGAAATATCCCATGTCTCATCTGAAATATGGTCTCAAGAGATGATCAGCAGCTATTGCCTCAAGACCAAATTGTTATATGTATCACTAAACAAGAGAGCTAGCCTTAATTTCATTTTTCTTATTAAATTGAAAATTTATATATATATATATATGGCCCAGAAAAAAACTCTCAAGTTTTTTGAGAAAATGAATTAATGAGAATATTGGAAATCACTATTGCTTATAGCATTCCCAGATAATAACTAAAGTGGATTAACCAATGAAATGGGAAAAGACTATGTAGATAAAATAGCAACATACACAGGAGAGCTGACACTGTACACAAATCTATGAGCCTTAAACAAAGTGATCAAGCAAAAATTTAACAGATGCCCAAATTTCTGATGTAACAAGTGGATCAACTGATGTCAGCATTTCAAGCACTCTGAATAGCTCTTGAGGGTACTGCTTGAAAAAATGTCAGTGTTAAAGTACATTTATTACCTCACTGGGGAGATATAGATTCAGTCAGTTACCCTTTGATTTTTGAGCTCAACAGCTTTTATAGAAGCTTAGCCATTATATAAATTACATGTTTAAAATGGTTTCACCTTGATGAGATTACATAAGTATTTTCAAGATGTGTGTTTTAGCTGTTTGACCTACCACAGAGTTTCAAAACAGTACCTTACTTTAATATGAAAGAAGAATAAGAAATTTATTATAAGGAAAGCATCAGAAGCTTGAATTTATTTTGAATTTTTCTAGGGATTATATTTTTTTTACTAGAAGAAAATATATTAATATGATTTTTTCATGCCATAAACTGTTGGCACAATTTAGTCTCAGTTGTTCCACAGAGGTAACATCATATTTATTTGGTAGCTCTGTCAAAAATTTTTCAAGCAAATAATCAAATAATAGAATTCTAATAGTATATATCAGAAATTATATCAGTCAGCATGGACAAAAGATTCTCAAAATATTCACGAGGAAAAATAAGCTGAGTAACAAAATAAATTTAATAACATGGAAAACTGTAATGAAAGAATAAGGAGTAATAACATTTTTGCATTAAATACTGTTGTGGAACATGGTAAAAATGTTACTGTTGGGTTTGGTGCTAAGATTATGCTCAAGACACAGGATTGGATTTAAATGGTCACAGATACCTCTACAGGCCTTTTATAAAAGTATTTCCTTGTGTCAAAATATATACAGTATTTTTGTACTAACAACATATCATACATTTGTGGAACAGTGACAGATGTGTCCATTTTTATGTGTATCAGATATATCATCAAAGAATCACCTGGAAAAATGGAGATTATTTTTTAATGATGGTTCTGGTGGTGGAAGAAAGTTACACTGGATTGACAACAAGCTTATTCAATTTAAAATATGTTATAGGAAAACTTATAATTATCTAACGGAGATTACTGATTTCCAAGGTCTGCCTTTAAAAATATTTGGTAACATTTAATACCCCCAGTCAATGAAATTAAATTATGTGGGCTGTATTTTGATTTTGTAAGGCAATTAAGAAATGACTCAGTCAAAGGTGTAAGACCTGCCTTCGGAGTGTTTCTCAGGACAGGTTAATTCTACAGCAAAATTTTTGGGAACTTTCCATATGAACACTAATCAGAAAACAGTGAAAAAAAAATGCAAAGTAGAAGAAGCACAACAAAGAAATCAAAAGGAAAATGAAAAGATTCTTCATTTACACGGATAAAACCACAGCATATATGGGATGAATTTAAAGTAATTTAAATTACATTAAACAGTCTTCAAGATTGAAATAAAAAAATTAGAATTATTATATCTGTATAAACAGTCATTGGCAATAATAATAACGTAAGTGACTATGTTCTTACAATGGTGGGTAAAGTTGATGTATCAGGTTTTTTCTCATCTCAGATCTGGAGTCAAGCACCATAACATACTGGATCTATTAAGATGCTATGGTATGAAATCAGGAATGGAAACTGCTTTGGCAAAACCTGGAGCAGCAAAACTTTTTACAACGAAATGCAAGTTGGTGACAGCAGTGGTCTTTGAGGGATCAAAACTTAAGAAATGTCTTGATATTATAGGAGTTATATTTCATTGCTTATAAAAGAAAGTGTAATGTATAAAAAAATGTTTTCTAGGGGAATTTAGGAGTCATAAAATTATGGGTAATATCAGAATTGCCTAAAAAATAAATTGAGGCAAATGAAAGTAAAGAAGATTTAAGTATGATCCCCAAATTATGGAACAGATGGAAAATAAATAATAAGATTTAGACTTTTTGCTTGTTCTTCTTTTGACTCTTCACTGGTCTTGATAGCACTTGGAAAAATCCCACAGGCCCACTAGAGTGGAAAATATTCTGAGGAAAACTAAAAGCAACAGATCTCTGTGCTCAACCACAATTAAAGAGTATGATTTCTGAATAAATATGAAGGACTTAAATAAGAGTGACTGGAGAATAAGTAAAAATTTCTGAAAGAGGACATGAATAATAAATAAGTGATTAATACAAGGAAACAAGAATGAGATATTCAGGATTATATCAGCACATAGCATAAGTATTCAATATAAACGTTTTTAATAGTCTCTGCAGATAAAAAAGAACAGAAGAAAGACTTTATGTCTCTCTTGTGTCCTCTTTCCAGCAGTGGCTGTCAGAGTACTTAGAGAAGAGTAAACTGCGAAAATACTTCAGCTTAATGTCCTATTTTCAGTTCAGTGACTTGCTGATCTAGTCAAGGTTTCTATATATTTAGTGACCTAAATACATTTCTTTTCTACAGATATGACATGTTTCTTTCTGTAGACATACAATTTTTATTTCTGCTCTGCGCTTTGATGAAGGCCATCGTTCAGAAGAACAAACTTATTTTCTTTGGTTTGATCTCGGCTTTATTTATATAGCACCTTGTCTCTGACCTTCAAGTAATGTCGAATTCTCAAGCCCAATCCACACGTTTGTGACACTCATACCACCCTGTTATATCCTTCCTCTCACTTCCTGACTTAGAAATTCGATTCTTCTTTGCACTAGAATTGGACCATATTTCTGATCATTCTTCCTCTCGTTTTCAGTTCTACATCATTCTTTCAGAGACCATAATTGTTGGCAATATTCAAGGTGTAAATTAACAGTTTTATAATAAAGTTTTTTAACTCTTTCTTTTTTTCTAATATTTTGTACATTTATTTCTCATTGCTACTGAGCACTTCGTTGGTGTTTTATGCAGCAAAACCAAATAGACTTACTATGTCCAAGTTTACACTGGTTCAGTGCTACAGCAACATCCACTTCTGCTGGTTTGGAAGTTTTGAGCAGAAACATAGACTTTACTCTTTAAAATGTTAATCTACTTATCACAGGTAATATAGAGTATATGATTGCTGAGTTGCAGAAGGCAAATGTGAATGGTATTACTCCTTTTTCCACTGAATGTGGGGCCCTGTTGTAGGTTATTGACTATGTGCATGCAGCATGCTTAGTCAGGAGAGGCACTGATGGAGCAATCCACCTTCCCACTCTTCTTTTCTTCCTCTTCTCATAAGAGTTCTGATCTCATCCTTTGCTTGTATTTTCTGCTACAGACTCTATCAAACAAGTTTCCCTTATCAACATGATTATGGACAATGTTGGAACTTGTGAGACCAGGCTGAATCTTCCCAAGCATACCATACTCATTCACGTGTTGTCTCAGTTTGAGGAGCAAAAAACCAAAATGTTTACCCACAAGTGGAGGAGGGAGTTTCCTCCACAATAATCACACCACTCTTTATCAAATTTAAGAAAAGGAACTTTAATCAGACAATGGATACAAGAAGGATAACTGTTCTTAACTGATATATATATGTATATATATAGGTATAGGTATAACTGTAAACAGACCAGACCAAACTGCTTCCCTCAATACCACAAGAAAAAAAAACAACAACAACCAAACCAGTAAGTTTCTTTCTGAAGAAAAGTTATAGGCAGTGTCTGTGTCACAACCTGGCTGGCTGCAGGGTGAGTTCCTAGTTGAATTCTGTCTCTCCCTCTGTGTCTCTTGTCCCAAACGAAGAAGGAAAGCTGGAAATGGAGAACTGTCATGTGTCCTGGAAAGCAGCTGCAAACTTCTCTCTCCCAGGTTGCTGCCCCAGCCACGTCGGGCAGGCCGTGACGCTGCAGGTGGCGGTGAGACTGGAGCAGAGACTGGGACCCCCAAATGCAGAATCCAGGAGAACAGCTGTGGCAAGGAGAAAAGAAGCAGCTCAGCAAGAAGCAGCAGCAACAGTCAGCAGCAATGAGGAGCAGGAGAAAACAGCTTCCCTCCTCAGCAGCACACACATACACTGCTCCTGCATACCGCTGAGCTAAGAATGGAAAATGTCCCCAAAACAAAAGAGGCAACCTAACCCCACCCAAGTGATCAAGAAGACGGTAGCAATTAACTAGTTCTTTTTATTAACTAATGGCATGGGCAGTTAGTGGCAGGGGAGAGAATTTACATAATAATTCCAAACTACAACATGTGTCCACTAATTCTAGCTCTTGTAGGAGTCTTATTCCAAAAAGAATTAGCAAAGACATTCTAGGATTCACTCATGACAAATGAAACGAAGCTAGTAATGGTAAAAATAGTGGTTAAACTCACTCAGATTGGTGTTCTATTTATCTTTGATAATCAGCCCAGGAGGGGATTTCTAAGTATGTTGAGTTGACTCTGGCTGGACAGGGAGACATCATTGACTTTACCACTATCAATAAAATTAGGGTAGGGTAATAAGAAATAAAAACAAATATTAAAATAAACACCTTACCCTTACCGCTCCCTTCTTCTTGAGCTGAACTTCACCTGTGAATTCTCTCCCTCCTCACCTCCACCAGAAGTGCTGAGGATTGGGAATGTGATTGCAGTCAGTTCACATATTGTCTCTGCAGCTCCTTCTTCCACACAGGGAGGACTCCTCAAAGTCTTTCCCTGCTTCAGCAGGGGGTCCCTCCCAGAGGAGATAGTCCTTCATAAACTTGTCCAACATAAGTCCTTTCCACAGGCTGCAGCTCTTCACAAACTGCTCCAGCATGCATCTCCTGTCTTTCAAAAACAGCCTGCCAGCAAATCTACTGTAGTGCGGGCTCATCTCTCTACAAATCCTACCAGAAGCCTGTTGTAGCATGGATTTCCTGCGGGGTCGCAGTCTTCTTTGGTCATCCATCTGCTCCAGAGGGTGGTCCTCTGTGGTCTGGAGGTGAGTATCTTTGTGTAAGGGCTGTTCTTAGTGTATTGCTTAAGTCAACCAAAATCTAAGGAATTCCACTCTATATTAAGTGTTTTCTTTCTCAAAGGCAGACCCACTAAGTACTGTATCCAGTCTCATAATTCCCAGAGACAGAGTTGTGTTAAATTCCTAGACTTCAATACAAAAGGCCTTTATTATGTTTCTTTTTTTATGTCTGAGAATTTGACATGCATACAAATCATCAAAGAAAGAAAGAATTAAAATACATAGGTAACAATAGCGAACATTGATATCAACTTGATTAAGTTTTGGTTGCTTTTGACTCAGGACAAATTCAAGTAGTAGTAAAATAAGATGAAAAATAGCATGAGGGTTTTTTTTTTTTGTCGCATCTTTATTCTGGGGAAAATTTTAAGGCCATAATTACATGTAAATATGTGTTATAATAGTAACAAGAGCATGCAGACTGGAGCCATTAATACAATGTAGTAAAATCATCTCCCTAGATGAGTTATTCCGTGGGCTTTTATGATGACTGAGTCTATGAGGAAACATGCAATCTTTTCTAAGTCAAAACATGTATATTAACACTGAAGGGTATAACTAACCATTCAGCCATTAATTTATGGTAATAAATTAAGACTCTGTGTGTGCGAGAAATGAAAACATTTGGGCTGGAGATATCCATTACATTTGTCATAAGTAAAAATTGTAAATAAATTAAATTAAACTTTGGAATGAGCTTTGTGAATAAGGCTATTTCTATAACCTAGATCTTAAATAATTCACAGAATAGAGCTTCTGAGAAAGCTGTTGTAATATACAATGTACATTTTTTGTATGAATTGTTCAACTTAATTGGAAGGACTTCTAAGGGACACAGGGCTTTTGCAGGGTAAGAAAGTGCTTTGCATATTGGCATTATAAATGTTTTGAGAATAGAGCTCTCAAGGATTAATTGTATAATGTGCACTAATAAAAACACTGACCAAGGCACAAGCATGAGAGAGACAATAATATATTTGAAGAGTTTTCACACAAAGTTCCTGTTGCTAGGGAAACCACTTCCTTCATCTGTACTTCTTCCAAATATATCTATCTCCAGGTCTTCCCTCAGTGCAGATCACAATACAGTGTTTAGTAAAATAGTAAAAAGAAAATCATGTATGTATATGGATGCGTATATGTTACAAGAAATGAGTGCACTTTTTAATAATCTGCAGAAACAGTGGAAGATTCACATCGGCAACATCATTCTGAATTTCACAAAGAAACGTCTACACCAGAGCCATTGTATTTTCATTTGTTTGCAAGTGTTTTTACCTTTTTCTTTGTTGTGTGCCTAATTTCTGCTGTGTCACTGTTACACCTATATGTAACATTTTAAAATAATAAATGTATAAGATGTCCTACTTTTATTAATCATTCAATCCTTGCTAGATATTATTTTCCAATGAAGAAGGCATAAATCTGGAATAAATGTGGCTCTGCATGCAGCTGCCTGCCCTGAACTCAGACTTTGACATGGAGATCAAATAGATCTATCACAGTTGTGCCTACAGGCACACTGACAGCACCAAGCTTTACAATAAACACTGCCTGTCATCACTCTGCCTCATTTAATCTCCTGGTTCAGTGGCGGAGAGAAGTTCACAGAACAAGGCAAAATTTTGGGTTGAGAAATGGTAGTTCCTCTGGATCTGTCATGCCCTACACAAGGCTGAAGTCTTTCCATGTGAGTTCTTCTTCTGCTCCATTTTGCCTCACCCTCGTTTGACTTAAGAAAAACTAGTTTATGCAAGCACTGGAGAGGTAGTTCAAAGAGACACAGAGAGAATTATTTAAAATGGAGAACAAAACCTAATGTCATTGTTCTTCCTTAAGGACTAGAGCCCACCACATTCACAAAGCAAGTGTAGCTGTCTTTCAAATTAAGTTAAAACAGCAAGCTTAAGAGTGCCAATGAAACGACTAAGCTCACTCCATGTTTAAAATACTGTCTTCTATATTCAAAGAAGGGAGAATAAGAACTTTCAGAGCTCAACTCTTGTTCAAGCTTAAAAATAGAGATTGGAATTTGAGAAGCACTTACTTTAAGGATTTGTTAGTATGGCAAGATATGATGTAGGACATAAACACAGGTTTTAATCTGGGTTTAATGTGTAATATTAACGAATGTGTTGGCTACATTTTTTATGACTCTGTAGGACATGTCAAACTTCAGGAGTTTGCTGTTCCAGTTCTGTAGCATATCTACTAGTGAAATAGCATATATGGTCTTTTGTAGCAGTATGATTATTCATATTCTTTGAATGAAACCATAATAAACTACTTCTGTTCTTAAATTAAAGCATGAGTTGCTTTATCAAACTAGAGCTAGAGAGAAACTAGATATTTTGAAATGGTTTCTCAAAGGTGCAAAACAGTAGGAATCAAGAATAGATACTGTATCCAAATAAATACAATAAATAAATTAAAATAAAATAATTTTTAAATTTTTGATCTCTCTGTATATGTATTTTTTGGTTTTGATTGCCATTGATGATGTGTTGATTGTATAGTAATAAAAAAAAAAAAAAACACAAACCCACATCTGAAGGACATTATATTTTTTATCAAATAGGACCAATGGTGCTTAAGTCAAATATTTTGGTTAGGAATTGAATTTGCTCAAAATCTGAAGTTTTGGAAAACAAAATCAGGTTGTTTCTTGGTGGAAAGTTAGTAAAACAAATGATAAGCTCCTGGATAGTGACATGTATTAAGATTTTTGTAAGGAAAAAGAGTTGTAAGAAAATTTTGTCAAATGTCTATAAAACTTCAGAGCTGGTAGTCCTTGACTAGGCTTACTCCTCATTACTTGCTCCACAATGTCTATTTCCCATTTTAAAATTTAACACGTACGAGACATTTAGGGATGCCAGATATCTGGGATTAGGAAAGAAGGCTTAATTTATGTTTTGCTTCTCTGTGAAATTTTTCAGATGGTTAGTAGGAGTGAGTTTACCAGACAGGCTCATGGCAGGAGCTAAACTGTCAACTGGTACCACAGCTGTTATAATCATCATCAAGTCTTATGGCTATAGCAACCTAATCTGTCTCCTGAAATTCTCTATCCACCTTTAGCTACCACAGTAACTAAGTGGTTGGTGTGTAATTTAAAACCTGTCTGGGATGGCCACAGACTAGAATGAAGGCAGCCAAGTGGCACATGGAAAGGACAAGCCTGTCTTTCTGCGTGGAACAACCTTCCTCCTCTTCCAACCTTTTTTCTCAACCTCATGCTGTAGAAATTACTAATTACAGTTGGAGTTGGCATGCTTGATACAGATTAAACAAAGGATGTTTTTTTAATCAAGCTCACCATGCATCTCATCCCTGAATTTGAAATTTGTGTTGTGTGTTGTATGTTTTTTCAGCAAACTGCTAGATACTGAGATGACAAACTCCCTATACTTTATCACAGGGCAACTAACATTGAAATAACTGCAGTTTCTAAAGAACACAAAACATTAGATCAAGCAAATGTGGTGGAGTAAGTACCTCTTAAAAAAGATGGCCAATGACTTTTCTAATCAGGGTTGTGACCAGGTATATATCAATAGTATCTCACATTAAAATTTTTAAAAATTAGCACTGGTAACACAGGATTGTGTATTTTCACTCATTTAAAACAATCTAAAACCGAGTATTGATTCCACACTGTTTAGCAGTTGACATATATTGGTAGTTTTTGGTAGGATTTTATGATGGTGATTAGAAACTGCTTTTATTTTCTCCTTCTTCACAATTTCTTGTTTCTGCTGCAAATCAATACATTGATTTCTGAGTAGTGAAAAAGCCATTCTCCAAAAGCTGGTCAAAGAAATTCTTCCAAGTAATTCATGAAAAGAAGGGTAACTCTGCTCTATGGCTGTATGATACATAAATATAAAACTTCGGTAATGGAAGAAATTAATTTACAGGTTGGTAATTGCCAGTCACATCCTTGGGTGGAAGAGACAACCTTTATAATCCTATAAGGAAAAAAACAGGAGACACTCAGTCATCCCATTCCATCCTAAACTAGATACAGAGGGGGTGGTGATGCAATGCTCAACATGTTCACATATCTCCGCATTTTCCTCATTTAGGATCATCACCAGCATAACAGTAACAGGTCTGCACAATAACCAACTGCTGTTGCTACATCTGTAGAAGTCTGGCACAGGGGAGGAAAGTCCAACAAGGCCAAGATCAGGCTGGGTACTCAAAACAGTTCTGCAACAGTACCAGCTCTCACCTAGTATATGAACCCTTCTATCCATAAATCAGTGGCATCATTCTCCATCTGGAAAACAATGTGATCTCAAAACTCAGTGGAGCTGATTTTAGCAGACTCCAGAAACCTGTCAAAGACAAGTCAGTATGGCATTTGTCACTGTGACATCTGGCTTCTTAAAGCCTTGTGAGACTGCTCTCATGGCAGCCAGTTAATGTCGCTTCTCAGAGTGCAAAAAAATTTTTGTGAAAACACTTTAAGGACATGAGGCAGCCTTTTGCACCAGTTCTCAGGAGTGACCTCACAAGTTAGTGTAGGCAGATTGCTACACTGACCTTCTATAATCATAATATTGTAATATTATTATAAAAAATAATAAAAACTTTACAATGTTAGTCTTATCAAATTAATACTCTTAATATTGCGGGTCTTAAACTCTGAATAAATCTGTATTTCCAAACAGTGTGATTTGTTTAAAGTTTATATTTGTAAAACATAATGAGGTTTGCATTTCTGCTGTTCAGTGTATATTCTGAACTTTAAAATGTCAGCAAACATAACATTAAAAAGGCAATAAATTAATAAAAAGAAACTTAAGAATGACTCCATATCTTAGGAAAGCTATTTCTGATTTGTTTCACTATAGACTTCAATAAAAACACATGACACAGAGTATGCATGTCTCTATGATATCAGCTTTATATACTTAGACGCAAAGATTATCTGAAATTAAGATGCACTTCTTTATCTTGTGCATTGTTATTGCAACATTTTCCATTGCCACAGATTGTCCGGATTGTGTCTGAGCTCAGGGTAAGCTATTTTTTTTCCTTTTCCTTTTTTCTTTTTTTTTTTTTTCTTTTTTTATTAATTTCTTCTGTTTACTCTTGGTGGACTGGCACTTCTTTTTGTAATAATCTTTTGTGATCACTGAAGAGGATGATTGATGGTGTTTTTTCCCATGATGCATTTAATTGAATGTCTGACAGTTTTCTATTCCTCCAAACACTTCATATCCACTGTTTCTGTGCTTCGTTTCTGTCTTCATTTCATCTTTCTTGTCAGTCAAGGTTGAAGAGAAGAAAGAGGTGTTTTGTCATCTGCTTTTTTTAAAAAAGAGAAGTTGTAAGGGCTGCTTTTCTTGTTGGTTATACATAGAATCCATTGGGTAAAAAGTACAACAAAATTATTCACAGATTAGATATTAGCTTTAGGTATGAGCCTGATTTTTTTTCATATAAATAATAAATTCAAAAATTATAATTCATCAGGCCTCTAATATATAATTCTCATGAGCAAGTCTCTATAGTGTTAAGCAATGTTAAGACAAGCATGCCTTGGACTTTTAATTCTACTAAAATTCTACTGCACCAAGTTCTTGGTTTGCATTCTCCCTTTCCCTCCACAGTGTGTATGTAAATTTCAGTATTACAATTTAACAACTGCAAGCATCCAAACAGCAAGTACTACTTTAGCACAAAACCATGGAAGTTTACAACTCACTTTCTGAACAAGAAATATCTGAAAATACTTCAGATATTTTAAAGGTAAGAAAATAATTTCTTATTGCTGGACAGAAACGTATATTAATTCTACTTTCCCTTGAGTTTTGAAGGGAAAGTGGAAGCTGAAAAGCACTAGACCTTTGTTTTGAAAATATATTTGAAATATTCTCAGAGCTTGAGCTTTTGTAAGGAAGATGTTTCCACCATCCAGACTTTAAGATAAAAACAGTAAAATTGTACATAATAATTCTCAAATTTGAAAATGCTTCATTTTCTTTTAATAAAATTTATAAAATGTGATTTTTTATATTCATATTTGTAACTGCAAAAATATTTCTTTAAAAAGAGAGGGTTTAACAAAATTTCAATTATCAAGTCAAACATATCTAGGCAAATATATAAACGGATTAAAGAGTTCGTAAGTTCATAAGCAGACTAAAAAAATCACTTTCTACCTAGCTGAAGGAGGCTGGGGGGTAGGTGGTGTTGTTTTTTGGTTGGCTGATTGGTTGGTTGGTTGGTTGGTTGGTTGGTTGGTTGGTTTTTAACAAACAAGATGATGCAGGGTTCTATTTCTTTGAT
>JAWWEV010000115.1:95289766-95328417 GCA_035583235.1 Hafferia zeledoni
CCCCCCCGGGAATAGGTTTTTTTTATTTATTCCTGTTGGTTTGTTGTTTGTTTTTTGGGGGTTTTTTTTGTTTGGTTGGAGTGTTAGTTTTGTTTTGGTTAGTTTGGTTGATTGGTTTGGTTTGGTTTTGTGTGTGTATCTTTCTGATATCTTTGTGTTCTACTCACTATACAAAAAACGAGAGCAGAAGCCAAAGGGAGTCATCCAGAAGGACTTATGATGAATTTTGTAAAATCATCTTGCAAACAATTTGGAAATATCACTGCCAGTGGTCCCTCCCCGCCAAAAAATCACCTGTTATCCAGAGTGCTTTGGCAATGATGAAAATACTTTCAAAAATTCTGGTTCCAAGTACTGCAAGATTATGCAAATAGTGGTCTAGTAGTCTTTCATTTGGAAGATTATACAACATTATTGGTGAAAATTTGTGAAAATGTGGGAAAAGGTGTCTTGATTCTGAGTAGCAGAAACAGTCTTCTAAAGGTCCATGAAGGAATTAAGTGATGATGCTAGAAAAGCTGAGCTTACTCAGACAAATTTTGAAGGAGAAGTTTTTGTACAGTGCCTAGTGCATGACTAGCATTCATTCTTCTTTCTTTAATTCATAAAATAATGTGAAATTAAGATCCTTAGGGCTTTTATCATTTTTTTTCAGTTATTGATTAGTTAATCTTTTTACTGATTTCATCTAATTGAAGAAAGTAATTATGTATTAGCTTATAAGAAAAGCAGAACCAGATACATTCAGCTCCCAAGTGCCCACATAATCATTTTGTCCTTGTCTTCATTCTGTTCTTTTACTGTTCTCATGTTATTATGTTCAGTGAGTAGAACAAAAGTGTGAAAATGAGATTATGTAGTCACTTAGGACCCTACTGTCTTCAATGGTTTTTGCATCAGGAATAGCCCTGCAAAATTTACATGATACCTAAGAAAATTATCTAATGAATGCTAGGAAGACAGCTGAATGCATAATTTAGGCTCAGTGATGATAGAATATGCTTCGCATCTCAGAAAATAAAGGGAAAAAAAATGTTTATGTCCATCACAGAATTACAGACTGTTTGATATTAAAAGGGACCATTAATACAAAAAAACTACAGCTCAGGATGCTGAAAGCCCACATCTGCTCTTACTATCTCTAGTTATACAAAACTGATGCGTTGGACTCCATAAAATCTAAATATTACAATATTACTTAACAAACAAACAAACAAACAAACAAACAAACAAACGTAAAAACAAAATAACCTGAGTCCTGTTCTACAAGCTCTCAGGATGATTGTTCTTTCTATTTTTCTAGGTATTAATTACAGCTACCTACAGACAATGCATGCAATGTCAGCTACATTAGTGAAAGTTTGAGCCTTGGATGAAGACTCATACCTACTCTTATGTACTAATATCTGGCTGGGAAAAGCACTTCAAAAGACAGGTAACATCTGTAACAGAAATGGATCCATTTGCCCATAGTTTATTTTAAGAAGTTTGGAAATGTACCGGTCTTTCAAATTATTTCAGCTATTTCTAGATGATCATGTAAGAGTTACAGGCAGAATGACTGTTCTCATTTATAAAGCCCAGGCTCATTTCTTTTAGATAGCAGCCCTGCAGTTTCATCCATGCCTTAGTTGCTTCAAGACTAAGGTTATATTGGGACTGCAAAAAAGGACTACAACTTTTTGGTACTAAATGCACTGCATCTTTTGCTAAGCAGTGTTTTTTTTTTTTTTCTTTATGAAAGTATATTACATGTGTGCACTGCCATTTGTATTTGGTGTTGCAGGAGCTGTCATATTATGATTTGGGTTTAGATTTAGATTTGGGGTTAGATCCCTAACTGCTGGAGACCAACACACAGAAGAGACTTACTTGTCTTTCACTCTCTACTGCATCTCTGCAATTTTGAGAGGAGTGAAAGCTGACCTGAACATCAGTAAATATAAGAAAAAGCAGCTGGTATCTTTTTTGTTGCTATTTCTCTGTCTCTCGTACTGTTTCCTGTCTTCATTTGTAACATCTGGAATCTGTTTGGGTTTTTTCAGTGTATACCATAGAATAAATCATATTTTTCTATGCTTATAGAAACACAGCAGTTAGTTAAAACTTGGCAACAATGATATATACATTTTTTGGAATAATAATTGAGACGGTCAAAAAACTACACCATCCCAGAAAAACTGGAATACTTTATTGAACACTTGACCACATTTTAAGGTTTCAGGGAGACATATGCTAATAGGTAGGAAAGGTTATGGTAATTTCAGGAATCTATGCAGGGAAGATAGCAAAGGGTTTACAACACAATCTGATGACATTCATTCTAGACTCCTTTCTTATGTTAAAGCAGGAGACAGCTTATCTTCAAGTTGATCATTACCAAGCCTCCTCTGTTCTTGGTGATGGAATTTCTCTCAGACCTAAATTTCAGAATCCCACAAATATTTGTTGTTGTTGTTGTTGTTGTTATGACCCTTGATGTGACTGAGGCTGGCTAAAATGTACTAATTTGCGTTGAATGTGACTTTACCCAGAATGCTAGATGCATTTTTCTATTTTTTTAGGTCTGAAAAATCCAGTTAGACAAATAAATGGGTGAAGAAAACAGCATGCAGGCATTTTCCATGGACTGTGAAAAATAGCAAACTAACAATTTAAGATTCATACAACAATATGCTCTTTTATTTCTAGCTTCATAATGACTAATTGCTTAATCCTTTTTTCTACTGCAATAATTTCTCTGATTTTAATGTAAATTCAACATTAACATACCATATCTGTAATAACTTTACAGTTTTATTTAAGGTCTTTTCTTCTAAATTTACTGTATCTGATATATTGGCTAGAATGAGTAGAAATTGATTGTCATTGCCATTACTTTTATTGCTGAAGTATTTGAAAGAAAAAAAAAATGCATTTTTTACTATAGATTATTTAAATCAACAGCTGTGAAATTAGTACTTTTTAATCAATCTATTATCTTGAATAACTTTCCTTTTTGGTTATCTTTAGTCCACTAACTTGGATCAAATGAACACTGTTTTGGGGAATAAGCGGCAGCTCAAGTAAGGAATAGATATGTTCTCAGTATTATGAAATTTCTTATAGAAATTCATTAGATTCTAAGTATGTTCTGATATTTTAGTGTATTAGAAGAACATGAGGGAAAATGCGAGTACCTTGAAAGGTTTGTCTGCAGGTCATGAAAGGTACACTGAGCAAAGGAAGTTTCATTCTATTCCTGTCTCACATCACATAGACACACATCACAATTACATTAGGAGACTGTCCCATTTCATGGTATTTGCAATAGGAAGAGATGCTAAAGGAACCACAAACTTTAATAAATACAAGTAGTCAAGAAGCTTTGACATTTTTCAAATAATGACTTGGGGAAAAATATTTTTCTTCAGGAAAAAACATCATCATTATGTGTTACCAAACAAGTGCAAGGAGAGGCTGTAGTTGTTGAATACAACAACAACAACAACTACAAAGGAAGCAAAGTCTGGCTAAGAATTTGTTTTAAATACCTCAATGTAATTGTTGGTATTTTTCAAGGAAAACTACAAGTTAAAGGCAGCCTACAAACTATAAATTCACTAGTGAAATTCTAGTCCTTATGGAATCAATGGGATTTGGGTTTATAATTTGTTTATAATTTGTTGGTGTTTTTGCTCAGAGTTTCCCACTGTAGACAAAAAACATCTGAAAACGGCAACTTCAGGTAATTCCAGCTAGTCCCATGTCAGGCTGTTTTAGAGAACTTTAGGAAAAGATTAAACACTCAAGATCATAATAAGAAGCGAAGCTCTATCCTTACCAGTGGAGAGTCACCCTTCACAATACATACCACCCAATAATTGTGACAATCAAGTATCGTCTTTGTTTGTCTGCTGCTTGAAGGCTGACTACAGAAATTCAGTCATGCCACATAGGAAAAACCTACACATCCGCTCCTCCCTCCATTGTTTGTGCACTCTGTATTCTTCAGTCATAACAAAAAGATCAATATGCATTTCACATTTTAGTTTCTGCCTGCTATTCATGCACATTTTCTCCAGGGCCCTATATTGTATCTTTGCCTATTGTTTTATGGAATTTATAACATTGTTTTTATTTGCTTTCTATTACAGCACAGATAATAAAAATGCATAGCATGATACTGGGAAAATATAAAGAGCACAAACACTGAGTAAGAATACCAAGTGTTGCTTTTTCACCTCACAAGAAGGAATGGATGATGGGAAATATGATCTCTAAATCCTCATGAGGCAGTGAATAATCAGGAATTGCCATTAGGGTTCAATGCTGGATATTGATAGTTCTCTCAGGCTCTGCTTCTTTATGAAATCAGTGAAAGAAATTAAGTACTTTCAGTTTTTGCTGCATGCTCTGCTATCAGGTCCCAGTAGGTCTCCTACCATGTCTGGGGACAGAGAGTGCTCTCCACTGAAGTTATAAAATCCTGTATAGAAAGAATTGCCATTATCATAAGATACACTAAACCCAGAGAGAGTGAGAGACAAAGAATCACAACTATCTCTGGAGTTTAGGCAGCTAACTCTGCTCTCTTGGGATCCAGAGGGTGAGTACATCAACCTTAAGAAGAAAAGGAAAGCTGACTCTAAAGAAGGAAGAAACAATCAGGTCTCAGGTCTACCATTCCTTTTATAAGTGCCTGGCAGCTGTATCATTCCAAGGCTGCTTTTTTTTTTTTTTTTTTTTTTGCTAATTTCATTATTTCACTGAGCACATTCAAACTTCATGGTTCAAATCCATGTAAGAAACTCAGAGCTGAATAGTCCTTCACCTTGAACTTTTTAATGAAAATTCTTTTTGGCTATGAATTCTTTAATGAGTAGGCTACAGTGTAAGATGTAAACAGCACCTATGTTGTTTTTCTTTAAAAAGTGAGCACATTTCATTTCATGAAGTATGTCATGACATCAGCGTGTTAAAGCAGCTCATGGTTGTCAGAATGGTTTCTCAGTTCTATGAGAAACGTCAAGTCTTCTAATTCTCAAACTCATTTTGTATTTAATGCTACACTTCACTCTTGTAAAACTCATGAACAGTTGCAGAAACAGAAAACAGGTCTCCTCTCTTCTGGCATGTGTACACAGCTCATTTCTTTTCTTTGCCATTTTACATCTTGACAGCTAGGAAATAGAAAATAGATTTAAATCCTGTCAGATTTAAGAGGAATTCAAACATGGATCATCCATTTCTTGGCCAAGTGCCCCAAATGCGAGTGTGAGGAAATGGCAGGTGAAGCAACCATCTTTGTTTTCCTTCAGGCAGAGTAAACTTCTTTTCCATAGTATCCCATGCTTTTAAACTGTTATGATGGAATAACATTCAATTAAACCCAAATTCTTGTGTTTGGAAATAAGAGGCTGAGAACTGCTAGGATCTAGCAGTTTGGGGCTCTCACTTTTAGACTGCCAGTAATTTGTTTCCCAGGCTGCTGATGTTTAAATCCACATATCTACCAGCTTTCATCCAGAGGCTATGGAGAGTTTAGATAGGGCATGCCCGTGTATTTAAATTAATTTTTGAGGTATCTCTTAGCTAGTAGATCAAAGTACAGGGAATGATTGCATTTGTATGCCACTAAAACTTGCTGGCACATTTTATTGGGTTTGGACTAAAACCTTCCAATTAAATCCTGTTTCAGGAGGTTGTTTCAATGTTGTGCATCATGGTATGATCCCACTATCACTGATGTCCATTTAATTTCTCCTATTAATGTCAGTAAGCCATAAATTATACCATTAATATGATTTTAAAATCATTATCCAATTTTTGGCTGAATAATGAGAATTATTATTTCAGTTATGAATATGATTTGATAAAAAATTGTTTAAAACTTATAAAAACCTATGCATTTTTATTTTCATCACTAGAAATTATCTTGATCTTTTGGCCTCACCAGCCTAAAGATCAGTAAAACCTAACGTACACAGTTTCTCAGGACAAGCAGGAGCAAGCTGCAAATGACTCATGTGAGTCCTCTCTACCATGTTTTCTACCAGGAAGGGTGTTAGAAGTTTTTGCTTGCTTCTTTTAAAACTGCACCACAGAAAAGTCAACTGCACTCAAGAATTACTCTCTCTTATTTTGAGGAATGAAGGAAAAGTATACATATTTAAGGTCATTGTCCTGCAGAACACTCCTAAGGCCCCTTAAGCTGATGATTTGCAGGGGCCAGGAACTCAGTGCCTCTCTAGAAATCTCTGTGTATTGCCCAAGAGAGTTTCCTAGAAAATAAATTAATAGGTTTGCCTTCTGATTTAAAAAAAAAACCAAAAAACCCCCAAACAACAACAACAACAACAAAACAATAAACATTGCAGGATATCCTCACTGGAATTCTCAGATCCTTGATTTATGTGCATTGTAGTTGCTATTTTATGACAGTTTTTGATAAAATTCAAAACATGAGAATCACCCATGCAGCAATTTTACTTTAAGAAAACACATACTTTGAGATAGGCCCCTTTAGATAGCAGCCTTAAAGAAATGGCATTAGAATTGGTTTGCATTTATATAGAAAGCTACAGAGGTAAAGCTGAATATACTATTAAGGAAAAAAAAAAAAAGAGAGAGAGAGATAAAATCTTGAGGAGAGGAAAAAAACATGCACTGGAGAGTCCTGAAATAAAAAAAAATCTTCCGTAGATATCAGTTCTATATCTGTCAATTAGATGTTTTGCTGAAGATTCTGGCTCATGAAGGACTGAAAATAAAAATATTTGCCTGTTACTGCTTGAAAATCACAATGAGGTAGAAAGTAGTGAGGGAAATAGAAATATTAAAGCTAAACTTGGAGATAACTGAGAAATGAACTAGGCTTTTTAACTGGTTCTGTTCTACTCCTTTCAATTGTTATTCTCTTTGTATCTTAAAAAAAAAAAAAAAATGCTATGGTACCCTTTCTCAGAGTACTTCATTGTTCAGGTCCCACAATCTTCTGAACACCTTGCCACCAAACTAGAACTGACGTATCATTTGGCATAGCTTTGTCCGTCAGAACTAGCTAAAAAATTATCAACGAGTTCTTTAGTATTTATTCTGTATCTGTCTGAAATCTTTTTTCTGTAGCAACGATGGGAAATTACTGTTGCATTATCAAGAAAATACATGGTTTACATTGTTGTGAATACATGAACAATATTTCTGAGACTGTATTCTATTACATTCTATTATATTCTGTGTTCTATTATAGGCCTTTCTAAAATACCAATAACTTGTATATTGTTATGGAATAAACTGTGTTTCTGACATATGTAAGCTATTCAAGGCATTTCTAAATTCACAGGATTGCAGAATCTTAGGAGACCAACCCCCCTGCTTGAAGCAGGATCAGCTGTGGGGTCAGACCAGGCTGCTCAGAACTTTACTAAAATCTTGAAACACTCTAGCTGTGGACACTGTACAGTCTCTCTGGGCTGTTTGCTCAGTCTCTTTACTAAACTATTTAGTTGTTCTTACAGCAAAAAACGCTTTCCTTTATCAGGCACTGCTAACTGAATGGTAACTTTGTTGTCTATCACAGCATTGAAGTCTTGTTCAGCAACTGGTATCAGTTCCTCTTCTTTCCCAGGCAAAGGACTTTTAAATCTGTCATTACTGAATTTCCAGAAGTTCCTGCTAGCCCATACCTCCAAGCTGGCAAGGTCTCTTTGGATGATACCTCTGCCACTGAGCAGAGCCTGTTCCCTCAGATTTGGCATACTCAGCATACTTGGCAAAAGGAAACTCTTTTATTTCTTTGTAGCTATTTGAAGAACTTAAACAGGTCCCAGGACAAAGCCCTCTGTAACATCACTTCTTACCAGACAGAATATGACTGATTAATCAGGACCCTCTGAGGGTGATTCTGATAATTCATTTAATAGTCCACTCTTCCAGATTCTAACATCCTAACTCAGGTACAAGAACATTTTTGATACTAGCAGAAGGCTTACTCTTCTTAGTCACCTTCTCTGCTTTTCCCAACACAGTCTCTCATGTCCCTCCCTAAAATCCACTGTTAGAACAGAGGACGTCTGTTGTGTCAGGCATGATTTCCCCTTGGTAAATCCATTTAGGCTGCTCCCAATCGCCGCCTTCTCCTTCATAGCCAAGAAGTGTGTGCTAAGAGGCCTTGCACCAAGCTTAACCCAGAGTCTGAAGCAAGACTAACTTCTACATCTTTCCCATATCCTTTTTCAAAGTTTTTGCAACATTTACTCTTTTCCAGTTGTTGAGAGCCCCTCCTGATATCCATGAATGTTTTAAAGGAAATGAGGTCATGAATACAAGAAGGATGTAGGAAAACTGCAAACACTTAAGCACCAAAAGTTCTTGCAAAAAATATTTTCATTTTTATGAGATTTACATCTGATTTAGACTGGAATTACTGACGATGAGTAGGATGAGGCTTTATATGTTTATACATTTACCTGAAAATAAACTTTAAATATTTGTGGTATCTGATATGGATATGAGCTGCACTTTTGCCATTATGAGATACAGTGGAAAGGATCTTCCTCTTTACAGCATGTGGCAGTCCGGTCTGTTTATTCTGACTATTTGTGGCCTTCCTTCAGAAAAGAAAATGGATCAAGAGTTCTCTCTGGATGAAGGAAGAGGTTACTCCTGCCTTGGAAAGCTTACTCAGAGAAGGGGGCTTTCAGAAACACTAGGACAGTGAACTGGCCAGCCTGAGGAACTGGTGAGAGCAGCAGGCAGCAGATCTGTTAGCCAGGAGCCGAACGGGTCAGAAAGGAAGCTCTCTGGGCACGATTGGGAGTGGGCTCTAGGATGTCTGATAGTGTGCTATTATGTACAGTCAGGTGAAATATGTCTCAGAGAATTTGTTAATTTTTCTTTGGTGTGCAGCCATATAACTTTCACTGTTAATGTGAAGTAATAAAAATGTATGAAAGCCACCAACATTTTTTTAAATTGTTAGATCAATAAGAACTTAGCCTCAAAGAAATATCTATAAACAACTAGAGTCAAACAGTTTGCTGTGATTTGTATGCTTAATTGGATCCTATGAATATGCATTAATAAGGCAGATAAGTTGATATTTTTTACTGAAAAATCAGTCACATTTGGGTCAGTTCAAAAGCCAAACCTGAAGCTGTAGTCTGTATGCCAATCCAGTTGTTCTTGCAGTTTTTGAAAACATAAAAATTGTAGCTATGATTCTTTGGAAATAAAGGCCTGAGTTTTGTTTTATTAAACCAGTTACAAAAATGTAGTACATGAGCCATTTATTTCCAACTAAAGTGAAGCACAAAATTACTCATGAAATATTCTTGACCTCTGTGGTTTTGTTAAACAAATTATTTGGATTGCCAAGAGAGTTTGTGTTACATTTGTTATTTAGACAATCCATCATATGAAGTGGTTATTATCAAAGCCAGTGACTTCCCTTGGAATATTTACCAGTAAATCCCTATGTTTACAGAGCTTCTTTGCTGGCTGCTTAACAGAAGGCACAAAGCTATGTGTACCTTTTTTTTGGAATCGTTACTGAGAAATCCCAGAGAAACAGGACCTTTCCACCGAAGTACAGGATAATGCCCCTTTCATCTGAATCACAGTTTGGTGGTGGTTTTAGATGGGGTTTTTTTACTGTCATAGAAAAACAGCTTAGTGACATCAGGGTTATCACATTAGGGGATATACAGTGTGGAGAAAGTATTTTCGAGTTAAATTGGAGGTTTGGCCATTTAATGTCACATAGGGACAGTGTTTGTCTCCCCCTAATCTTCATCACTTTCTTCCACTACTGCCACCTCCTTGCACTTTGGATCATTCTCTATGCTGTTCTTACTGCTGATAGAAACACAGGGATGAAGTTCATAAACTGAAAAAGCTTAAGAGAGCTCAGTTATATCTTACATTTGGACCACTGGAAATTGAATAACACCTCGGATTTCTTCATGTCAACAACATAATAATCACAACAATAAAATACATGTCTGCAAAGGGTTCTAAAAATCCTGCTCTACAGAAGTGGTGGGCTGAATCTACCAAGAAGCATTATGATACACACAGCTGAGACCAAGAAAGACCAGGAAGGAATGCACAGGGTTGGCATGCCAAGTATCATAAATGACTGCATACTAAAACACCTTTTTTAAAGTAAAGAGTGGAGTCTGACATCTTTCTCTATAATCAGAACAACAATCTAATTTTTACAAGTTTGGTTATGGCAAATGCCAAATTCAATTTACATTAATAGGACTTCACTGAAAAAGTATGTAACATGCTAAACGGAACAGTGAAAGTAATGTTTCCTTAAATTTTAAAGTCTACTCTGGAGACCAGAATATAGATACAGGTAGCACAATGAAATGTTCTTCAGTGGTGCTTAAAAATATAACAGTGTAGTTTCCATCTAGCAAAGAATTCTAACATAAGTTCATATTAAACCCAGAAAAACAATGAGACTTTTTTTAAGGACTTGGCAGAGTTGTATCCCAGCTAATCAGACACCCTGCTGGCAAAAGAAGATTTATACACCAAACAAGTTGTTGCATATACATTTGGCCACCATTGGTGGAGATAACCATCAGAGAGAAAAATCTTCCAGTCTTCCTGTCCCTTTAAAACTGTAAAATGTTGAGGTGGAAGGAATTATAAGGTAGCAAAAGAAATTCATTTTAGAATAAAAATGTGCAAAGTAAAAACAACAGATTCCAGGAAAGAAGACTTTAATAAACTCAGAAAATTGTTGGACTGCATATCCTGAGAGGTCTGAGCAGAAAAGATATTTTAAAAAATCTGGCAGTACTTTAAAAAACAAGTCTTAACAGACTCAAGTGCAAACTATTTCCCTGCAGAGGAAAGAAAGAAAATATCGTAAGGGACCTACTTGTCTAATTGAAGAACACTTCATGGATTTAAAATGAAATTAATAAAAAGGAAGTGGAAACTAGGCCAGACTAATAAGATGAACATGAAAGTATAGCATGAACATATAGGGACCAAATGAGAACTGTGTAGGGGAAAAAAAAACAACAAACTGAGCAGCAATTAGCAAAGGACAAGAATAATGTCAAGTACAAGACAAGAAAAAAAAAACAACAAAGGAAAGGGACAGTCTGCTGTTTAGCAGAGTGATATAGCTAACCACAACTAATAACAGAAAGGCTAATATCTTTACTGCTTTTTTGCACCAATTTTCAAAACATAACTCTAATGCAAGTAGGAGTTATGTCAACCACTACTGGCAGACATAAGAAAATAAGGAGGCAAGTGACAAGTTAAATGGATTTGCCATGAATGGATTGTGTCAACCAAAACATAATTTCTGTCTAGTAGAGAATATCAGACCTTGTGAATAGAGAAGAAAAAGTAGGTTACATATATCCTGACCTGAGCAAGGCTTTGACAGACATTCTCATAAGCAGCCTTGGGAGACATAATCTAGATGAAAATAATATGGATTAGAGAAAATATTAATGTTTCTCTGTCAGAATGAATGCTGTGTCAAGTAGGGCTTTCCAGGGTTCTGTCCTAGGTCTAATATTCAATATTTTCAGATGCTTAAATTCGCTGTTGAGTGGGGACAAATAAAGAATACTAAAACCATATAAGGATACACTGAGGCAAATCACAGTTCTACAAAGGCAAATCACAATTCTAATACAAAAAGAATAAATACTATCCTATGCTACAAGTTGAACACTGAATTGAAAAGTCATGAAATTCAGTTCTGCAAGGAGAAAAAAAATCATACTTTCATGAATAAAGTGGGATGTAGCACATAAAACACATGAAGCAGTCTGATCCTCTGCTGTGCACCAGGAACACATCATCTGAAATGGTACACTGGTTTGGTCATTGTATGTCTAGAAAAAAAGGATATAATATAATAGTTTTCAGACACAAAAGAGGATTAATTAAATAAGGGCTATGTGTCCATATCAAACAGCACAAAAAATCATGCAGCATGGAAGATTGCACAGAATCAGCAATCATGGAAAGATTTTCGAATTACAAAAATCAAAGCTGAAATTGATTGAAATGTTCTACAGCTGGCAGAACAGACTAACTTGCATCATTAGTGCTCTCATAAACCTGAGTTACCAGGGGTGTCTATATATGTCTGTGTGTATATATATACATACACACATGGATGTCTGATAGATAGATAGAGAGAGAGAGAGAGAGAGAGAGAGAGAGAGAGAGAGAGAGAGATTAGAGATAAATAGAAAATTTCTGACTAGAAACTAGCATAAGGGTCTCTGAGTATTTTTCACACATCATTCTGTAGCTGTATTGGAAGAAGTTTTGCATTTAGGCTCAAAATAAAGAATCTTAGGGATAATTAATTGCTGGTTAGAAATTAAATGAACACATGCTAACCAGCCTGAATTCATTAAAAAAAATGTTTATTGACAAGAATCTCATGCTTTTCCTTTCCTTTTGCTTGAATGGCAACCATGTTCATTCAGAAATAAAACTGGTTAGCTCATATGATCTAAATGTTTCAAAATCCTGAATACTTGAACTATATAGCAGTGGAGGTTCCTAAATGCATTTGCAGCAAAAACAGTAACTAAGTATGTGTATCTATATTTTTGTTTTTCATAAAAGGCATCCTCTTTTCCTGAGCTCTTCATTCATATACATGATTATCCAAATTATTATGTAGTGAACTGTATGTATAGGCAACATATATTAAAAGAAAATTGTTTGACAAATAGAATGTTAAGTGAATAAAAAGGGCAAAGTTATTAACACAGTAAAAATCATGCCAAACTTATTTGCGAAAAAAAAAAAAAAAGATTAGTTTCTTGAGTTTTATGCCAACCAAAAGACATAAGAATAAGCAAAAAGATGGAGAGAAGTATGGCTACCTTTACAAAGGCTAAACCACGAATGAAATACTCATCAAGAACAGAATTCAGAAAACTAACATCTAACACTTTGGTCATAGTCCTGTAATCTTATAATTATAATAAAATATTACAAAAAATATATTGTTAACCTATATTCTTAACCTATATAGTTGGAAATTCTGCAGATTTTGTTTGATAGCATTTTAACCTCTTTGGTTCTCTTTACAAAACATTTTTATCAGGCAATAGTCATTCTAAAAATGTCATAGAGAAAGAATCTATGAATATTCATGGTGCAGTTTGCATTAGTGCAAATGTACAAAACAGAATTGTTCTTTTTTGCATTTTAAATATTCTATGAGCTTGAAAAACATCCAGTAATAGAATAAAAACAGTCTTGTGTATTAACATTAGCAACAAATTTGGAATGCAGAATATGCAAAATGCTGTTTCAAAATTGTTCCCAAGTACTCTGTATGCTAAAAGAGATTTGTGTTTCCATAATTATTTGAGTTATCAGTGAGCAATTTAGAGTGCTGTAATTGTTCATGAAAACAACTGGACTCAAACATGCAGCCATTTTGAAAATATGGTGGTCTAAGGATTTATCATTACTCTTCTGCTTGTTGTTATGCTTTGGAGATTACTACCCACTGCAGCTGAAAACAGTGAATAAGAACAAGGGAGCGTATCTTGGCATCACAGATGAAGACAATTTGAATTAATATGGTTGATCTAAATTCTGTCAAAATCTGTCTCTGACAAAGTAAATTAAGAGAAAATAAAGACATAATAAATGCAAAAGCATTTAATAGATACATGTTTAAATTTTTTTGGATCCTTCATAACACCTAAAATGCTTTTGATTAAGAGCAATTAATATGTTCCTTTTGAAAATGGTATTTGAAAGAAAAAACTTACTTAAGTCTAGCTAAAGTCTGGTTCTTCCTGTAAGGAGAGAGAAAAAACAAGCAAATAATACAGAACAGAGGATTCTGAGCAGTGAAGAACATTTACGTACCTACAGATACACTAAATGCTAGAAAAATAAAAGTATATTTTCTATCACTGATGTGCCTTTAAGAGCAATATAACCTTCCTAAAGCACTCTCAATGCTGTCATAGCCTAAGTTCACAAGCTAAACTGTCATCACTAGGAACAGTGACTTCCAAAACAACTTATGTATGATGCAGGAAACAAATGAAAGAAAACCCATATATCAACTTAATCAACAAGTAAGAAAGTCAATAATAGACATCCCTAGACTAAACCATAAAAAAGAAACTCCTCCCCAGCCCTTAGCACTGCCTGGGGCTGCTGTGACCCAAGTGCAGGATCCAGCACTTGGCCTAATTGAACCTCATGCAGTTGTTCTCAACTCGTTGATCGGGTCTGTCCAGGTCTCTCTGTAGAATCTTCCTACCCTCCAGCAGATCAACACTCCCAGTCAACTTGGTGTCATCAGAAATTTACTGAGGATTCACTAAGCCTCACGTCCAGATCATTGACAAGGATTTTAAACAGGGCCAGCCCCAAAACTGAGAGCTGGGAAACACTGCTAGCAACCAGCTGCAAACTGGATTTAGCTCCATTCGTCACAATCCTCTGGACCCAGCCATTAAGCCAGTTTTTTAACTCTTTGAAGAATCCACCCACCCAAGCCACAAGCAGCCAGTTTTTTTAGGGGGATGCTGTGGGACACAGTGTCAAATGCATTACTGAAGTCTGGATAATATCAGATGCACAGCCCTCCCCTCATCCACCAAGCAGGTCACCTTTTTGTAGAAAGAGATCAGGTTGAAGAAGCAGGACCTGTCTTTCATAAATCCATGTTGACTGGGCTTCATCACCTGGTTGTCCTGCACATGCCACGCAATGGCAGTCAAGATGATCTGCTTCATAATCTTGCCTGCAACAAGGGTGAGGCAAACAAACCTATAGTTCCCTGCATTGTCCTTCCAACCTTTCCTATAGATAGGCATTACATTTGCCAGTTTCCAGTCAGCTGGAACTTCTCTGGTTAACCAGGACTTCTGGTAGATGACACAGATGTCATAGTCTAGAAACTGAAAGTGATTGCAGCTATAAAATCAAAGTGTATCCTGTTCCTTTGTAGTTAAAGTCCAGAACAAAAAAATATTATTTTTACATTTTGCAAATCAGAAAGCTATCTGTCAGACCTTTCAAAAAATGCATGTTTTAAATAAAAAGCTGTCTGGCACTTGAAGATGGGAAATTTATTTATAAACACAGTACTTGACAAGTATCTTCATGATATCCTATAATGCATATTATTCTATGAAAAGGTATCAAGTTTAAACTTCATCAATCAGGAATACTTTTAGGGACTATTTTAAAATTTTAAAAATTAATTCTTAATTCCACTTTAAGTGTCCATGTGTGAGCAGTAAGGTTTCTGCAATTCCCTACAGATAGGATTAAAAACAGTTTAACTAAAAACATCCAATTTCCTACTACATTTTGCCTTTGGTCTTCTTTTTAACACTATACATTGTAGTAAGGTGTCACTGACCTACTGTTATGGCAGATGCAAACTTAAATTTAGTAAGATTTTCATTGTGGGTGTGTTGTGGCCCAATCCCTGAGAGAGGCTTGAAGATTACCTGCAGGGTGGCACACACTGGTGCCGCCCCCTCTAAGGGGTCTCGGACATTACCTTATTTGTACAAAAGGAAGCCCTGAGCCAATGGGGTCAAAGGTTCTGGCCCCTAGGCGGAGTCAGATGAGAGGTTATATATGTGATTGTACTTTGAATAAAGAAAGAGTTTTGCCTAGACCTCGTGTCAATGTATGACTCTCCTAGCCCGGTCCGCAACATGGGTGTTAGAATCTTGCCCCAACCAGGCAAACACACAGGGAAATATTCACGAGCTTGAGACTTCATTTGATGCTCATTTCACGACATCTTTCAGCAGACCTGGTATAACACTATCGCAGATCAGACACTATTTTTAAACTGGTATTTGCTCAGACTTTCCATACCATATTTGTAGATGCAGTAAGACAATTCAAAGTTAATTTCTTTCATTTGAATAACATAGATGGAGTAAAAAAATAAAGAAAATACTACCTCTATTATTCCATATTATTTAGCTTAGCTAGAGCAGCAATATTGCTTCCACAAGAGTGTATGTAATTCTTATGCTCTGTAATTTGCAAACTTCATAACCTTGGCTGCTATCATTACTGCTAAAGGACAAGAATAAAAGAACAATATAAAACATATAACATTTAAAAAAATGCAAGAAAAGCAATGCTTCGTTAATATCCCTCATCACAAATATTAGGAATTAATAAGCAATAAATGTAAGAGACTGCAAAAGGTTATTATTTTGTGACTACTTGTAGTAGACTATTATGGAACATGCATCAAGAAATGCAGCATGACATGACAGCCAGAATATGAAGCACTGATTTCACATTTCAGGATTAAGACAACAGTTAAAACCTAGATAATGAAACAAAGATAGTATTTAGAAGATTTACCTATACATCATAGTGGTCATCTCAAAACAGTCACTCTGCACTGCACTTGGGTATCCTGATGCTTCAATATATTTAAAAAAACAGTTTGAGAGTAACAAATAGAAATACTGTAGAGTTCTAATGCCTCTACAATCCATGACAAAACCTCAATTTTAAAGATTAGTAAGTCAGGTATAGATTTCAAATGAATTAACAACACCAACAAAAAACACAAATGCTTTATAATTAAATTGCATATTGCAGAATGAACACCAAGGTTCAAGTCTTGGCATTTATCATTAATACATCATACTTTAGTGGGTACAACAGTGGGTACTGAGCTGGCTGTGAACCAATGTAAATAGTTTAATAATTCTGTGCTTGACATCCCTACCTACTATTCACCTATGTAAAAGTGTTTTTCTTTTTGAGTCAGTGCTAGACAGCAGCTTGAAAATATTCACTCCACAGTAAAATCCATTCTATAGGATTTCTCAGAGTGTGTTTTTGTTTTCTCAGTATTTTATAGCTCATAGCAAAGGTGAGAGAGTGAGTGCTGTGCACAGGCCCCAGCTTGTTGAGATAGAGATCTGTCAAGCTCGGAAGGCACTGGAGGGAAGCACCATTGTAAGCAAAAGCAGCACTCCCCTCAATATTCTTTGTGAAATCCCAACATAGCTGTTAAGCAGTAATAATAAAGGCTCATCCATGGCACAAAAAGGAAAGCAACAAGACTAGCTCTTTCTTACCAGAGCTAAAAGAAGTTGCCCTGCTGGGAAGACTGGCATGCCAATAAGAAAAAATTGTAAAAACAGGAGGATCACAGAAAAAAAGAATTTGCAATGTAAGTGACACCATGACAAAAACACATGGAAAACTCCCATTTCACAGTTCTTTCACACCAATTTTTCTCATCTCTATGAATGACTTAAAATCTCCTCACAAAACTCTCCTGTTCTCTTGCCCATTCCACTCATGTCCTCCATGCCTTTCCACTTCACATAAACAGTAGATTCTTCAGCAACTTTTGACTATCCTCCAACAACAGCTTGGAAGCTCTGAACTAGTTCATCCTTAAGAGTGAGCTGGATCCAGTTTCTTTGTTGAGACTGAGGCATCTTTTTATGAAAAACCCTGTTGCGTTACTGAGTATGCGCACATTTAAGAAGCAACAAGTGTGGTTGCTGCATGGAAAGTGAGTCTGAACTTGCAGGATGTTAGCTAGTTTGTAGTAGTTGCCCATGTGCAGCTTTTTACCCAGTTCCATCTTACCTGCAAAGAAACTTTTTCATTTTCATCTTTAGAGAGAAACTTTTTGGGCATGACTCAACCTATTTCAGGCATACACTTTAGCATGAGATAAACTGCCTCCTCAAGGTGTCTATTGCTCTTTATTGACAGTAATGGGAGCCCCAAGGGTAATAACTGTAGTTTAGTTAAATGAATCCTACCTGAAATGAACCCACCTCTTTTTCATCATGAATATAACTCAGTTTAATGCGCACACCCAAGGACAATAAGAGTCAATACTCATTTAATTTTCATACTGCATTTAGTATGCCGCTCATTCAATAGGGGTTCTTTCGTTTGCTACAGATAGACAAGTGAAACTACAGGTTCTTAATTAAATTATGTCATCTCCAAGGACACTTCATCCTTTGATCCAAGGCAGTTCAAAACACTTCATGGTTCAGTTATCAGGAGGGAAAGACCAAGCGTACAGAAATCTCTGTCTGCAGCAGTAAGGTTAAATGTCTACCTGTTTATTCTAGGCAAAAGCTTACCCATGAAAGATCTCTCAAAGCCAGATCTCATTGAACAGAAACATAGAATTTCATCACTGCCATGGGTTGAATCTTTTCCACCTACTTGCTACTCACTGTTGCTCCTCCTGTTGCTGGAAAGATATGCAGAGGATGAGATATTGCTGTTCAGCTCAGCAGAATTTACAATGCACATTGTATCATCCATTTTGCTGCTCCTTGACAAGTGACAGAGATGTGTAACCTAGTAAAGGGAATTTAAACTCTATTTTCCATATGTTTCCCATTTGCATTTCACTGACAGAATTCCAAATCAACTTGATGGCTGTCATTACTGGTTGTAGTATTCTTAATTAAAAGTATAACACAGAATTTAATTCATACTCCATTTACATTGTTGGGAGTGAATGTTCTTTTCAGATGATTACTGCATTGAAAAAACAAACATCTATGCATAACATTTAAGAATTAAGCATATCAAAATGCAGCAGAATTGGTGAAATTTCATTCTTAACATGTGGAAATATAAGTGCATGTCAGGTGTCTTTTTAGGGTATTTGACTGTCACTTGGGATGTTCACATTGTTCCCTATCAACTCCAGCATGTCCTGCAGATGAAAATCTGGGAAGGACATCTTCCTTTGCCTCTTTTGTTGCCTCTAGCATGGCCAGATGAGAGCCTGAATCACTCTGAAGCCATGTCAGTCCTCCATTGAGTATGAATGTGATAGTTTCTCATTGCTACATAAAAGACAGTCTGTCACTCAAAGGGTGTTCTCAGGACTTGTTTGGGCTTGTCCTGGCACATATTAATTTTTCCTTGGTTAAGCTGTGATAACAATTACCTAAGTAGTCAAGTTCAGTCTAGGAGAGATGTAGCTTATAATGTAGCTAGTTGTTATTCTGTGTAGAATAACTTAGCTGTGTGGTTTGTGGGAGTGTAAACACAGAAGAGATTCCAGACTGTAAACAGACATCTCAGTGGCCCGACAGTGGTCACTGTAGAAGTAAAATCTTGTTAAAGCAATTTAGATAGAACAGAAAACTGAATGCTTGAGAACCAAGGGAGATAAAGCTTCCATTTACAGAAAGTTTTAAGAGAAAGTATAAAAAATAAGCACAAGGAGATACCAAAAATCAGACAGGAAGTGAACAATAGCATCAGGCTTTTCCTGGTGAGGAGTTTAGGACACTGACATCTCAGTACAGCCCCACTGCCTTCAATTAAACAGTATGAATAAATCTGAGGCAGTGTTGGACACACAGTCTCATCCTATTTAGATGTGCTAGTATAGATGCAGCCATACATACGTGAAAAGAAATGTAAATGCACATAATTTAAAGCCTTTTGCCCTATAAGTCCTTTCTACAACTTCAACCCAGATAGCTGGTGACTGAAAACTGTGGCCATCTGCTATTTTGCAGCTCAGACATAGTAGGTTGGCAGTTTCTCCAGTTCCTAGCAGACAGATGTCCATATTACAAAAAAAAAAGCACCATAATTGATACTAATTGACACCATTATGTAAGACTAAGCAGTGAGGCCAAGGATTAAATTGGCCAGAGCTTCCCAAAGGTAGTTCTTCATGGTCACAGCTGAAGGATATTGTCCAGGCAATTTGACAGAATGTCCATTCTTTTTGCTTGAGACACATCTTTTCTGAATATGAATAAAGCTGTCACATGAGCTCTGAATTCACTTGCAAAAATCAATTACAACCAAAATGTTTCAAAAATACTATGGTCCTTCATCCTACTCTGCTAGGCATATGACTTTGTATTAGAGCCGTGCAGCTGACAATAAAGCAAGGTAATATTTCTTTTTCATAAATTATTTAACTCATACCATGAAAAGAAGATTTCAGCATGGAGTTTAATCTTTCATTAATAAACACATTCATTTGTTGGTCAACAAAGTAGCACAGGTGTAGCTGAGCTTTTAGGCTTAAGTTAGATGCTGCTCCATTCATAGTTATATTTTTTTGTGTGTTAATTTAGAAAGCAGGGTCTCATTTCCAAAGGGGATTTCCTCTCACGAGAATCTCTAAGACTCTCTAAGTGACCAAATCCAACAGCTAAAATATGAATCTGAACTGCTGCTAAATTTCTCTGTAATTTTGTACGTATGTGTAACCCTGGCCTGAGCTTTCTACTAGTTAACATTTTCTGAGTGACCCATCGTGATTCTAGATTCATGTTAAGCTTTGCAGTAACTCTGTTGGCTTCTACAGTGCCAATGTTTACTTTTTCCCTGTCCTCTGTGCTGAACTTCAGAGTTCAAATCATTATGCTAGTATAAATGAGATGGGAACCTTTCTGTTTCAATAAATGTTCTTTACTTACCTAAGGATTCAAATAGCCACCCATTGAGGTTTTCAAGACACATGTAGCAAAACTCAATTGTGTTTCAGTTTGAGTTCAAACTAGGGAACTATAAATCTTTGAGAATCTATGTTTCAACCTACATATTCAGAATGTAAGCACCATAGAAAATTTGGCTATATGTCTTTGACTCACCTCTCCCCACCAAAAAAGAAAAAGAGAAAAGAAAAAAAAAAGGTAACTATAAGCTTCTGTAAATGTAAGTGCATTAATTACTACAAACTAAAAATGAATGGTATATTATGAATCTTCTCGTTATTCATACATTCACAAATGCCTATAAGTAGATAACATGGGAGATACATTTCAAAATGGGGTGTGTAGCAAAAATTAAGATGTTGCCATCTGCAAGTAGGTTGGTAAAAGACTGTTTTGATTACCAGATTACAGGTTCAGATAGTTATCATTAACAGGTCATTCTCTATTTTATGGCTGGTAACAAGCAAAGTGCTGCAGGGGTCTCCTCTGGAACCTATCATGTTTTTTATCTTCACCAGTACATCCTTCCAGTACTTAAATGGAGATTATAAAAAAGATGGAGAGTGAATTTTCACATGGGCAGGTATTTATAGGACAAGAGACAATAGTTTTTACCTAAAAGAGTGGAGACTTAGATTAGTTGTTAGGAAATTCTTGACTCACAGGATGGTGAGGCACTGGAATAGGTTGCCCAGAGAAGCTGTGGATGCTCCATTCCTGAAAGTATAGTCTCTGGATAGGACCTTAAGGATCATCTATTTTCAAACCCCCTGCCATGGGCAGGGATGTCACTCATAGGTCAGGTTGCCCAGGGCTCCATCCAATCTGGCCTTGAACACTTCCAGGGATGGGGCATCCACAGCTTCTCTGGGAAATATGTTCTAGTGTTTTACCACCCTCATAGTAAAGAATTTCTGCCTACTATCTAATCTAAATCCACCCTTTTTCAGTTTGAAGCCATTCCTCCCATAATTACATGTCCTTGTAAAAAGTTGCACTCCAGCTGTCCTGTAGCCCCCCTTTAGGAACTGGCAAGTTGTTCAAGGTCTCCCCAGAACTTTCTCTTTTCCAGGCTGAACAACCAGAACTCCCTGCCTGTGTTCATAGGAAAGGTGCTTCAGCCCCTTGATAATTTTTGTGACCCCCTCAACTCACTCCAGCAGGTCCATGTTTTTCTATTGCAGGCCCCAGAGATGGATGCTGCAGTCCAGATGGGGACTCACCAGAGTGGAGCAAGCAGAGCAAAAGAATCCACTCCTTCATCCTGCTGGCCACACTATTTTTGATGAAACCCAGGATATGGCTGGCTTTCTGGGCTGTGAATGCACATTACTGAATCATGCTTAGCTTATTATCCACCAGCCCCTCTAAAATCCTTTTCCTCAGGGCTGCTTTCAACCTATTCTTCCTCCAGCCTATACTTGTGCTTGGTATTGTCCCAAGGTAGGTTCAGGACCTTACACAGGCTATCATAGATATCTGGGTCTGATAGGTATTTTATTTCTGAGCTGTTTTTTAATATTTCTTAAAACATCCCAGGATTGATGTTTCTGCCATTTTTCTTAGCACTATTCCCCAATCTTCTACTGCTCTGTGGTACATTTTTCCTCATGGATAGATTACCAAAAGTGGTAATCTAAATGTGTCACTGGAAAACCATTGTTTCACATTAGGAAATGCACCAGATGGTCTTTCTTCATTGACCTTCCAATACCCTTTAGAATATTGCATGCAAAGGGAACTTTAGAGAAAATTTTAACTACCTTAGGTAATCATAATATTTTCACCTTAATTTTGGAAGTCTAATAAAGAGAATATTTTCTATGCCATGAATAACACTTGATTATGTTGATTGCATTGCTGCAGTATCAGCATTACTGTTCTGACAGAGAGCACTGGAAGTTTGTAACATGAAATGAACTATTCAGTAGTGTCTACAGGAAACATTACATGATGATTGAAAAACGTAGAGACCACACTGACACTGGAAAATCCCAAATCCCGGTTTTTGAATCTAACCATTAATGAGATGAGACCATTGTTCTTATACCACACACTAATACTGTTGGAAGCAGAAATTGCAGTTTAGCTTTTTTATGGCTTATAGATTGGGAGTAGATCTTGTGCATTTGCAGTCACAGTGGGATAAAACATGGAAATTCATCTGGTATATTTGAAAATTATTAAAGCCTGTTTACTCATAATGTCAATTATATCTTTCTTTATGGGTTTTCTTCTGACAGAATCCACAGAAGCATAGTATGAAATCTGAATACAACACCATGAATTAAGTCAAAGCACCAGAAAGACTGTAAAGCCCCCAGCTCACTCGGCAAGTTTTGGGGGATTTTTAGGGGCTTAGGTACTTCAATATCCTGAGGCAGCACAAGGGAAGAACATAATCAAGTTCTCAGGAGATTGAATAACAAACTTTTATTTGCAAACTTTAGAGCATTGAGGTAGGATAAGGTACTTGGCAAATTTTAAAGCAACATTCAATCAAAATAATGCACTTCACAAAGCAGTGGCTTAGCAAACTTTAAGCTACCTGGATTTCAAGAAGAGGAAGTTAGGAGAAGGAAAAGAGAGAGACAAGAAAAGGGACAAAGAAAAAATAATAGATACTGCTTGGATCCAGCAGGCTCTCAACTGCTATAAAGCCCAAGATGTCGGGCTGTGACCACATATTTGCCTCTACTCCCAGGGTCCTTGACCCCCAGCTGGGGCTTTCAGTGTGCCAGTAGCCATTCTGGGGCCAGACTAGAGGCTCCAGGGGCAGGGTGTGGAGCAGCCCAAATTCCTACCTATGCAGAACTTGCCCTGCCCCCACCCCTGACCTATTCCCCGCACCCCCCCCCCGACACACACACACACACACACACACACACTTTAGTGGTTTTGAGCCACCCAGCCTGATAGAGTTTAAAAAGCGTATAGAGTGTGACTCTTGGGGATGGTCCTGTGCAGGGGCAGGAGTTGGACCTGATGATCTTTTTGGGTCCCTTCCACCTTTGCATATTCTATGATTTTCTCCAGTCTTTCACAAAAATATGTAATATGGCATGAGTTACAGCATATTAGGAGAGGGATTATATAGTAAGTTATCAAGAGATGAAAATACAGTATATCACTGGTCTCATTACCACCTGGGAACTCAAGAAGCTCATTCATCTCATCTGTTTTAAATAACTCTTAAAGGATGACATGAATGATGCTTCCTCATTTTCTTTCCCTTATGTTTATAGAGGAACCTTAGAAAGACCACTTGGACATGTAAGACCTGAACAATACCATATTCAGTATCACAGAGCAAATGTCAGCTGTCTGGTCAATAGACATATTGAAACTTCCATGCGCAACTTGATCAGAACATTTCTAGTATGCACATGGTACCCGTAGAACATTTTGAGTATGCGCATGGTTCCCATGTATAAAAACACATGAACAGAATCATGGAATGAGTCAGAAGGAACTTTTAAGACCTTCTAGTTCCTATCCTTCTGTCACGGGCAGGGACACATTGGTAAGGCATTAGTCTCAGACCAACAGGAAATGTCAGGGCCTGATTCATAGATGAAGAAAAGATTTTGCACTTTCATTATATACAGAAGAGCTTAATGTGTCCCTGTTAAATAGCATCCTTTTGGTTCTGGACTTTCATGCAGATCATGAAGGATTAGTTTTTTTAACTGTTGCATTTAAAATTAATTAGAAACTTTGTGGGGGCTAAATATTTCCATGTAAATAGTAGAGTTCTTACAGTGTGTTCTTTCTCACTGACACAGTTCAAGAATGGTATTATCCAATTTAGTGGTCCCACTGAAACCATGTACAGCTTGTTCACTCCTCTCTCCCACCCCTCTCATCTGTGCCAGGCTGGAGAGGAGAACTGGAGGCACAAAAGGTAAATAACCCAGGCTGACATAAGAAGAAGTTACTGGAAATAGAAATAAGAAAATGAGTGTAACAGCAACAATATTAATGACAGAGGGTACAAGGAAGAGGCGAACAATTCACACAGAAACAATACCCCACTACTCCCTCCACTACGCTAGGCCAACCTGGAAGGGACCCCTTCTTCTTAGAAGATACTCCCTCATCCCTAGCAATGATGTGACGTGGTATAGAATAACTTCTGGGTTCCAGCCATGCCCCCTCCTAGCTACTACATAAATTAATCCTGTCCTAGCCAGAACCAGGACACTCACTAATTATTTCAATAATAATTGTCTTGGTTTGAGGGGAAAAACCTAAATGTTTACCAGAAAAGCAGAGGAGAGGATTCCTCCACAATAATCACGTCACCCTTTATTAAATTTAAGAAAAGGAACTTTAATTAGAAAATGAATATAAGGATAACTGTTCTTAACTACTAAATATATATATGTAGGTATAGATATAATTGTAAACAGACCAGAGCAAACTGCTTCCCAACACCACAAGTAAAAAAAAAAACCAAACAAAAAAAAACCCCAAAACAAAACAAACAAAACAAAACAAAAAAAAAACACACACACACAAAAAAAAAACCCCAAACCAAAAGAGAACAACCCCCAAACCAGGAGGTTCCTCTTGGGGAAAAGTTATATTTATGGACATTGTCAGTGTCACACCTTGGCTAGCTGCAGGGTGAGTTCTGTCTTTTTCCAGTGAGACAGAGATGAACGGAGAGCACTCAGAAGAATTCTGTCTCTCTCTCTGTGTCCTTTGTCCCAAACGAAGAAGGAAAGCAGGGAGTGGAGAGCCACAGTGTATCCCAGAAAGCAGCTGTGACTCCTCTCTCCTGAGTCGCTGTCGCGGTGGGGTGGGCAGCCATGACACTGCCGGTGACGGTGACGCTAGAGCGGCAACCGGGGCCCCAGTGCTGAAACCAGGAGAAACAGCAGTGGCAAGAGGAAACTAACTTGCTCCACAGGAGCAGTGAGGAGCAGCCGAACAGTTTCTCTCCGACAGACAACACACACAGCTGCAACCTACCCCTAGAGCTGTGAGATGTCCCCCAAAACAACAGAGACAGTGCAAACCCATTCTTTGCCACACCTTCCCCCAGTCTGCCCCCACCCAAAACGATCAAGAAGGAATTGGTAGCAGTTAACTACTTCTTTTGTTAACTAATGGCATGGGGGTTAGTGGCAGGGAGGGAATTTACATTATCATTCCAAACTACAACAGTAATTTACATTCCATTCACTTTGCCTACATAATTATCTTATTCATAGGCTTATATCTGAGGAAAAAACCTGTAAGTAAACTATGCAGTCAGTAGCAAAAAAATTTAATGCTTAGATAAGTTAAAGAAAATCTCATCTCACCACTTCAGTAGCTCTTATGTGAATAGCCAAACAACAGAGCTAATTAAACCAATCACAACCATTGTTCTATATTTGTAAACAACAGTTTTATTCTGAAGCTTTTATGATGGTGTGGGGGATGGATGTAATTTAAATTAATACAATGAAATTCAAATTTACAGTTATTGTATGGAATCATTATTATGTAGAGTTTACATTTTTGGGTGTCTTAGCCTCCATATTATTATACCCTATTATATTCGGATGTCTTTGTGTAATGGTAAAATTACTTTTCCTGACTTTGTGTCTCATTATGATGTTGCCATGCTCAAATGGTGATGTGTTTATTCAATTTTATTTTTACAGTTTTCTCTGTTAGTTTTGTTTTGAGATACGCTGTATTTGTATTATTGTCAGCAGCTGTGGAGAGAGAATAGCATAGAATACAGACATAAGCAGAGTCAAATCAAATCATTTTGTGAAAAATATCTGATTTAATATTTTCAGTGTTATTCCATTTCCACTTTGGATTTTGATTAGGAGTGATGACAGCTTTATTCTGAGCTGACCCTTTACTAATTTAAGATGATGTTTCTAACATCATAATTTGTGTGGCCACAGTGTTACTTGACAAAAGCCTGTCTGAACCAACCTTTGTGATATAAAACATTATCAGAGATAATTTTCTTTAAATTACAGTACGAGAGATGCATTCAGCAAGGTAGGGAGGCACAAATGCCTGCATTGAAGGCATGTCTAGCAGCAGAGCTTGCCGGCTGACTGATTTAATATGATGTGATACTGAAGTTTGTGGTTACAGGATGGTACAGTTTTAAACGAATGTCTTTGTAATTCTCCTTAAGTAGGTAGCACACATTCTTCCCCACATCCTGTCATTATTCAGGGATGGAAGCAGGATGCATGATTCATTGTGTAGTGTAAATTATTTGGGGATATAGCTTTGATACTGAGGAACATTTTAATAGACTCAACAGTTTCAACCATATTTTTCCCCCTCCCCTTTTGTGTATTAGATATCATATATATTTGCACACATTTACTGTTTAAGAGGAAGGGAATTGAATATCTGTGCATTTATGTAACAGAAAGTTCTGATACTGCATTAAAAGTTCATTTGGGGCAAGGAAGGCAAGAGACTGACATGGCTGAGTCAAAATACCACTAGTCAAACTACAGGGCAAGGAGCAAATGCATAGGCAGCAGAAACTAGGACAGGTGACCTGGGAAGAGTATTGACAAGTACGATTTTGTAGGGAGGGGGTGAGGAAGGCCAAAGCAAAATGGAACTGAACCTGGTAAAGGATGTAAAGAATAACAGGAAGGGCTTCTTCATGTATGTTAATCAGAAAAGGAAGATCAGAGTAAGCACACCCTCTCCTCTAAACTCTAGTAAATAGGTAATACCACATGGTTAAGATACTTAATATGTTTTTTGCCTCAGTCTTCAATGGCAACCTCTCTTCCCACACATCTAAAGTGAATGGACAGCAGCATGGGGATGAGACAGCAAAATCCCTCCCACTGTAAGTGAAGATCAGGCTCATGACCACTGAGGAACCTGAATATGCACAAGTCCATGGGACCTGATGAGATCCATCCCAGAGTCCTGAAGGAAGCTGTTGATGTAGTTGACATGATATTTGAAAAGTCATGGCAGTCAGGTAAAATCTAGACTGGAAAAAGGGAAACATAGTACTCATCTTTAAAAAGGATAGAAAGGAGGACCCTGGGATTTACTGACATGTTAGCTTCACCTCTGCACCTGGGAAGATCATGGAACAGATCCTCCTGGAAGCTCTGCTAAGGCACATAGAGGACAGGGAGGTGATTCAAGACAGCCAACACAGCTTCACCAAAGAAAAATCTGTCTGACCAATGCAATGGTCTTCTGTGATGGAGAGACAATGGCTATGCCTAACAAGAGTGTGGTGACTCATCAGAGACCAAAAGCCTCTGGGGAACACAGGGAAGGACAGGGGAAGAGTGACGACAACACTGCAGGAAGATGATAATGCAGGGATAAGGGATATAGTAAACTTACTGAACTAATAATCATACAGAGAAAACACATAACTTTAAAACTCCAGCAACAAATCTCTCACGTATGCAGTTGGTCAGGTCTGCTGCTTGTCATGTCCTCCTCCATTTTACCATTTTCCCACACTGAAGAGGCTCAAGAAGTGGGAGCATGGGAGTCTCATGAAGTTTAATAAGACAAAATACAAGGTTCTGCACTTATGTTGGGGCAACCGCCAGTATCAATACAGGCTGGGAGATGAACAGATCAAGAGCAGCCTTGCCAAGAAGAAGGTGATGAGATGTTGGACATGACCCAACAATGTGAACTTGCAGCCCAGAAAGCCAAACATGTTCAGGTCTGCATCAAAAGAAGTGTGGCCAGCAGATCAAGGGAGATAATTCTGCCTCTCTACTCTGAAGAGACATGATCTGAAGTACTGTGTCCAGGTTTGGGGGCCCCAATCCAGGAAGGACATCAGCCTGTTGGAATGAGTTCACAGGAGGGCCACCAAGTTGATCAGAGGGAGGGTGCACCTCTTCTGTGAGGAAAGGCTGAAAGAACCGGGCTAGCCTCTGTTTCAGCTGCAAAAAAGCTGCCGTTATTTAGCCTTTAAAAGAAAATACAGTGAAAAGCGATATAACTCACACATGCAGCCGGTAGCAGCAGTGGGTTTCAGGCTTTCTCCAAGCTGGCTGAGGTCCTCCGGAGGCCGGCAAGCTGGTGGTGGTAGAAGAAAGTTGAGGAGAGTTGAGAGGAGAGAGCAAAAGAGATTCCTAGGTAAGGTTCCCCAGTCTTCTCTTTCTCTCTTTGTTCCTCTGATTTTCGAATCCATCTTCAGGTCTTTATAGTGGTTTGCAATGGCTGTACGTGGCTTTGTGGCACGTAGCCAGACCAGATGTTTGGAAAGATATGACAATGGCAGGACTTTTTGGCAGGAAACATTTCCTTGAGAAGGTTTTTGTAGAAAGCTGACAGAAGATTTTTTGTAGGATGTATTGATAGGCAGAAAACTATGGAGAAACATATTTTTGGCATTTCTATGCCATCTGTATGTTACAGTGTATAATCAATTTTATTGATTTATACATTTTCCAGAATTGATGGCTCTCAGTGCCTGATATATGGGTACTGTGAGCAAATTTTCCATGGCCCCAAAGCTGCCAAAGCTTCACAGGATCCATGCAGCATGCCATGCCTTGACCAGAGGTCTGCCCAATGCTGCAATATCTCAGACTTCCCTGCATCGGAAGGGATGTAAGAGTTTATAACTTTCTATGATCTTTTCTATCAATCAAAAGCTACCTGTCTTGAAAGTGTTTGTGCCTTTCTTGTTGGCATTTGAAAAAAAACTGCCACCTCCTGGTTCTGCCAATAAATAAGATATTCCTTTTACTTACTTTGCCCCTTTACCTATTAAATGCTTCTTTTTCTGAAATGTGAGTGAAAGATGAAGCGTGCAAGCAAAGCCAATTGCTTTGCCAAACTAGTACATTTGCAATTAATGATGAGAAAAATACAAGAATTTTGAATGCTTGATGTACATCCCTCTGGAATCAAATTTAAAATCGAAATGTTTAACAAATTTTTTTTTGAATTGTATGGCTGTGAAAATGAGCTGTCAATGGCACTGCATGAGTTATTTCATATTTAGTATTAGTATTAAAATTATTTCTATTATATTTATTTGTTTCCTATCTTAATATTTTTTATAAATGTAGTTTATTTCAAATTAATTTTTTTTTATTTCACAATAATTGGATAAAAATTTTGAGATGCAGTTTAAATTGAGGTAATTTTTTTCCTTTTGCTGTTGCAATAGCCTCACATTAAGAGGTGATTTCTGAAGAAAGTGGTGACATCTAAAACATCTGCAATATTATTCTTTCAAATAGTCAGGAAGGTCTTAATGGCCACCACGTGAGAATGGAAATTGCTGTTTGCATATGTGTCAAATTGACTTCATTTCTTGCAAAACATCCTTTCTTGAATGTGATCAGAAAAAATGACAGAAGAAATTCTCCAAGGTTGTACTGTCACAATATATATGTTTTGCAGTGTCTCTTATAAAGTATATAATTTCTACAGTACACTAAACATAATTTTAGGTAAGAAACAATGCTAACAAAAATGCCAGACTCTAAAGGAAAATTGATTACATGAAGGGTCTCCTGTCGCCAGGCTGCCTCCTCTCAATAACACTTTAGAAGGCCAGGATCTCTTTTAAATGTAAATATGGCTCTAAAGTGAAGAACATATCTAACCTAAAAAGTGCTAAAGCTACCATTATGTACTGAAGGACCTGAGAAGGCCGGCTTTTTATCTTATCTGGCATAGCTGCACCCCTCACTGTGTCATGAGACTTCCTATCTATTGGTAAGAGGATATGTAGTCGATAAATAATGTTTAAATTTTATATTTAAAGGATATTTTCCACCTCTTTAAAGTTTTTTCCACCATCCTGCTTCAGTGGAGATATCAAGAATATAGTCACACATTCAAATAGAAGAAAGTAAAGTAGCAGTTAACACTAAAAACTTTCTCAAACAGGCTTTCACTTTTCAGATAAACTATTTTGCTCCACTATACCTCTCCTGCACATAACCATATGTCAAGTTTTCTTTCCTCAGACTCTGAAGTTACACCCACAGCTGCCACCCAAGAGAGGCATGTAAACAAATAGCAATAAAACTACTGCAGAATACTTTATACACCCTAAAATGCAGTGGAGAGCTGGCAGTTATCAAATATATCATGCCACAAATCAGATGTGTGAGTTGTGGACTGACTCTGATGTGTCCTGTCAGGTGACCCTGCCTCTGAGGTCCTGGGCTGGCTTTCTCTATTTAGACAAAAATCTCACTGAAATCAAGGGAGGGGGCTCTCCATTAGGTATTCAAAAATCAAATACGCACAAACTCAATCATCTCAAGTACTTCTAAGTAATGCCAAACTCAATGCCTGTTTTAAAGTGGAAAGTAATATTGTATATGAGACAAATAAAAGTCTCTAAATATCTTTATATCTTAAACATCTGACAATCATTTCAGGAGTTCATGATAAAAAAAAAAATTCTTTTCTAATGCTCTGAAATGTAGCTGCCTAACTCTGAAGATCAAACTTAAAAACTTAGTTCTCATCAATAAAGTTTATCCCATCCATTTGAGGATAGAAAAAACTTCTGGAGTTTTTAATCTGTTTTGAAGCAGATGCTTTTGAAAAGAATGACTTAAATTAAAATAAACCTTTGGAAAGGTTCACAAATAATCTAAATCTATGCTTCTGCCTGAAAAGAGATTGCCATAGACTACTATTCATTTTGGGGGGATATTTGCCTAATCTGTTGCTGAAGTTTTATGCTTAATGGACTCCACAACTTCTGGGCAGCATGTTTAAACACTTTGCTATTGCTTTTATTTGGATTCTTTCTTCCATAAAATAGAACATACACTTTCATAATTAGAAAAATCCTTTCATTTCTCTTTTTTTTTCAGTTGGATAATAGATTGTTTTCCTCTTCTCTGCAGCAACCTTTTACATACTTACAGCTTGCTATCACATCTCCATCAATCACCATTCTCTTCCCTCAACTAATAAACCCCAGATATTTCAATCGCTGTTTGCACATCAGGCTTTGTAGTGTTCCAGTTATTTTCATTTATCTTCTGCAGATACTTTTGCAGTAGCTCAAACTGGTGACAGCATGATGTTTGCCTATGTGGTTTTAAGTAGAGATTAATAGCAACTGGCAACAAAGGCAGTTGGGAAGAATCTTATTCCAGAGCATCCAACCTTTTATGCCATTTATTAGGATTTCTCACTAAGTTGTGTAACCCCTTGTCACATAGCAGTATGAATTTCATCCCATCTTAAAGTGTTAATTTCACTATCTTAAAAATATCTAGATTTGAAAGTCTCATAAGGCATTTGGAAATGCTAAACTAACACAGCCCACTGGATAATGTCGTGCTCCATATTTAACAAGTTAAGCCACTTTTTATTTCCCCAACCAGAGCAGAACTTCACATAATGTGAGGATAATGTGCTAATTTAAATGTGATAGTCTCAGCAGTTTTCAAAGTTAGCTGGGGATTTTTTTAGAAAACAAATTTCCAAAAGAAAATAAAGCCAGAACTTCAGAAAAAAATATTTGCCTCTTAGGATACATGAATAATTAATTCAGCTCTACCAGAACTACTATAACAGAAAAAAAAAATCAATAAAGCCCTTCTAGAAATACAGACTATGAGTTTGAGGTTTGTCTGTTTTTATTTTGTTACTCCTGATAGTCACTCTATGATCCATAATGAATATTAAATTAAAATAACTGGTCTTAAATCCACAATAGTGTGACTTCCAGATTTCATAATTTATCATAAAAGCATTTTTAACTGTAGTATTTCTGAGTCGAATTCTTCACATGCTGTGTGCAGTTATTCTGTGCAACAGATGCTCAGGCAATAATTTCCTACTTAGGAATGTCATTGTATGCTTTAGATACACTGAGGCTGTTCACCATTGTTTTCCATAAGCAAGAAATACCTATTTATTACCTATCAAAGCAATGGGAAATTACCCTAAACATTCTTGTGGAGAAAAATAAGCTATTTTCACAAACCTGTCACTTCAGAAAGCACATTTCCCATAACCAAATAAGAATTTGGGACAGATTGGAACAAAATAAGAAAGAAGGTAAGAAAGCTGGTTATAAAGAAAATATATCAGTTTATCTGAACAAAGTAAAAGCCCTCTTCTACCTGCAGTGGAGAGGTGAAAGGGAAAACAAAATGGTTTGTGGTACTCTCTTGTGATTTCATCCTCAGTTGGCCCATCTGGTGAAAACTACTGTCTTTTTGTGTAAGAGAGAATGGCTGAGTCTGCAGTTGCTTAGGAAGTTGAATATACATTGCCTGGTTTGTACTAATTATTAGTGATATTGTATAAATTTGTTCATTTCATTACTGATTTAATAATAATACTGATTTAAACGGAACTCTCAGACTATTGGGACCACTAACCTTTCCTAGTAACTGCAACCTCAGAATCAGCATTTAGGCGTCAATCAGCTATCACTATTGGTTTTCTAGATCCAGGATTTTTGTGTCTGATTAGTCAAATGGGCTTCTGTTACACTCTGAAGTACAAGGAAGCAGGTGAGAAAAAGAACAGGGCTTCATTCCCAAACAGGCAAATGGCAGATGTCACACGAGCATCACGACTTTGCCTTGGCCAAGAAATGAGGTCTGAGCATTGTCAGCCATGACTGATGGGGCAACTCAGATAAGAAATGACTATATTGGGCCTTAGTAGAGTCCTTGAAACAGCAAGAGACAAGAGAATGACAAATGAAACAGCTAAAAAGATGCACTGCAATATCACCATTGACTGACTTGACTGATGGCCTGTACCAATAGCTGGTCACAAACACCCCTCCAAGAAAAAAAGTGTGGGGAAATATCACTGTATGGACATCTGGCACTGCCTGTGAACAGAGAGACCATGTCAGAGTCAAGTCACTGACCAGAGCCTAACTGTGATGAGCATCATGTTTCCCCAGGCTGGACTGTGCTAACCCCCCACAGTGGTGGGGGCAAGTGGGGAGCAGATTTTGGCCAACCCCAACTTTGCACTCATGTATATGCATGTTCATGGACAGTCACAAAGCTCTTCCTGACACACCTCATCTCTCACCTGGTCCAGTTCATAAATTGAGCTTAGCTATGTCCATGGACAGATGTTCCTTGTCTTATTGCAGCAGAAAATTGTGTTTTGGGACTGCAAACTACCTGGTTGAATCATGCACTTAATCCTAAGTGTGGCCCTCCATTTGAGAAGTTATGTTACAGTTTGCTTGAAGAATCTACCTCCACTTACTGAAGCATCTTACAAGTTCTTAGATGTTTCATGGACTGAAAATATAACATAGCAACGCCAAATTTTGCTGTGAGTACTCATTTTCTTTGACATAATGTCTCAATTTGAGACAATTTGGAGAGGCAACCTTGGACAGAAGTCTCTTCTCTTCAATTCCCCTGGTTTCTCCAGTACGGAGTGACTCAATACATGCAGATGTAACTGAAAGAAATGACTCTTTACCAAGAAGAATGACAATAACAATACTGATAAAACTGGATTAAACCAACCAGTGAGGAAAAAATTCCAAAGCTCCATCCAGTAGACCAAATCAAGATGTCATCTGGCTTACTCCAGCCAGAAAAAAACACACATGGTCACAAGACAGGTCAAGATGGGCCACCCTTCCATGTGGTTCACCTTCCTCATGCCCAGAAAACTGGGCAGGACCATCTGTAGATGGAAACAACAGATAGCTTGGATTTGGTAGCAGCAGATGCTTGTGTGGTGCTGGAGTGAGGCTGCAGAGCTGATACAGGCAGTCAGAGCAGAATCAGAGCAGAGTTGCAGACATCCCAGGTAACTGGAAGTACCCACAAGACACCCACCCATCGGATCCAGTGGTGAGACTTGCTTGTCACAATTTCAATGTTCGTTGGTCCAAGTGGTAGTTACAGTCCTGTTTCACTGAGGTGGTGGTGGAAGCCACAGGTGCTCCAGGAAGCCCCGAAACTCAGTTATATATGCTCAGGTTCAGGTGGGACCACCTCCAGTACCTCCCCAGAGCAGGGAGTTTTACACTGGATCAGGTAATACTGTGACTCACAGGATACTTAGGGAATCTTTCATACCTTCTAAGATGTTGCAGCTGTCTCTTATGTCAATACAGCTGAGTCCATTATGGGCCATTATGGCTCATCAACAGGAAATTAATACCTTCAGGTGGTGTGTGAATGTTCTGGATAGCTATCACAGCTGAGTCATCTATATAAGGAAACAGAAACACTACCTTGTAGGGTTTTCCTCTTACCTAGTTTAACACCCAGTTTGTAGCAGGTGTGGTATGTGTACTCCTTCAGCACCTGGACAACTTGTCCACTCTGCACATTGTTAGCAAAGCACACTACTGATTGAGCCATGAACGCCAATACTCCAGTCTCTTACAGCACCTGGGTGGTCACTGCAGTTAGTTGAGTGTTTGAGTCAATCACTAGCAGTTCAGTCTCGTTAAAGAAGGCAAAACATAAAAAAAAGCAAAAAGGGTATATTGGGAGAAATGAAAAAGTGCATATCAGAATTTCTGTACAACCCAGGACACCTCCTTTATTGTTCTAAGTAGCTTTTATCATGTTATATAATGATAAATTCCTATCCGACATTTTTGAGCTACTGGTAACACATTAAGTAATACTACTAAAAACTATCATATATTTAATTTCTTCTCTTCTGTTTATTCTAAGTTTCTTGTCATTTATCCCATTTTCTAACAGTATCTTGAGAGGTAGGGGCTGGGATTACTGCTTCACTTGAAAAAGAGGAGCTGAAACGAGAAATAGCTTCTTCAAATTTATACTTAAATTGACACTTCTTAAGTATAGTATTAGCCTAAGTTACTGAAGTCCACATAAAAGTCTTACTATAACACTTTAGAACACTCTTTTGTAGGAAAGAAATTTTTCAAAGTTTCAGAATTTCGTATATTGGTTAAGACCAGCAAAGATAGTTATTTCATTTAAGATATTATCAAAACAAGGAAATAAATAATACTGTCTTCTCCCTAACAGCAGTCTGAGCCTAGAATTATACATGGAATTATGCTTTATAGATGCTGTTTTTTATATTAGCTTACTGGTTTTCAGCAAACTAATTTTTTTAAGAGGAATGTGTATATATATATATATATATATATATACACACACACACACACATGTTTATGAATAACTTTTTCAACTTGACTCCTTTTTTTTTTTTTTTAACTCCAAAGTAGTGAAAGCTGGCAGAGATACAAAGGGAAAGGATAACTTGTTGCTCTTTTCCTATTTTTCTATTACATTGGAATCATATAACTTAGCTTAATCACCTTTGTCTGTGCAGCTATAGATTACATATGCCTACTACTACTAATGGTAATTGTATTTTCTAATTATTGTTATTGTTGTTTATAATTTTGAGTACTTTTTTTAACCCTTTCATTGATGCAGTTAAACACCTGTTTTTGCTGTAAGAAAGTCTGACACTTAATCAAGTCTTGTGAGAGCAAATGTTGTGATTTTCCCTACTGTATTAGTCAGTTTGATTAATATTGTTTTAATTATGTCTGCTCTTATAATAGTATTATATTCTGATTTTCATTAAGCTATTGTACTGCCTCTAGTATGAGTTCCAAAGTACCATAAACAACTGATAACTCACTTGTGACTTTATGACTCATATACTCATAGCGTAGGGTTAATATTTTTATATAGACATGGAACATTTTCACAAACTGAATTCTTATAATTTACAGTACCAAACAAGATGATAATGAACACTGCTGTGAACTAGACCTTTGGGATTTTATTTGTCTTGCTGTTTGAATAAGTTATGATCCAAGAGGACACTTCTGCCACATTCAAAATAATGGCAGGAGGAAAAAAACAAATCCTAATGCTTTTATACCAGTCAAAATCTCCCAGACAATACAAACCCATTTTTCTGTGTGATAGAAAATTGTCTTCATTTGAGAGGAAAAACCAAAATGTTTACTAAAAAGCAGAGGAGAGGATTCCTCCACAATAATCATGTCACTCTTTATTACATTTAAGAAAAAGAAACTTTAATTAGAAAATGGATATAAGAAGGATAACTGCTCTTAACTACTATATATATATGTATGTAGATATAGATAGCTGTAAACAGACCAGAGCAAACTACTTCCCCAGCATCACAAGTAAAAACAAAAGAGAACAACCCCCAAAATGGTAGGTTCCTCCTGGAGCAGTTATATTTATGGACAGTGTCAATGTCACACCTTGGCTGGCTGAGAGTTGAATTCTCAGTCTTTTCCCAGTGAGGCAGAGATAAGGGATGAACTCACCCGGACTCCCTCTCTCCTTGTCCTCTGTTCCAAACGAAGAAGGAAAAGCTGAGAGTAGGGGAAATGGTGATAATTCCCAGGAATCTCCTTGCAGTCCAATTCGGTCCCCAGGAAGAGAGGAAAAAAAAAAAAAGTGTGCAGTGTCCTGAAGCAGCTGTGTCCCTCCTCTCTTTTCTCTCTCTCTGAAGCTCAGGGTGCCCAGAGGTGGAGGGGGAAAAGCAAAGAGCAGAGTCAGAAAAAGAGCGCTCACCAGCAAGCAGTGGCTCCTTTTCTGCAGCTGCCCAAATTAAAACCCCTGAAAAAGTCAAACTAGCACACAGGGAACAAAGAAAGAAAAACTTCTCCCCACCCCCAGGTGCTGGGGTGTTTTCTAACCTCCACCCCACCATTAAGCTTGAATCTGAAAGTCATCAGCTATCTTTTGTCCTCAGTCCTGGGACTCCAAGCCTAAACCTTCTGCGTTGGTATGGTGAGAAAAACTCTCTGAGGGGACTTCTCCCAACACCACCTTTCTGTGTTTGAACCTCTAACAACAATATTAAGAAAAACCAAACCAAACCAAAAAAACCCCAACAAAATGAAACAAAACCACAACTACGCAAATCCTTAATAAAATACAAGAAATAAATGGGTCAGATGACATATATTTGATAACCTGAGGAAATATTTCCTAGTGTATACAATTACTCTTTCTGTTGAGTTCCATGACACCCATTATGAGTTATAATATCACTTAAAGAAGACATGTGTTGTCCACTTGAAGAATAATTTTTCCACTACTCAGTAAATTACACCTGAAAGCAAAACCATAGATATAGATAATCAAAGCAAAAAGGCAAGCTTATACCAAATTCAAATCATAAAAGAGGAAAAAAAAAAAAAGAACAGCACAGTGTTTTACTTTTAAAATATGAAGTCTTTTTTCCTACTCAAGTGTCTTGATATTATTTTTTTAAATTTGGTTTTTGACAGCAGCAATAAATTACAAATAACTTTTCTGTAGAAAACCAGTTTCTGTTTGAGTACATACAGCTTTAATGACACAGTATGTTATTCTGCACGAAAGAATATTCTAGTTTAGAGAGAACTGGCCAGGGACTGCTGAAAAAAAACCAACCCTGTGTTCAACATCAGTATATGGTTATGTTTACAATAAATCTTTGTGTAGAATTTTCCCAAACCTGAATCTACACAAGCTAGAGATTGTTCAATCTTTTCTTAATACACTTACAACTACTATCAGTGTGAATTCCCTTAATAGTTCACTATATAAAATAAAGTCACTACACTGAGAGATAGATTCCTACACTATTCAATATTTAAGTACTTTAATTCAAGAAAATAATCCATGAAATCCTCAACTCACCTGAAAACTTGTGTTAAATTTTTCTCCAGCACTATTCCAAATTCTGCTACTGTACAAACTAAAAACTTGACAAGTTTGATCACCTTGCATGGGTAATGAATCACAGCAGATAGAAGGAGAGAGAAATAACAGAGCTTACCTACTCCATTCCCTGACTCAAAGTCAGATCAATCATAGCTGTGTTATTCATAACAGTTTATTGCAATTTGGTTTTAAAGAGCTTTTCCTTAATTACGAGGGTTCAGTTTGGTTGCTCTGGATGTAGATATCTAAAATTAGGTGAGATGAATCCCAGCTTATGTGCAACAGGAACATATAAACATGAGAGAAAGAGGTGGTAAGAAAATTGGTTAAAAAACAAGAACTATAATATGTGAGAATTGTGGGCCTAAAAAGATGGTGAGGAAAATTTTGAGATGCTATACTAACAGGTTGTAGATAGATGCTCACAACCATGTGCTGTTTAGTAACCATCAAAAGATTTCAGCCTGTTGTAGTTTGGAATTATTATGTAAATTCTCTCTCCTGCCACTGTAACGACCCAGGCCGACAGTTAACAAAGGAG
>JAWWEV010000115.1:95328517-95348226 GCA_035583235.1 Hafferia zeledoni
GTGATTATTTGAGGAGGAGGTCCCCTCCCCCTCTTGTGAGTGAACATCTTGGTTCTTTCCCCTCAAACCAAGACACAGCCCCAGCAACTGGAAGAGTCTAACCAACAACACCAGAATGCAGCCATTTGTGATTATAGAGATCCGACCTAGGAAAAGAGAGAAAGGTTTGCAGTGGAAACTTGGACAATGACAGATACAAAATGGAGTACTATTCTATAAAAAAGTGGTTAGGATTGGGTCCCATAACTCCCATGCACTGTGGACAGCAGTTGCATGATTGAATTATTCTTTCTGTTCCAGTCAAAGTTACAAATGTACATATAATAGGACTTACAACATTTCTAAAGGGTAGCACTCTTTTAGTTCAGCTATGGAAAGTACTTCTGCTGCTGAGGAATGAATTTTCACAGTTTGATATTGACATGAATGTTATGAATTCCACTGCAAACAAAATGCCTTTTAATATACAAGTGAGATTTTCTGTTGAAACAAATGCAGCAGAACCATAAAAATATTGAGACCTTGGAGTTAACAAGACCTTGTACGACATGCAGGACAAAATGTGAGACTTCTGGATTTCAGCCTAGCTCTACTCAAACAATACATCTAAGATATATTTGGAAAACAAAAATATTCCAAAGAGACAGAGAACTTCACTGGTTTTTTATTCTTATAATCTTATTTTCGAAGAGATTGGGTTAAAAAAGTATTGAAAAGTCTACAGCGTTAGCAAGTGGACATTCTTTTGTACACCACAGACTTCTATGTCAGTTTGTTTGATATGTCATTCTACCCAGAAGGGGTTGCCTAACTTCCATGTAGAAATACAACCTGTTTGTTTTTCAGAATCATAGAACGTTAAGAGGTTGGAATAGACCTTAAACACTGTCTAGTGCCAATCTCTCCTTCCATGGTCAGGGACACATTCCATTAGACCATATTTGTCAAGGCCTTATCCAAACTGGCCTTGAACGTTGCCAGGGTTGGGGCATCCACAATCTCTCTGGATAGCCTATTCCAGTGTCTTACCATCCTCACAGTAGAGAATTTATTTTTAATATCTGACCTAAATTTCCCATCTTTCAATTTGTACCCATAACTCCTTGTCCTGACACTACAGTTTGCGATGAAGGGTTCCCTTCCAGCTTCCCTGTAGGCTCCTGTTATAGGGTTACCAAAGTGAACCTAAATTTAGGCTTTAAATCTAGGGGTAGGCCTGGACCTGTCAGCTGATTTGAGCTAGGCTGAGCTAACAGCTGACAGTTTCTAGCCAATAATATTGTATTCAATACCATATTATGACATCACTCTCCAAAGGAGTAAAAGCCTGGGTAGGAGTGGCTTGGGCAGTTGCTTCTTAGCCTTCCTCTTGAGAGGATGCACGATGCTGTCCCAGGGGGGATGGGGAGGACCGGGCCCACCACTGGTTCACCAGTTATCTCAGGAAAGTAAAATGCGTTGTTCTGGTTCTCTCCTTTCTGCTTGGGTTTGTCTCCCTGGGGATTAAGTCTTTTAAAGTAATTTGTAGTTAAGATAGTAGAATTTGTGTGTTTGTTAGGAAGTGGGGAATTGTTTCTTCTTGTTTCTAACTTGTGTGAACGTGGATTGTACTTTTCTTCTAATTTTCTCTTTCTTTCTCTAAATATACATGTGGTGTTAGCATAAACGTAGTTTGAAGTTTTTTCCCCTCCTTCTTCTTCTTTTCTTCGGTGGGCCGAAAAAGGTTTTTCCCTCTGTACTTGGGGGAGTTGGCAGTTTGCTAGCTCAAACCAAGTCAGCTCCTTTCAGATACTGGAAGATTTCTATGAGGTCTCCCTGCAACCTTCTCTTCTCCAGGATGAACAGCCACAACTTTCGAGTTTGTCCTCATAAAGGAGGTGCTCAGTCCTCTTATCCTCTTCACGGCCTTCCTCTGGACTTGCTCCAACAGTTCCATGTCCTTCCTACGTTGGGGACATGAGAACTGGATGCAGTACTCCAGGTGGGGTCTCACAAGAACAGAGTGGAGGGGAAGAATCACCTCTTTTGACTTGCTGGCCATGCTCCTTTTGATGCAGCCCAGGGTTTGGTTGGCCTTCTGGCTGCAAGCACACACTGCTGGCTTATGTTGAGCTTTTCATTAACCATCTCCTTCAAGTCTTTCTGTGGTGTAGAGCTGTTCTCAATAGCATTGTAGCACTCTCTAGCATTTTAAGTCCCTAAAATCACCTCTGTGCATTTTGCACAGGCTCTGTTCACTATGAAAAAAAGGTTCAAAACTTTCTACCATGAGAAAGAGAAATGCTATTTCTTATCTTGAGCTAGTTATGTTCTCAGAATACACCTAGAAAAGAAGGGAAATGGTGAAATTCCAATCATATTTTTTTCCCATCTTTCCCACATCCTACAAGGCTGAACCACCATACTTGACAGGATCAACACTTCCCTTCAGTAATGACTGCTGGTTATTAGACAATGGTAAATAGCACAAAATTCATCAAAACTTTGTTCCATCCTCAGTGAGAGTTAAATGTCTTGTTGCCTCCTCTTTACCCACGTAAACCTAGCACTGCTAGCTGCAGGAGAGGTTTGCTTCAAACAGAAGATTGAAAAGGAATTTAGCTTGTGTGCTATAGTTTCAATCAAGACTGAGAAGGACCTGATGCCCCAGACTCTTACTCTCACTAGGGGGAGGGGGAACTATTTAAAACAAGAGATAATTTTAAATGATCCCTTTTTTAAGAGAAATATTTCTTGCTTAATCCATTTACTTTTTTTTTTTTTTTAATTTAACAGAGCAGCATTGTGAGACTATCTTCAAAACAGGAAGGAGGGTGAATCCTTGGTGGATGGAGCTTCCTGATCATTATTTTCTACTGTTTTCTTGTATCATCAGTGGCAAATATTTGAGCTTGGCCCTCTTAGGCAGATGTCCCTTTCTTTAGTCACTGCTTTGTATGCCGTCCAGGAGTACCATGTGTTGGCACAACCATGCAGTTCTTGCCAAGTCATGGCCAACACATACTCTGCTTCTCAATTTAGCATTACGCTTACATTCAAACCCCTCTTCAACTCTGCTGAACAGGTTGAAGTCTTAGTGAGACCAGAATTACCTAACAGCAGCAACAACAAATCCTTTTCAAATTATTCAACATTCCTTACAGATTTTTGTTACATTTGCCTTAAGATCAGAAAATTTTATATCACAGCTGGATAAAATCCCTGGGTAAACACAGTACACAGTAGGTATCCAGTCTTCTAGTAAAGTCTACTTCTTTGATGTCTTTTATCATGACACTTTTATGATTACGTGTTTTTATACTATGATGCTCGTAATAAAAGTGTAGGCTTTTGATCATTGGATTTTTCTGCTATACTTTTCAAGCTAATAGTGAATTTGAAACTATATCCTGTTTGTTCAATAATAGGAAGCATAAGGACCCTTTTTTAGGACTAAGGCGGTTTTGTGTTTATTCAGTAAAAATCACCCATCATAAATAGCTTGCACAAAGTTTATAAACTACTTATATGTCAGTAAAGCTTTATTTTAATGACTTAGCTGCCAATACACCATTGGGATTATGAATACTCCAAACATAAAATACATACATGAATAAAACTACCTGAGTGTTTTGTCAGATTTTATGTGAATTTTCAATATAGTTTCTTTATTCAGAGGACTATATTGATGATGATCAAAAAGCTACTCTTTTTGCTGTTCATTTATTGGCTTAATTCTTCAATATCAGTTTTTCAAGACTATTTAGAAAAGACTTTCAATATGTTAAAAAAACCACAATCAAACTTGTTCTACAACTACCCACTTGGGAAAGAATATGGACTGGAAATAATTCTAAGGAAACTAATTAGAATCAGGAAGAAATCACTCATCAATAGAAATAGTGTTTCTGAAGATTACATTGATTACTCTGTGAATAATATAGATCAGTACAGTAGATCCTGACACTCATACCAGTGTGCAGTGTTGGTATAGCATCTGAGAACATACACAGGTCATATAAACTTCTAATGAAACTGAAATATAGGATTCAGTCAAAATAACATTCACTGGTCAAGACACAGAAGGACTGCAACAGTAACTAAACATGGATTTATTTTGAAAAAAAATTATGAAAAAAATCAATTTTTCAGATTATTTACTTTTCTACATAAAATTAAACCTAGTAAGAAGTACAAATAAGAATCCACTAAAGTACTATGAACTGATGGGAACAGAGATCAGACTAGCTCAGTAGCTGGATAATTGTTAACCATCCACAAAATCTAAATTAAAATCCCTCCATTTTAACACACTTTTTTTTTTTTTTTTGTGGTTTAAGAAAAGACTAAAGAAAAATGCAGAGAGTTTTTAACATAATTCACCCATTTACAGAGCAGATGAATAGGGTTATGTATTGAGGGAATGTTTAAAATACAGAGTAAAAAAAAGGTAGAGAAGCAAATATTCCTGAATTAAGGAAATACAGCACTATATCAAATAATCTCATCAAGCTTGTAGCTATTCTGAACAAAATGGAATGCACAGAGAAAGTTTTCTGTCATAAGGGAAATTAAAAGTAAATTAAAACTGATTCTTTCCTGAATTCTGATTACTGTATGTATTTTATGTGATGTTAATGTAGATGCATTAAAATGACTAGGAAAAGTTTCATTTAGCACAACAGATCAAATAGAGTTATGTAAAGCAGTAGGTAAGCAAAGCTTTAAATGCTTGCATGTATAAATGGCTGACACTGTTGCCTATTGACCTGCTTCACTGTACCAAAACTGCAGGATGTTATAAAGGCATATTTTATTATGTTCATACACAACACCAAGAAGTGTGCTAGGTCATTTCCAGGCATAAAAAACCGATCCTTTCTCTAGGATATCTCTCTTTTATTCTTCCTAGTTTGTCAGTTATCTTTAATCTAAAATAATATTTTATGCTTCCTTCTGCTGTACTGAAAGCAAAACACAGACTCTGCTATTCAAGCAGGCTGCAGGATCAAAAGTTTCATCACTGCCTGACAAGCTATGAAGTAGCTGTCCCTGGAGAAGGGCTGACTTCTGCTCCTATGGCACAACTCCTGACCAAAGAGCCTGGCAGGCCTCCTCCCTTGCACAGTGATTTGCACCACAGACAGTTTCCACTGGTAAAGAAAACAAAACCAGCAGCAGCTATTTGCCTCCAGGCTGTAAGATGCATCATTTCAGGCAACTAATCTCCATTAAGAGGTCTCTAGTAAAAGACCTACTCTTGCAGGGAGAGAAAAATGTGAATGCACTTTTAATTAAGGCCTGGTATAAAGTGACAGAAGAACTGGGACTGTGTGATAATATTAATAACATTTTGAACTGTAGCAGACAGAGCTTACTCACGAAACTCGTGCTTCCAGCTGAAGTTCTCTTCACAAAAATAGGGCCGTGGGGCTTGATCTACCAAGGTGCAGAGCTCTCTCCCAAGGTATTGAGTGTGCTTAACTGATACAGAAAGTGGAGAGATGCTGTCACTCCCAGCCCCCACTGAAATGCTTGGAATTAGCAAGATCAAGAGTATCTTGAACTGTGAACAAAATACAGACAGAAAACAATCTTCTGATAATATCCAACTTCTTTGTCTCCTGCAAAGCCTCTGCATAGATGATTAAAAATACACCAAAGTTATGCAATGTCAACCATTCCTGTTAGCAATGATGATATTTCTTTCTGAACATTTTGTCTTGTAGCCAGCAGCACCTCAGTCTGAATTCAGCCTCCAGCTATATTGTTATGCCTGTAATTTATAGTGGGAGATCTGACACAGATTTCTACAGCATTATATTGCTCTTCCTGCTTCCTTCCAGACTGAGATCTCAGGCTCTTACTTACATTTAGATGTATCAGTCATTATTCATTTCATTGCCTTAGTTGCTAGACATACTTGGCTATGATTACTGGTACTCTACTATTGATTGGCAGTGACTCTGGTTTGTCCTTTATACCTCCATCTGTCTTTGCCTTCCCCTGGTCCTGCTGATCCCAGCTGTGCTGGTAACTGGACACCATTGCTGGAACATTGTCTCTCCCCACTTCACAGTATTTGCAGAAGAACACAATGACCATTAAAAAAAAAAGAAAAAAAAAAGGGCAGATCATTATAACAAACGGTACTCCAGAACTGATGGTAGCTGGGAACTGGCACCTAGAGAGAGTCTAGCTGCCTTGCTGCTATATAGAAATCCAACAAATGAACTCAATAACTCTGAGTAACATCTAAATGAGCAACTTGCCTGATGCTCACAGTATCAGTTATTTACACTAGGCTGATTTCAAGGTATTATTGTACGAAAACCTTCATAATTATTAAGTAATCATTATGGGGTTTATATGCATCTGTTTGCATACAGGCCCAGAAGTGAAAATGTCATGCAAACATTCTGTAGGGGAATTCAAATACCATTGTATAAAACCTCGGAAATTCTTCAAAGAGTCAAAATACAAAGCTGAAGCATTTATGTTAGCCACTGCCTCTTGTACATATACATATCTATATGTGTCACGTGAAAAGGAGGGACAGAAATGCAAAGATTTCTTGTCTCATATGTATTAATATAAAGTTATTAGCTATAAGTGTCCTCAGAACAATCAAAGCTTTATGAACCCAACACTGCCTGCCTGACACTGGGCAGCACACAGGCTGGAAAGATTTTTGACCTTCCTGTAAGGACCACACTTTAGCAAGGGAGAACTTACTAGCTATAAGCCTCCCAGAACATTGAAGTCTTATGAACCCAACCCTGCCTGCCTGACACTGGCAGCACACAGGCTGGAAGAATTTTCAACACTCTGCTGTAAGGACCACACTTAACAGAAAGAAAAGAACTTTCTCTATAGCAGCTCCCAAAATAAATTTTATTAATACAAGTATGTGACAATCATTGTGGGTTTTGCATTGCTGGTAATAACTTTTAGCTGCATGATTGTATTTAATTGATGATGAAAAAAATACCCAAAAGAAAACAGCACAAAACACATTCTACAGAGACAAACACACCAAACTTAAGTTTCAATACAGCAGTGTACCCCCCACAACAGACTTAACTAACAGAAAACTACTAACCAGAAATATAACAACCTGAAACACAAATCTAGAACCCCCTAGAACACAGAGCAGCAAAATGACCTGCACATCACCTTCTCCATAACACAGAGCAAAAGGAAAGAATAGAGCTGTTTCCCATGAACACACATGTTAAAAAATAGCTACACACCTTAAAGGAACACAACAACTAATATAAAGTGAGATATATACCTAGCAAGTTACAAGGTGTAAGGCAAGTTATTGTTATTAGTATTAAAGTAGCAAAACACAGTTAGTAAATAAGGTGCCCATAGAGTAAAGATATAGCCAAGTGAAATCAGTATCAAAGTAGCTGTAAGGTAGAAGTGAAAGCATATAAGCATATTAGTGAAAGGGTATAAGGTACTTTATAAGGTATAACATAATAGGCATATGTGGTTTTGGCTGTAGTTACAGCTAGACCTCAGTTCAGCAGGCCCAGAGAGTCTATGTAGGTCAGAGGAGACAAGCATCACCTGACTTAAGCAACAAAAGAGGTATTTCATATCATTTGATGTCAAAATCAAGTATAACAGAAGGTGTAGGAGATGACTAGCTCAGTTCCCTTCATGGCCACATGCTAAGGTGGACCCACTATCACCATTGCTGGGGGTGTTGGGCCTTTTTACCACTTCACAGCTGTTTGGTTTGGGAAGTACATTTTTTCCCCTTTTGTTGTTGGTTTTCTCCTCTCTTGCCAGGTATCCTTTGGGGGGAGTTTATTGGAGTGCTTTTGTGAGCTGGGGTGGTGAGATCTGTGGGTTTTGGGTGGGCGACTCAGTGCTTGTTGTTGTTGGTTTTTTATTTCCTACATTTGTATGTATATGTGTTATATTCTGTATTTAATTGTCTCTCTTTTGTATAAATATAAGAAGCTTGCTACTTTGAGTTTTGGGGGTTATTTTCTCTATTTTCCTCTTCAGGACTCTTTTTTCCCCTCCCTCTCTCTCTCTGTGTTGGGCAGTTGGCATTTTGCCAGCTCAACCTAATACACATAGTGTAAGATATCAGATAGAATGTATAAAGTAATAGGTGCTGTAAGAGAGTAAAGCATAAGATATGGAATATAAAGTATAGAGTGTAGGTTTTCTCAACCCTACATTGTCCAAAGAGGTGGGAGGAGGCAGGGAAGCTGCTCTCAGCTACTCCCACAGAGATGGTGGCATTTCTTCCCAATTTTTGCTCATGCCAAATCACTTTTATACCTTTTTTTTTTCCTTTTAGGTGTTTTGGGTGGCTTTAGTCAATAATTGGTTTGGGGGTGATAGACAGATGACCATGACATAGGCCCAAGGGGTTCTTTGTGTTCCCAGAAGATGTGGCAAAGGAGGGCCATGTCATCTCCACAACACTCCACCCTTTGTTAACTTTATCAGTCTTGCTTTAACACTTTTGGAAAGCCACTGGGATATCTTTGTCCTCTGACAATGGTTCTGGGAGCACCCCTCCAGGGTGCTGAGGCTTTTGCCTCAACTCCAAGAATTTATCAAGGCTATCACCCCACAGTACGTATATGCACATATAATCTAGTAAATCAAGTTGCAAATTATGACATGCATAAATAGATCCTGGACTTTTAAAGATAAATAAATTTCTGTTTCTCTTGTTCTTTACTGCAGATTTTTTTCCATATGTGCATCTATTTATGTACAGATTTAATGATAATATGATGTGGATTCAAGTCTGCATTAGGCTTGCCTTTCTAGGTGTGAATTATGAATGCATCTATTTATCCTCATTACTAGATTGGTTTCTGATTTAAGATGGGAAGAGAAGGCAAATCCAGTTGATGATTTTGTCCTCAGCGCTTCACAAATTTGAGATTAACATTGCATATATTAATGAAAGATCTCTTCAGGCTATCCCAAGTGACACTCACTATAAACTTTATGGGAAACAATGTTTGTGTGCTTATTCATTCTGTAGTGTTATAGAAATATGAGTTAGGAATCTATTTATATACATTTTTTTTAATGGTGGTGGCAGTACTGTTCTTAATAGCCCTTTATCTGTAAAACGAGGTGCAATGTTTACCAGCAATTCAACTACCTTATACAGAGCTGGTTTCATAAAAGTCCTTAAAACAGCCTCTATTAAAACATCTCCACTGTGAGACAAGCTAGAAGTACTCTTTTTTGGAGACTAAAAGTGGAAAAGTTATTTGCAATTTGGAAACGAGAAATCTCTCTTATTCTTGATTTTAGATTGTGGTTTTAAAGCTCTGCCATTCTTCACTGCAGCTTAAACTATCATGTGCATAAATACACACATAGTTCTGCAGACAAACCATTTTTCCAAATCAAAGTAAATCAACACCTGCTTAAAACATAGTGTTGCAAACACTTGTGGGCAGGAAGAATCTGATTTTCCCGTTGCATGAGTATTGATTTTTTGATTGCAGAGGTTATTCTGCAGATGAAAATATCATAATCGTATTAAGAGTTCCTTTACTGAAAACTTGCATTCTACAAAACAAAGTGGGAAAACCCCAATTCAGCTAACTGAATGAAAAGCAGTGATTACTGCTATTTTGTCCTTTTTTTTCTAGGACCCTGCTGTAAATGACCACAATTTCTGTTCATAGCAGTATTACCTAAACTGCCAAAAGAGAAAGTGGAAAGATGGACTGAAGAGAAGGATCAAAAAGAGACATAACAAATTCTCTAGTCTAGTCTCCTTATGCACAGGAAGAACTTGGCCCCAGTTTCTCTCCATCCTTCATTTCAGAATATAGGAGAACCACAAACTATGAGGGGCAAGAACTCAACAGGTCAGGGGAAAAAGAAAAGACTTCGAATGTAGAGGAAAAAAAAAATAAATAAAGCATTCAAGACAAGAACAGGCAGCTGCTGGTCTGTGTCCTGGAAGCAATTCAGGGCGACAGGCATCTCTCTGTTTGACTAGAAAGTTCCTGAAAACACCTCAGTGTCTGCATCAGTGTATGTGTACAACACCCCAGGCAATGGAACTCAGTTAATCATGTCAGGGTGGGACTCCCATATGCCAATATCTCATGAAATCCCTAATCTTGCTGTACATACACAATGCTTGTGTACCACACACAGGCTGTATCAAAAAATGCAGGTGCAGCTTCTGCCTTCTTCAAAATGAAGAAACTGTGGTTCTCCTGCTGACCTTTGGTAATATAGTTCCGTGATCAGAGCACTCACTCTGCAAACAAAAGACCTAAGGTCATTTTTCTGCTCAGCATGAGCAGATTTAACCTCACATCTTTTACCTCCTATGTGAGTGTCCTAAATATTAGACTGCAGACACTTCTCTGCGTGTGACTAGGAAAGTATCATCCCCTCCTACTGAAACTGAGGCTTTGCAGCAAAAACTGAAATTCACTGGAGTAATAGTGGAATATAGAAACCTAAAGAAATTATCAACTTCACTCCTGATTTTTTCTATCTTCTCCAGGCTAAATATTGCAGACAGAAAGTAGGGATTGCGATCAGTTCGCCTCTGGGAAGCAGCCCTCCATGAAGTTATCCAGCACTAGTCCTTCTCCCCACAGGCTGCAGTTCACAAACTGCTCCAGTGTGAGTCTCCTGCAGGGTCAAAAGTCTTGCCAGCCAATCTGCTTTGACATGGGCCCCTGTCTCAGTGGGGTCACAGATCCTAACTGGAGCCTGCTCCAGCATGGACTTACCACAGGGTCTCAGCCTCCCTTAGGCTTCTACCTGTGCTGGCATGGGATCATCCACAGGCTTCAGGTGGATCTCTGCTCCACTATGGACCTCCATGGGCTGTGGGGGGACAGCCCGCCCTTACCACAGTCTTCATGGGCTGCAGGGGAATCTGTGCTCCAGCACCTGGAGAACCTCTTCCTCCTGTTTCTTAACTGACCTTGGTGTCTGCAGAGTTGTTGCTCTCACATATTCTCACTCCTCTGTCTGGCCACAATTACTGTTGCACAGGCTTTTTCCCCTTCTTAACTATGCTTTCCAGCAAGAGGTGCTTCCACCGTCACTGATGGGCTTGGCCTTGACCAGTGGCAGGTCCACCTTGGAGCCAGCTGGCACTGGCTCCATTAAATGTTGAGGAAGCTTCTGTCAGCTTCTCCCAGAAGCCACCCCTGTAGCACAGACCTCACCACACACCCCCTGCCCCTACTACCAAAATCTTGCCACACAGTCACAGTACAAATTACCTTTTTGAGATCATCTTTAATTTGTAAACCCAAAGGAATTTTTGTTTTGAACATAGAGGAAGTGCTTTTGAGTCCAGCTTAGTTAAAAGGGATGCTTCACTCCCTTACTGTGAACATAGTTAGCAGCTTTCTTCACATTTATATGAGCAATCAAAAGGGAGGTATTTACTTTGAGAAAAACTTGAGTTGAATCCATATTTACTTGTATTTCCATTTTTAGAAGTTTTAATAATATACTTTTTTCCCCCATCAGCTTTAAAGTACACCACTCCTAGATGAAAAAGATAAAAGTCAAATATAGTTTATAAATTATGAGTAGGATGCAGGTTCTGAGTGCGTATGGCTGGAGACGTGATAAAACTACATTTTTTAATCTCCCCATACTTAGCTTCATGATGTTGCTAGATATTCTTCTCCACACACCTGTTTGAAGGACCAGCTCACGGGTGAGGAGGAAGATGGACAGTTTTTCATTTCACTCTCCAATAGTTTGAATTTTTCTTGAACTGGCATTAATACTTTTTCCACTTTTATTTTGAGAAAAAATGGGCCTAAGAGATGAGGCTTTACTAAAATATAATGCAGTGACAGAAAAAAATCATGTGAAATAAAGAATTACAAGGTTACTAGGGGAACGGCTATGGTTGATGAGGTAATTTCAGCTTTATAACTCAAACAGCTGAGGCAGCATGTTGTGAAGTAGAAATGCATGTACCAGCATACCTCAACATAATGTGCAGGGCGTCACTTTTTAACACTGCTGCAGAGCTAGCTGCACCCACCTTTGTCTTTTAAGTAACTCTGATTACATTCCTGAAATGTAAAGTGTCTTTAATGGTCTTTGGATAGAATTTAAATGTTCTTCACTCAGGATGAGCATAAAGCACTGCCACATCTAGTCATACCAAGGTGCTTCAGCTAGTATCTTATGTCCAGCAGTGTTCAAGAGAGTGAAAGATTATAAGAAGTAGTGCATGCAGTGAGTAACATGGTCTCTCTCTGGCTTTAGCAGTCTGTCAACTTTAAGAGTCTCTCTGAATTAGAGGCTGAACCTTGAACACTGTGTCCATGTCTCAAAACAGATATAGGACTTTTTTTAACTTTTTTTTTTTTTCATTCATGTAAATCCTCACTCTGACTGCCTTGGATACTTGCATTCTCAAATCCCACTGTCACAGTGCTGATCTGCATCCATGACAGACTGCTTGTCCTAGTGGCCTCTACCTTCCTTAAGCTGCATGCATCTCCTTCTAGGAATCCCTGTGTATTTGACAAGAGTTTCTGAACATACTCATCATAAAGATCAACAGTTTCTTTGCTTCAGTCCCCAAGTCTGAAGTCTCTGGGCCCTGAAATTGTTGGAGATTTTTTCTCTTGGACTGATGAAAAATCCATGCCACAGAGGTTTATGTGGGAGACGATCGCATAATACTCACTCAGTGGCATGGAAAGCCACACCTATGATAACCTTCTCATGAGCTGCCACAGAACCTGTGAAGGTTTGGTGCCTGCTGTCAATAAGCAATCACTGTCATTTACTGGCCTTATATAAAGCTCTTTAGTGATACCTCTTCTCTAGGCAAAACCGTACAATCTTAAACACAGTCTGAAAATATACAAACTTATTAATAAATGTAGTGAAAATAGAAGCGAATTTTCCAGTTTACCAAACATCAAGCTAACTGAGCTGACTATTATAGCAGAGCTGAGGTTATCTTTCAAGCTATCAGATTTTAAAAGTTTACTGAAGTTCTTACACTTAGTTTCTGGGAGATAAATGGCATGAGTGAAGAATGCCTGTTCTGGATTGTAAGAGCATACAATTCTGTCAAAATACAAATATAAAAGAGCTACTCAACTATAATAACATGTTACTTAACTTGGGGTTTGGGGTTTTTGTTGTTGTTGTTGTTGGGGTTTGTTTGGTTTTTTTTGATAAATACACTATTGTACAAACTTGAAAGAATTGTCTTAGTGTAGGAAACAGAAGAGCTTAGATATGGGAAAGTAGAGGGAAACAAGGAAGAAAATAGAAAGCAAATACGCTTCTCCAGGAAACAATGAAAATAATCTTAAAAATGAAACAACTCAAATTTTGCATTAAAATAATTGAACTGGAGACAGAGACAATGCATCTCTTTGTATACTGGTATTGAAAATTCAGACATAGAAGGGGATCCTGCATCCCCTGAATCACTGTAACTGGACTCTAACAGAGAGGTTCAGAGCCAGTGTGATTCAGCTATTCAACATAATAGCCAGCCCTGTTAATGTACCAAGGAGCCTTTCTTGGTACAAGAATGATTCTACAGTTCAGAAATGTTAGGCCATCTCAGATGTAGTTACTTTTCCAGAAACAAAATGTTCTCTAACAAAAAGATCCCAGCAAAACTTGTTTTGTCTCTGGAATTATTATGGGAAAAATGAGGGACAAAGAGTTGTTGAGTCTGAAGTTATCCACAAGCCTTTTGTCATTGAAATACTGAAATTGCCATAGAAACTATCAAAACTTGAACACGTTTTCTTCTTTTGTTATAAAAGCAATTGCTTTCTCACTATCACAATATTAGCACATGGAAATAGTATTTTACTGTCATAGTTCTATGCAGACAGTAGTATCATGCAAAAAAACCCCAAACAAACAAACAAAAGAGTTTTTCAGACTACTTTGGAAACTGCTTCAGAAGTATCTCTTTCCATAACCTAAGATCATTCTTCTGTTTAGAAGTTAGGACTCTTTCTTTCTGCTGGAGTTCAACAGCAAGCTTAAGCACGTACCTAGTTTTAAGTTTTATAGTACCTCCAGTGAGTTTGCCAGCATGTGTCATAGCCCAGATTTGTAACATGGATCAAATCTAGCTTGGAGACAGAAAGTAGAGAGTGGGATTAAATGATCAATTTTCAATCCTACCAAAAGGTTAATAGTGGGGGCCTCAGGACTCAAAAGTAGTTGTCTTGATGCTTAATGGCCTGGAAAGCAGATGAGTAGTGAGAAGCAACTCCAGTAGATGCCACAAAGGTGCTTAGGATGGTCAAGCCCGTGATGTACTGTTAGTTGCTTCATAAGGGCCTAAAGAAGCCAAAAGGATGGGCAATATGAAGACAGTAAAATGTATAGTGGTTCTTTTTTCCCCTTGAATATTGATAAATGGAAACTATTTCTGAAGGAAGGAGGAAAAGAAATCCTGCACAAAAGTTCAGCAAGATTCAAAATTGATTATCATATCATTAATGCCACCTAGAAAAATATCTAACCATTACTATGAAAATTCAAATGTTCTGATATGATTAATGTAGCTCTGCAGTTAAAAACCCCAAAAATTTAGGAGTGCATGATGACTGGATGATTGCTATGGATACTGAGCTAGATAAACCTTGGGTTCAATGCTGTGAAGTCATGCTTCAAATAGACAAGGATCCTCAATGAATGGGTCCAGAAACTGTCAAATAAAGAAACTGAAAGTGCTGTGGGGTTCCTTACTTTACCACATGTATGATTTGCTTAGTCTAGCTTGATAATTCTTTAGTACAGTTGTGAATATATTTTCAAATAGAAAGAGGTGGAAATATCAGTTCTAAATATCCTTTGAAATAAGATACACCCGAGTGTTTTGGGAGGCTTGGTCTTTCAGCTGAAGAAATGAGACCAGATGTTTTGTAGAGAAAATGATAACTTGAAAGCACAGTGAGAAAAGCACTGCTATTATGCAAATCATATGATGCAAAACACTGCATGTAACAGGGACTCAAAAGTGAAGAGGGAAGTTCTAGCTAGAAAGAAGCAACAACCTTAAAAAAGGAGGAAATCACTGAGGAAGAGAGAGAAGTGAAAGGCCTCTCCAGTTTGTGTTGTTGTTGGCCATTATGGCACTGATCAGTAATCACCAGGAGTACAATTGCATTCGTAACACACAGCTTGTGCAAGGCTACAGGAGCTATGTTGCTCGCACTTTTAAATATTATGTATAGTACAGAAATTGTACATGAGGAGATTGTAAACCTAATTGCAAAAAGAAAAAAAAAAAACAAGGGGGAAAAGAGTCTGTGTTTAATGATTGGAGGAAAATCACAAAGAATATAGCATTTCATGGTGATATTTTACAGACATAGAGTAAAAAATTAGAGTTATCATTGTTTCTGAAATAGTGCATCTCCTATTTTGTGATTTTTCTACGTATGTTTTACTCGGAAGTTTCAGTGTATTCCCATTACATTCAATGAACAATAGGAAAACTCTCCTAAGTAATTTTTGAGTAGTTAATAAAACATTATGTAATGTCAGATAGAGTTTCTAAAACAACTAAGGAGACACATACATTCAAATATATATGTGATTCACTTTCTTTCTATGAAAGATTAATTGTTGGGATTTTATCAAATAAAATCAAGTTAAATTTATAAAATTACATTTAATCCAAAACATATTATGCACATTAATTGGGCTCACTTTCTTGATTGGGGGGGGGGGAGGAGGGGGGAGAAAAAAAGCAAATTTCTTTTTATGCTCCAGTTCACAGACAATCTTCCAGATGGAAATGTCTTTAGCGGCAGAAGAGGACAAAATCTACCATTTCTGTTGCAAATGAGACATACCACAGCACTGAGAGAGTGGCTGGCACTGGCTGCTTTCTAATCTTCTGCAGAGTGTTATTGCTCTTTTGGGATCTACAATCAGATGGAGTCTGCTATAAATCTGGTCCAAAATCAGGGATCAACAAATGATACTGTGACTGGGCCACATTAGGTGGGAAAAGGCTGTGACTGCAGGACTGAAGCTACGACTGTGATACCGCAAGGGATACAACAGCTGAGTGACAGTCACTACATAGTCCTTCCTTAGACACAGCCCTGTCAATTGAAAATTACTCTGCATTCTTCCCGAAATCTGTCATGATTTGATCCAACCATAAAAGGGTTGAATCTCATTGCTTAATTTGAGGAGCCATAGGCAGTCAATTATGATGCTGTCCTTACTGCACACTTGTGTTTTGCTGGCTAGAAAAACCGGTATGCCTGAACCAATTAAACCAGTGAACCATTTGGGCTTAGATGGATCTTTGACCTCTGCCTATGAAGGCGTATTAATCCTGACATCCATCAGTAGAGGTGCTGTAGGGCCCAATTAGGCTTCATTCTGCCATTTAGTCTGCTAATCCAGTACAGATGCCATGGCCAGTTTACTTTTCAAATTGACAGATTTCAGTCTACAAACCCCCTTCTTTCAGTACAGTCTTAGACACAGTACTTTGTAGCCAAAGTTTATTGTGTAGTAAAGGAAAATATTTGTTTTTCAGTATGTGTACTCATTTCAGAAAACCTCAGATCCTCAACTTCTCATTGCTCTGAATATTATTTCTTATAATTAATTGCCCATCGTGCTTCCCAGGTTTCTGGGCTACCCTTTCAGTGAGTAGTAGATGTAATATTTTCAATCTTATAACTTGAAAACCTTCTGTAAGCGGACATGTGATGCTCCAAGTGTTTCAAAGGCCATCAAAGGATGCATATAGTACATTGCAAAGTCTGATTCTCAGGAAGAAAAGAAAAAAAGAGAACACTTTTCCTGCAGAAATGTATTGGCACCGTTTTCCTGAATAGGTCAAATTTCATGTATTTTTAGATGTATATCTACTCTTTTAGTGACAAAAATAAACACCTTTTCTCTATTTCTCTTAGCCCTGCAGAAGTAACGTAACTATTTGAGACAGCTGGATTCTATTCCATCTTCAGCATCATTGGCAGAATTGCTTACTAAATCCCAATAGCTACACCTGTTCAAAACCCTTACAGGCAAAACAATCACACAGGTACCTCTAAGGGCATAATTTAGCCCTCAGAAACTTTGTTACTGGTGATGATTTGTGATGTGGAAAGAAGCCTGCCTGCCTGCCTTTCACAGCACAGAATGAGTTTCGAAAACTGCTCCTCAGGAAAACCTCATTTCTCTTTTTAGGCTCCTGCTCTGTAGAAATAAGTGTGATGTCTGGACAGAAAAAGAAGACCCTCAGTTTAGAAAGTGGAGTAGTTTCACTGGTAGTCTGGCAGATGAAGGGCTGACTCGAATTTCACCATGAATACTACCGGCAGCCCTAGTGATTGCTGTGTCAGTTTGACGGCTCACCCAAGTGGCAAATATGTGAGCTGATGATCTGAAGGTAAATATTATGACAGAAGACTTGCCAGGAAAAGGTATCTTCTGTGAGCAAGTAATTTAATATAGGAGATTACTATTTCTATAACATAAACTACATTAAGTACTTGGTGTCAGCAGTTTCAGTATATCCTTCGCTGGCAGCAGCAAGTAAGCCTGGAAAATCTGACTCACAGGATTAAACTGGTGAAATCAGTGGGAGACAAAAATTGTTTAGTAGTTTGTGAGGTGGAATAGGAGGTACTTAACACCAATCGTCCTTCAAAAAACATCATTATTCCCGCAGTGCCATCTGCTGGTCCAGACCCCAGAAACACTGACAGCAACTCATTTACACGTGTAACTGTTGCAAATTAATGATGTCATTCTCTCTTAAGTTACAAAGAAAACAAATAATCGTTATAACTCTAATAGCTTTTCACATTTTCTATAATTTTAATTTAATATTCATAATTTCATTGACAGTGTTTAGAATAACAGATGCCATATGGTACAGAATGCTTTTGAAAAGGAATGCACGTATTCTACCTGAGCTCAATAGCCCTATTTATCTTATATAAATGCAAAGATAAATATTTTCAACTTCATTCAAATGCATTTTATTTTCACAGAAAACAAATAGATGTGCATGTTCACTTGTGTGTACTTTCCAAGTTTGTGGTCTAAATCATTTCTTTACATGTTTTAAAAGTTCCATAGCTCTGTTAATGTTTAATGATTCTCCTAGATTTCATACAGGAATTTAAGAAATTTACATGGGATTTCACACAGTAGGAAATAAATACAGGGAGGGTAATTGCAACAATTATAAATCCTAGAAGTTTTATGAGAATGTATGTCAGATCAATTCTTTGGATACCCTCAGAGATAAAGTGGCCCTGGTGGCTCTGCCACACTAGTCAGCAGAACAGAAAATTCACACAGACTTCTGTGCCTGGTCCCAAGATAACACCTTCTTTTCTTAGACAAACTTTCATGGTCTCCTTCCTTGAATAGGGGTATTTATCACAGGTAGGAATAAAGCCTGTGTTCTACATTAAGTTCTCAAGGGAGTTTCACAGTAATATTTAGCAAAGTACACTCAGGAAGTCAAGTTCATCTAATTCTGTATTCTTTGAATGTGTGAGTTTCTGTTTTTTTCTTTGACTAGACATGGGACTCAGTGGTCATATATTCTACTATCAGTCAGTTTCAATACAGTATATCTTATAAAACAGAGTATTTGAATGCATACACAGTAGAGATTGTTGAAAAATGTTCTTCTACCTCCTAGTCATCTTCAATATTACTTTAGTGATTAACCAAAAATGTGTCTGAACTGAACTACTGCTTTTTCTTTTTTATTGTTAATACTCAGAAAGAGGCTTTCCATCAGTCTGCCTCCCCGCTGCATGTCTGCATCTGACCTTTACTTGTCCTCATACCATGACGCTTCATTATTTATTTTGACACTGTCTTTCCTCCTTCTTGACCACACAGCTTCATATTTTTTCTTAATTCATCTATTCATCAAAGATTAATTTCTTTACTGAAAAACATTACTTATTTTTCTTCTTTTTGGATGGACATATATATACTTAATGACTCTAAAACCTATAAGTTTCATCAGCTCAGCTGACTATATATTTTTCAGTTAGTATCACTGAAGAGCACACTGACTTTTCTTACAGCTTCAGTGAGTTTTACACCAGATAAATAAGAAGAGGTACAAGAAAGTCCAAAGGTTGTAAAACAGCCTGGTGAAGTAATACACGTGCCAGGTCTCTTGTTATGTAGAGACCCTGCCACACGTGTCTTTTTGCCCACCCTACTGCTAACTAGCAGTGTAGTGTCCCTGTCTGCCAGCAAAATAATGAAATATATTTTCCTTACACTGTAGCTGTGGATTTCAGGTTGCACTGGTTACCCATGTATAATCAATTCATGCAGACATCCATAACCTCTTTGGACAACCTGCTTCAATGCTTCACCGTCCTAACAGTAAACAATTTCCTCCTAATATCTAATCTAAACCTGCCTTCTTTCAGTTTAAAACTATTGTTGCTTGTCACCAACTGCCCATATAAAATGTCCTTCTCCCTCCTTTATATAAGCTCCCTTAAAATACTGGAAGGCTGTTGGAATTCATATGATGTTTTATCTAAAAAGGAAGCTGGATGCTGAACTTGCCTATGTGAATTAAGTGATGTAGCTTTAGGAACTAATTAATGAAATCAGAAATGGCTGCTGCCGAGATTCTCTCAGCAGATGTGCATAATTCAGCCAATTATAAGAGGCCTTGTAATGTAAACAGCATTGTTAACCAATTATCATTGCCAAAG
>JAWWEV010000115.1:95356443-95387799 GCA_035583235.1 Hafferia zeledoni
TTTGATTGTCTGGAAGCGCTTACAGCTAATAACTTTTAATTAATACAGTTAAGACTAGAAATCTTTGTATTTCTGTCCCCCTCCTCCCTTTCATGTGACAGCAGGCTAGAAATTGTTAGCATCTGCAATTAGGTTTATCTAATGAATAAAACAGTAAGACAATGAGCCATTATAATAATCTTGGGAAGGTGGGGGCAATTTTTTTTTTTTTTTTCCTGGTAGCAAGTCCAGGAGAACAGATGAGTGTAATAGAGCAATCATTTTCTGGGATTCTTTGAGATAGTGTATCGCAATTAGACTTCACAGTTTTATACCAAGAGATGGCCTTGAAAAAGAAAAGAATGAGGAAAATAGGGATATCTGAGTGTTCTAGAGAAATCCATGTCCTTATTTCTATTTTTCACAATACGAGAACTAGGGAGTTTCTGATTAAATATTCAGACAGCATCGCCTGGCACCTGATATTATGAGATTTAGTATCCGTCTTCTGTCCCTTGTCTAATGCCCCTTTTTCTGGTCAACCAACCTTCTCCCTACTCTACCTTCTGTTTAAAAAGTCTGCTTTAACCGAATGAAAATGTCTTTTATACAATGTAACTGTGAATTTGGACCAAAAAGCAGTTATTAGAAACAACCCCAAACAGGAAAAATATTTCTAGATCTTTAATTTGTCAATAGCACTATGTGGTTTGTCTGCTTGTCCTTAGCATAGAAATTAAAACATATACTTTCTGTTACCTGTTTGCTATCTGGTTTTTTATCTTCATATTGCATAGTCTTTTTGTTAGTCTTTCAGGAAGCATATTAGAATTCATGTGACCACCTTTAGTATGATACAAAGAGTTTTTGAAACCTTGGGATTTATTTTATTCTCTCCTAAAGGGAAAGCAAGGATCAAATTTCAAATGTTAGAATGAATACCTTACTTTGGAGTTTACATATCCAACTCTTTGTTGTCCTTCTTTAAAGTTTCAAAGGCTTTCAGCAGGGACTATTTGCCATGAACTAACTAAGCTTTAGTTACCACAAATTACTTCTCACTCAGATAAATGTTACTTGACATCTCCTCAGAGTCCCAGTGACACTCAGGCTAACATTAGGGCAAACTGCTGTTATAGACAGTCAAATATCACTATCAAGGCTTTTGCAGATTTTCAGTCATATTCAGTGATGCAATTTAACATAGTGTGCTCATATTAAAAAAGTAGAATTATACCAAGTAGTAATGTACTATATTTTTACCTCCCTTGCTGAAAACCTTCTCACTATACAGTTCTTGTTTGATTTCTCTATCTCATCAATTAACTTTTCTCTTGACTGTAAAAACTAAATAGTATAGACCAAGTGTAAGCCCCTCTATAACCCCTACTTCAACTAACACAACAGCAGTAAATTGAAAACATTTGCATAAAACCTTTATAGAGGAGATATTCACCACTAGCTAGGGTTACAAATGAGACAACTCCGTGGAATTTGGGAGTGCCTGCTAAACTGGGGTGTCTCAAGGATTAAGAGCAGATGGAGTCTTTTTCTGCCTTACATCTATGAAGGCTATTTGGTGTATATTGCCCTACATAATAGCAGCTAAATTTAGGGTCATACTTCCAAAATTTAGACACTGTGTTTTATAACTAATTAAACACATTTTCTGTTTGACTGACCTTGATTCAATCACTCGAATTCTAAATTTTTCAATTGGGTTTTAAAGTGGTATTTAAGCTCTTCCCCTCCATATTTCTAACAAGCATGTAGGAAAACAGAAAAAGGAACATGCATGTTATGTCCAAAGCAAGAGCACCAAGGCTCAGATGATAATTCTTTTAACCAGCTCTCTTAGATATATCAGTGTAATTATGTGATCCACTTCAGCGGGGAAAAAAAAAGATAGCATGGCCAGGCAAAAAACAATCACTTTAGCTGTCTTCTTTTTATTTATTTATTTATTTATTTATTTATTTTTATTTCACAAATGCCACACAGACTGCAGTGCCAGTTCAAAGCAACTATTATTGCTGTTTAACTTAGAAACTGCCTTTTATTTTGTGTTCACGCAGCATCACACAGTTGGGTGCTGCTCCATCACTCAGGCTCATAAATTCTATGATTATATAAAATAAAAGCTGTAACAGGATTGTCTACCAAATATAGAACTAAGAATTTGGGAACTTGTATAAGTACTTTTAAAACATAGATTTCCTGAGTTAGCCTCATTTTGAAGAGCGGTGGTCTATGAAAGGCAGTTTCCAGTCCTCATCTGTGGTTGCTGAGTGGCAGAGGGACTGAAAGTAGTAAAGATTCCCCTTTGCAGCACTACTGAAGGGAAACAGAATCATTACTGAAGGGGAACAAAGTCATACGGAAACTCAGTCTTGAAGAAACTTTCTCATCTGTGAGAATTATGCTATCAATTACTGGCATGTTTCATGATCCAAGAGAGTTATAAGCATCAAAAGCCTACTCCAGCAAAAGATGACTCAGATGAATTGAATTGCTCAAGGATAAGGTAATTTTTTCTTAAACTGTTTTTGTTTTCCTGTTTTTCTGGTGCCTCTTCATTGATATTCGTTCTACAGCTAACAAGTGTTTTTCAGCTTACAAAAATTAAACTCAGTCTGGTAAGATATGGTGTTGTGTCTCAGGGGAGAGTATGTTTATCATTCTAATAATTAGTACACTGTATTCATATTTAAAAAGTTACCTTGAAGACAGTTACTTTGACTGTAATGAGTTTCCTGTGGATAAATCTGCATGGTGCTCCATCAGCTACTGACTTCTACATTAGATAGTGATCCCTATAGTAGGTGATGTATGCTTTATGGTTTTCCTTGCATATTCTTGTAATAGGTTAAAAATTAGTTTACCACTAATCCCACAGCAGCTGTATATCACCCTGTTTTGAGATATTATGAATATTATGGGTGTTCACTAGTTCAAATAGAGAACATCCTTCATGATGATAAAGCAGGGGGCACACTTCAGAAATAGGTCTATTTTTTGCATGATTCTATCTTCTAACTAGTCTTTTAAGATAATAAATAGAAATCAAAAGATGTATGGTCCCTAGAATTCTCACCATTTGAATACACCCTTGACAGAACCATTTTGGAAAAAGAACTCAATTCAATAGAACTCAAACTTTAAAAGTGCAAGTAAAGCATAAAATTAGCTTCACTGTGGGAAAAAAAAAAATGCTGCGGTGTGCATAGCTAAATAGTGGTAAAATTATGATTTTGACCATGCATCCTTTTGGATACATAAAACTTTACAGCCAGAAATTCACTCAATATGAAGTACATAAGAAATCTGAACCTTCTGTGGCACAGTTGGTAGGGACAAATTATTTTTTTCTCCGAACTGAGTGAAGCCCAGAAGCTGCCTAGCAAACCTAGAGAACAGCTTTTGCTGTGTTCAGAATTGGACTCAAGCACATGTACCTCCCTGGGACAATGGTAATTATGGTGTCAGCAGCCAGGTGATAGGTACAACCACATAACACCATTGCTTAGCACACAAATGTTCCAGTTTCTGGTTTACAAACCAGAGGAAAGGTGGGGCAGAGGAACAGAATTAGAAGAGTGTGAAATGAGTGAATGTAAGGAAATATTGAAAGGTTGGTTTTGTTTTGTTGGTTGTTTGTTTGTTTTTAATATGTTTGATGGGCAACGAAGCTGGAGATGATAAATCTACAAATATTTGAAGTCTCAACATAAAGTCTGAAGTGTGTTAGTATATTGCCCCTGGATTAGAAAAAGTCAATGAAAAAAAATGTAGGTTGTCCAGCAAGAAAACATAATACCTGCAACAGAAATTGTCCATGCTGCTGAGCTTCTGTTTCATAACTGTATTAGTACAGCTTGCAAACTAGAGCAGGAGTTTCTGCCACTATTGCAAACTAGCAAGGATAGCAAAAGTTAAATTCACAAAAGCTCTCTACATTAGGATAGCAATGTCAAACAAAGAGTGGCTTATGGTTGCCTACAGGAAAAACAGAACAAAATATTTCAGTGATTAACTGATCTTTGTATTTATGGATATTTTGAAGGGAAGTAATGGAAGAAAAAAAAATGTACAAAAAATCAGAGGATTTACTCCTGTATATATTTGACAGAATGAATGTGTGATATAATCTCATTTCTAAATACTCCTGATTCCACAAATTATAGAAAAATTATTTTCTAGTTCTCTGCTACCAACAGTTCAAAATAAAAGGAGGAACTTCTACACAACCACAACGTTTTTAATATCTGTGCTTTTGTTGTGCATCTTTAAATGGAGCAATCGACTTCTATTATTTTTCATCTCATTATCCTCTGTAAATCTAGGAGTATTGTATGTTTTAAGCTCAATATTACTAGAACATGAATGAAGAGAAAAAGGAAAAATAGATAAAAAAGAAATCACATAGGAGGGGAAGGTAATGAACCTGGATTGGTTTAGCCTTGAGCAGAGAAGGAAAGGAGAGGAGGTGAATCTAGCAGCACCTAAACAGGGGTTACAGAGAAGATGGGAAAGTTTCTCAGAACTGCACAGCAAAAGAACAGGATGAAATGTTCACTGTTTACAGAAAGGGAAACTCTAACTGGGAATTACAAAGAAATTAGTCAAAGTGACAGTGTCTCAATACACTTTCATAGGAACAGTTTGCCCACAGAAATGATGGAATCACTATTTTTGGAAATTTCAGAAGTGGCCTAGAGAGAGCTCTGAGCAAATTAATATAGCTCTGAAATTAGTCCTGCTTTTCCCATAAGACTCTCCTGTATGACTTCTAGATGTGTCTTGCTTTTCTTCACACTTAAATCTATCAGACTGTGAATATCTCCAAATAATGCTGCATCATTTTTCAGTCTTTCCTGGGTTTGCTTGTTTACAAATGAGAGCTTAAAGTGAGAAAAAAAATTAACACCTAGTTATTTAGTCACACACATGTTGATTAGTAAGGTTTGACACCACAGATTCTAGGAATCTCCTTCAATCCAATTGTATAATAATACGGAAGGCTATTTTATCTAGAAACTGATGTTTGACTCTGGCAAGTACAGGATTCTTCAATCAGGGCTCTGTTGCCAGTACTGTTTCTCTACAGGTTATTGTGTGATATGCCCAATATAGTTCTCAAAAGTAAGGAAAAGCAGTGAGAGAATTCACACAGTAGAAATATTTCAATCATGAGACTTTTAAATTCCATGGGAATACATTTATACCACTGTGTTGTTCATCTCTATATGGCCATGCAGCACAGGCAACCAAAGAAAAAATTACTGATCTCAACCTTCAAGTGATTTAAATATATCCTCCAATAAATGTTTTTTTTTAATGCTTTATAAATGTTTGTTTATAATAGTTAGTTACATTGCCCTGAATAGAATTGCAACTAAGATATTTGAATAGACTTTTAGAGGCTTAAATATAGAGTATTAGACAGTCAAAACTTGTTTGATCTATATGAAATCAACATTTTTAAAAGCATTGGAATGCAGTTACTGCTTTGGTTAATGTAAATTAATCCTGTGTCACAGTTGTGGACTGCTGGTTTTGGTCAGGATAAAACTCAAAGCATTCAATAGTGAATTTTATCCTTCTGTAGAATTCTTTACTGTCTTATCAAATTTCAAAGAAAGGATATAACTCAAAACATTAATTCTATCCAATCTTTCTAAAACCATGAACTTCTTCATATGTCCCAAGGTTTCATAAGTAGATGCTGATGACAAAGTAGCTGTATTTAATTATTCATGTTCAGCTCCTGTTTGAAGTGCACAATAGACCTTTTTACTACTTATGAAAGCCTTTTTGTTTTTCTTTTTTCTATTTTTTTTCCAGTTATTCTATCATGATCTAAAACAAAATTCAACTTTGTGATGAATACTGTTGGAGATAATAGCAGTAATGGAGTTACAACATTCACAGTTCTTGAACTTCCTATAGATCTAAATTTGCTGTTTGTACGTACATAATATTCCTTAATGCATTTTCAAACAGTAATACTCCTATGTTTCTTCTCAAACATCACTCCAGCACAACCTTAAGAGCATGCAATAATGTGTTGATGATCACCTCACTGCAAATAAATCATATTCTCTCCTCTCCTCTCCTCTCCTCATATTACAATATCCTATGGCATGCTTTCTTATAGAGACTGTTCTGGGTACCTCGTTTTAGTAATTTTTTATAATAGTTCCTGTGGTGGTACCATCTTGATAGAATTAAAGAACATATCTTCTGCAAAAACCTTCAACCAGTATCACTGTGAAATTCCAACATGAAGCTTTTTATCTTCCTGAGTATTATCCTTACAGTTACTGGTTGTATGGATACCAATGTCACCACTGCCTGTGTGACTGCACTGCTATGAAAGGTGATGCATTCTCCAGACTGGGTAGAGCTTTGAAAAAGGAAACAGCAAAACTCTGAATTATCCCCCACTTATGAATCCTTGGCTAGCTACAGCAGATATAGAAAAATAAAATAAAAAAAGCAGGAAACACATAGCAAAATCTGTCATCAGGTTTTTTGTTAGTGTGGCATCTTTCTCCTCCTTTATAATGGAAACATGCCCAGAGGAAAACCAGCATGAAGTATAGGACTTTATAGAAATACTTAGTTTTGAATTCAAATACAAGGCCTGAAGACAGACACAGGGAATACTGTTGCTGCATGAGCATTAGAAGGAGAAGAAGTTACACTTTATCTAAACTGTAGGAAGCAGAGTAGATGAATCAATCTCAGTGACTGTGTTAATTGACTCAGTTGTTCCCTTTTCATAACACTGTTTCAATACTTGGGGACATAAATGGGTGGATAGAACTCTGTTGATGAGGGTTTCGGGTACTATCTTCTTCTCCTCAAAGATTATAGGTGGCATTCTTCAGCTCATCATGCTTAAAGAATCACTCCAAACTAAAATGCATAGAAATTATGAGGCCAGATTTTCAACCCTTAAACTCAGAGTAAAAACCATATGTGTGTATATATATATATATATATATATATATATATATGTGTGTGTGTGTGTGCGTATTCATAAAAAGAAAAAAAAATTCTTCTAGTTTCAAAGTATTTATATCAATGATGTCCCAAAGCAATTAATTCTGTTTTAACTTCTTAACATTGGAGGAGACAGTACTAAATGAGAAATTACTACCACTGGGTTGAGAGGAGTTGTTTGATAAAATTAACCTTCAGGGTACATAATTAACTAGAACTGAGCATCTTCTCAGAAGTCAATGTCTCAATGTATTTTGTAAGCTATTTTTCTGGCAAAAAAAGCTCACTACCTATACAGAGTCTAAATAAATGACTATATATCAATATGATTTATAGCCCTAGGTATTATCAGTTAACATTCAGATATTTGCAAGTTACTTTAAGCATATTAGGACTTTCTGATTATTTAGATGGTTAAGAAATTATAGATATAGATAGATATAGATGATATAGATATAGATGATGAGATATAGAAATGTAGGTATAGGTATAGCTATAGATATAGATGATGTAGATATAGATAGATATAGATAGATTAGATACAGATGATTGTCATAGGTTTATCTAAGTAGGCCTAAATTTAGGCTTTAAATCTAGAAGTGGGCCTGGATCTGTCAGCTGACTGGAGTCAGGCTGGGCTAGCAGCTGACAGCTTCTAGCCAGTAGTATTGTATTCTATACGATATTACAACATCCTTTCCAGAGAGGATAAGAACCAAAGTAGGAGTGGCTTGGGGCAGTTGTTTCATGGCTGTGGTTCCTGAGACGGTGTGTTGTGCTGCGCTGAGAGAGATGGGGGAGGCCTGGGCCCACAGCATTGGCTCACCACCATACAACCCTAGGGAAGTGAAATGTTTGCTCTTGAGTCTGTCTTTCTGGAGATTAAGTCTTTAAAAGTGATTTGGGGTTAAAATTGTATGATTTGTAGTTCACTGGAAGATCAAAGTTTGTGCCTTGCTGTTTTTTTTAACTTGTGTAAGGGTGTATCTGCACCTCTTTCTAGTTCTCTCTTTCTTTTCTGTAAATATATGTAGTTTTAGCATAAATGTACTTTGAAGGGTTTTTTTCCTTCCCCTCTCTTTTCCTCCCTTTCCTCAATGTTGGGAGGGAGGCTCTGACCCTGTACTTGGAGGGTTGGCAGTTTGCCAGCTGAAACCAAGACAATGATATAGATATAGATAAAAACAACTGTTTTATAAATATCATACTGAAAGAATCCAGTCCCATAAACACTTAATATCTCCCTCTGCAATTAAAAGAAATCATAATTGAGGCTTCTGAGCCCTCTGAGGACTGGGCACGAACATTAGCATGATAACTTTTTTCCACACTTACCATCTAAATTAATTTCAAACAAGATTCTCCTCTCCTCTTGCGAGGACAGTTTCTAATTTAAAATCTGATTATCATCTCATTAATTTTAGCCAGTAACTTACCCTTACAAAAAATTTTACATAGTTCTTTATATTTTGTAGAAGGAAAAGGATAAAGGGAACTATAATAAATGGGAAATTAAGGTTTTTCATTGTCGTTTGTGACATTCTTTTTAGTTTTCCTGTTTTCCCTTCTTTGCCCACTTTTCTTTGCCTCTCATCATTATGCACCTACATTTTCCTCTGTACCTACCTTTTCATAGTGCATTTTCTACAGGGGAAATATTTTCATCTCTGTAAAAAATATAAATATACATATATATAAAAATATATACACAACCATACAAATAAATAATATCAATAAATGAATTCCTACAATTTCAGTCCTCACTTCCTGACTTTACCCTTCAAATTTACACTTCTCATCAGACTATATGTTAGACAATGAATTGTTTTCTTCCTTATAGTCTTATTTTCTTCTACCAATACTAGGAAAAGAATCTGAATGCGGTTGTATATATCTATTTTTTTGCCCAATACTAGTCATAGTTCTTTGTCTGTCAAGGCTTTAAAAAAATTCTGCAAGTGTGGCATTATTTAAAGTCCTAAATTGGAAGGGAAAAGAGAGTAGAATAAACAGCATATTTGCCTGGGGTGAGAGCTACTGCTATAGATTAAAGGAATTAGAAAAGCCATCTCCTCTCTGCAAGATTAATTGAGTAGGTGTCTCTGCAGTACAGTGTTCAAAGAAATGCATGAGCTTTGTAGAAGTGCAGAAATGCCGTTGTAGGGCAACTCAACAGCTGATAAATCATGTTTTGCTCCAGGACTCCTGGACTTTCCCATGGGCTGCTGGGACCTGTTCCCTTTCCTGAAGCACCCAGCAAGAACCTACACGGAGTATTACCTTATATTTTGCCTGTATAGAGATAGGCAACATAAGAATTCAACTGTCACAGAAATCTCGCTACCTTCAGATTTGCGCTCAGGGCCATCTTTTTCTTCAATGGAGGAAACAGGGATGCTGTGAAGGAACTCTGGAAGTCTATAGCCTGATCAGCTTCTCAAAGTACAGCCAGGCAAGATCAGATTGCACAGTTCAAGGCACCATCCAGGCCCATTTTAAATATTGGCACAAATGGAGAATCCCCAGCTACTCAGGGCAACCTGTGGGAGTGAGAAACCCTTTCCTAGGCTATGTCTAAGCTTTATTTGCTGTCTCTCCTCCTGTGGCCATACAACACATAGAAGTCTGTACTTGCTTTCACTTGTATGTAACAAGCCAACATGATAGAGGTGTCTTTGCCCCCACCGTGTGTATGATTCACATACTCTAACACAACTGCTGACTCTGAAGTTACAATCCTTTCACAAAAATTTACTTTAGGAGAGATGACAAAACACAAAGAGACTGAGCAAAACTTAAAATTCTTTTTTGTTAGATTCTATGCTATAAACTATGTTGCCTTTGCTGCAAAGTAGTTCTTCCTTGTGTATGTGATCTCTTCATTAGTTCATACTATGTTTAGTAGTGTTACTACCCTTAACAAAAATTTATTTTCACATGTATAATTATTTGCAAAGAAAGTGAACAACATCGACTAAAGCAAAGGAGAAAGATTACTTGTAATACCTGATTAGTGAGGTTTCAATCTCTAATGATCAGTTACAGATTTGTAACAGATTCTGGTTAATGTCTTCTAGACTGCTACTGAGTGTCTTATATTTTTATTAAATACAGGAAAACAGATTTTTTACATGCATCTTTATGTAATAAGAGATAAAGTTACTTTGTATAACAAAAAGGTTGTATTTTACCATTTTAATAATTAGAGAATTACATTGATAGTTGGTCTTGAGCATGATTCAATTTAACAAATTTGAATGGCATGCTGGTGTCTTGAACAAAAATGGAGCAATTTTTATGTGAGAGGGAGCTCATGAAAACGTCAGTGACACAGAGGATTCCTCATCATGGTGAAGTAAATTAGATAATTTCCTTTTATATCCCTTGCATCTAACTTTCAGTGTTAAACATTTTTTTCCATGTAGTGCTGCTGAAGCAAAGATCTTCCCTAACACAGACTAAGCCGCAATCTCTCCTTTACGTGAGAAAACAAAAATTATTACTATTGAGTCCATCTGCTGTCTTTTTTAACAGCTATTTGTTGCAGAGGGAACTCAGCTGGAATGGAAGAGCTAGGTTAATGGTGAAAATGAAATGGCTATTTACTGTGCTGTCATCTGTGCCTGCTGAGTCCTGCTATTGCAGCTCCCTAGCCATGTTGGGATGACAGCCACAGCTGCTGCAGGCAAAGGGGAAGAAGCTGAGTGAGGGCAAGGGGAGACAAGGGCACAGCAGCCAACAGTGGCATACCACACCATGACAGCCAACTTCCCTGGTTTAAAAGAATGATATGTGGAATTTAGCATGGATTGTATGTATGGTTTGGGGGAGTGGTTTTTGGGGTAGGAAGAGATCCTTGCCTTGCCCTTAAAATCATAAATCCTTCTTTTGAGTGGTGAATAAGCTGTTCTAGAAGTTAGTAGACCTTGCAAAGAACTTTGCAGTCTTTTGTAATTATTTACATTCATATATTACATGGGGCAAGAAGTATTCATGTGGTCCCAGTTACTTCCAGTTTGTATTACAGAAATGATTGTAAATATTCTCTTCTGATTTCAGTTCATTACATGTGAAAAATATGCGTCTGAATTAAATACATGACCTTAGAAAAACATTGCAAGGTTAAATACCCTGTGTATTTCTATACGTTTCCAGAGTAATTTGAAAAAATTATTCTGACATGATTTTTGCTGTCCTGGATGGGAAATGTTAGAACTGATCCTGATGATTCAGAGAGGTCGCTTAACCTATTTTTTACTGTTCATTTCTATCTGGATTAAACTAGGTCCGTCAAAATGCTCGTTTAAATTGCAGATGATATTGCTGTATTGAAGAGCATCTAGAACAGAGTGGACATGAATGACTTCTACCATTCTTGCATAAATCTGCATAAATCTGCAAATCGGCACTACACTGACACAGCCTTAAAGGGCTGACCTCAAATGACAGCTTGGACTACATAGCTGTAACGGATATACTCTGAAATTGCCTGCAAATGCTGATTGCCCAAGCTATACTGCTTGTAAGACTGAGAGATTAATCCTCAACCAAAGGCATAATTCTCACTTTTCTGCATTACTTCCAACTAGTTAAATGGTGCTTATAGTTGTTTTTTTCTTAATTTCTCTATGTATTTTTTGTCCATCATATTCATATGATGTATATTCATTATCACAGCAGTTAAATGCTTCATAATCTCTATTATATTTAACCTCAGACCATGTTTGCAAAGTAGACTATTATCTACACTCTCAAGGAAATTCCAAAGTGGAGGCCACATTTAAATAAATTTTGGGCACTTGTACCAGTACAAAAATTTAGCAGAACTGTCTTGAGACTCAGGCTAGTTGGTCACAATTTGTTTCTTCCTCTCAAAATGGTTAGGCAATGGACACAAAAGAAAAAAAAAAAAAGAAAATCAAGAAAATTGTAATGAGTAGTGGTAACAGATTTAACACATATTAGTGTTTTCTTCTGTTGATGGCTTATTGAATTATGCACACTGTGAATCACAGGGAGATAATTTAGAAGTGGAATTCAAGAAATCCTTTCATGTAATATTTCAGTGTCATTAGCTTCTTGTAGATTGCTGGATCAAAATTCGTATTCTGCGGCATGTTAATTTGGAGTTTGCTAATTAAATGCTTACAATTAGAAAATACATTTTATTGCAAACAACCTGACAGCCTCCCATTTAACTATGCATTATAACTGATCTCTAACTCAGAACAACTTTCATAATATTCTATTGGGGTTTTTTTAAACAGTGGCTTTCTAGCAGCACTGGAAATTTTCAGGAGTATATTCTGTCCGGCCTGTGACTGATGGATTTGTAAGAGTGCATTAGTGAAATAAATATATGTCAATACTGGCTTCTTAAAACATAATGACCTTTTACATGGGATTTCAGTAAATTAAAATTAAAAACCCAAATCCTTACAGCTATCTCTTCAGTGTTGGATATACTTAGAAATATTTCAAAACTAATATCAGAACAAAATCAAGTTGAGCTGGAAATGTGTGATGCATATATGAATGTGATTAAAAATGTTATACAAGAAAAAGTATGGACTTCTATGGATAAGTATGAGGTAAATTATCCTCATCTTAATTCTTTCACGGCAATAAATCCACAGACCTAGGGCTGAAGACCTTGCTTGGGCACAGAGTTATGACAAACACTTCATCCCCACTACCCAGTCATTATGGTTACAGTGGTGAGATCTATGAAAATGACCACACCTGTATCTGAAATAGATAGACTTTTTGTTCCTGTATCACATTTTTGTTCCTGTATCACTTTTTGTTCCTGTATCACAATCCTGTAGCACAACATGATTTCATTATTCTTGAGCCCTTTTGAGTGTGAATGTCAGGGATGAAAGTCTGTTGCTGGAAATGGCTGCAGTTGATTAAGCAACCCTGAAATCTAAGACAATTGTAAGTATTTTCTTAATTCAGGAAAAGAATAAAATAGGATTGCTATCATATAATGTATAACTATGATGCAAATTCTTTTGTTATGAAATATTTCTTTCTTATGGATAAGAAAGATTAAAGGAAGTTAAAAAATTAATAAAAGTACAATTTAACAATGCTCAGTTTAGCCATGACAGTAATACAAAACAAGTCAAGGATTTAAAGCCAAAATTCTGCATAGATCAGATTGTCTGTCTTGACCTATCCATTTTTTAGGTAGCAGTAGTGTTAAAGCAAAGCAAATGCTTATCTGAGTTTCCTGGTACACTTATATAATCTGACTCCTTATATATCAGTTGGAGAGCAAAGTAATCAAACTACTTTGAAATACTTATGACAAAATAAGGAGACGAGTAATGGCCAGTAGGGATTTATTATGAACCAAATATGTCAGCCCAGTCAGATGTCCTCCTGTGACAGGCTTCCAACCCTTATGGATAAAGGGAAAAGTAGGCAAGCTATGTCTTGAATATAATAAAGCTTTTTGACACTTTTTTCGGGTTACATTCTTATGTACAACTAAGTGAAAGGATTAGAAGGGGAATACAAACTGTTTGGAAAAGTGTAATATGTAAGATCTGCTGTGTGAGATCCTAAAGAGATCTGCTCTGGTTTTGGGGCTAGTCAAATATTCAGTTCAATAGAGACATAGCTTATTTAGCTTAGTTATAACACCAGTAATGGTGGAGTACACTTGATTTAAAAAACAAGCACTGAATTCAGTGTTGTTCTAACAAATTATAAAACTGTTCTGTGTAAAACCATGGTGCTATTCAGTAGGGATACATGCAAAGATCCTAGTCAGAAATAGCCAGTAAAACCAATGGACAAGGAGTAATAATTGACCAGTTCTTCATACAGACTGGGAAACAAGACATTGGAGAGCAGCACTGTGGAAAGGCACCTGTTTTTTGGCAAGTTCAATATGAGTCAGCAGTGCCCTGGCAGCCAGGAGGGCCAGCCATGTCCTGGGGGGCATCAGGCAAAGCATCGCCAGCTGGACAAGGGAGGGGATTGTCCCGCACTGCTCTGCACTGGGGTGGCCTCACCTTGAACATTGTGTGTAGGTTTGGGCACTGCAATATAAGATAGTAAGCTATTAGAGACTGTCCAAAGCAGGGCAATGAAGATGATGAAGGCTCTAGAGGGAAAATCTTACCAGAAGTACCTGAGATCACTGTCTGTTCAGCCTGGAGAAGAGGGGACTGAGGACAGACCTCATGGCAGAATTCAGCTTCCTCACAAGGGAAAGAGGAGGGGCAAGCACTGATCTCTTATCTTTAGTGACCAGTGACAGGACCCAAAGGAATGGCCTGAAGTTGTGTCAGGGGAGTTTTAAATTAGATATTAGGAAAACTTCTTTTCACCCAGAGGGTGGCTGAGCACTGGAACAGGCTCCCCAGGGAAGTGAGCACCCTTCCCTGGGGAAGTAGTGACCAGAGTTCAAGAAACATTTGAAAAACACTCTCAGACATATGATGCGGTTCTTGGGGTTGTCATGTACAGGGTCAGGATTTGTACTTCAGTGACCCTTGTGTATTCTATGATTCTATGACCAGGACTCTTGCAGAAAATTAGTTCTAGGTCTAGTGGCAGACAGGATATGTCTGAACTAGGCACATTATGCAAAAAAGCACAAGAAGTGAACATTTTCCTCAATACCATTCTAGGCTGTATGGCCTAGAAGTCTAGCCTACAAAACGTGATGTAAGTCAATGCTTTTACAAGGTAAGACAAAAAGAAAAGAGTATTCCTGGAAAGATGTAGATTTCTTGAAGTCATGAGCAACGATAATAATCAAGAGGTCTGAAAAATGTGATCTATGAGAGAAAACACAATGAATTTCTGTTGTTTATCATTAGGAAGTGAAGAGGATGGGAAATAAGGCAATACATTTCGAGTATGTAAAAGCAAAAAAAAAGAAAAGATTACTGCAGAGAGAAAAGAATAATCTCTTCTTTATGACCATGATAAATAGGACAAAAGCTCATGAGTGCATATTTCAGAAAGAAAGATTTAGGTTAGATATGAAGAAAAATATTATAGTAAGATGTATAGTGAAGCACCCGGATGGACTGCCTGGCATTTCCAGAACTGGATGTCTTTATGAACAGGTTAGCAAAACATCTATCAGGGTGATACAAGGTATAGTTAATCTGGCCTTGAACAAAGGGGTGGCCTGGGTAAAATATTGGAATTTTCAAACTTCTGATTATGTGCTCTGATTATTTGGTTGTAGATTATTATTTGGAGTACTACTTTTAAAAAATAATATTGTTTTAATCATGACTTTGATTTGACTCCAAAACCGTTTGGTTGATTAGGTTGCTTTTTGGGGGGTTGGGGGGTTTTGTTTGTTTGTTGTTGTTGTTGTTGTTGGGGTTTTTGTGTTATTCTGGAAAAGCTGTATGGTTTATGCCTGCCTCCTACATGTTTTTGATTTAACTCCATTGTCCATAAAAATTCACCCTGCATTTATCTTCTGGAAACCACTGAATTCAAACTGATAAGGGCAAAAAGTTTATTTTAATTATTTGAGAACCATTTTTGCTTCTTTTTATTTTAAAACTGTACACAATCTGTATGAGTTCTTCAGCTTTTTCATATAATTATGCATCTGTTGACATCATGTTTTTACTTTTCCCCTTTTTTTACAATTCCTTAAAATTTCTCACACTTTTGGCTCTTGATTTCCTTAAAAATTGAGGCATGCATATTTTTCTATCTTACTCCAGGTTTTATATAACCCCTTATTGACTATATGCATAAAATGCTTTTATCTTGCTAAACTGGAGAAAGAAATTAATATTATTTTTCTCAGTGACTTTACAACCCTTATCCATGTCTCCTTAGTTTCTTTATTAGCCTTTTCCTTTTTTTCTCTCTCAAATTATTTCCTGTTAAAGAGCAAACAGTACTTCCACTGTTTTCTCTATTACACATCATTTCATAGTCAACTTGAAACAGCCATGCTGTGGATTGTTGATTTCTGTTGCTCATCAATTCAATGTGAATAACTCAGTTTTCAATTTTTTTTTTCTTTTTTCTTTTTTTTTTTTTTTTAATGGATGATAGCAGAACTAGTAGGATTGAACACCACTCCAATTTACATCAAGACAGCTTGCTAGATAGTGAATAATACATATTCTAAAGGACATGATAACAGAAAAATTACAAGATCTTGACCCCTTTGCCTTTAGTATAGCAACATCTATATAAAACTGTGTAAAAAAATTTTCCCTCTATCCACTTTTTTTTCAAATGAGTTTTGTGTAGAGAATAACAATTGCTTCACATGATCATTTATATTATATATGAGTGGCATGTCAGTAGGAAATGTTCAGTTTCCATAGAAGCTAGCAGAATAAGTTTCCTCCTTTGGGATACTAACACCGTTGTTTTCTTCACATTTTCAAATTATAGATTAGAGTAGCAGTTGCAAATGGCAGGAGATTTTAGATTCTCTTATACCCTTGATCAGTTTTGATAGGACTATGGCACGCTGTATGAAATACAGACGATTCAAAGCAGAGAAACTACAGTCTATAATGATGCACAAGAATTCCATTTGAAACTGACAGCTATGAACAAAGTCTTTCTATAGAGAAAAAAATTAGATCATCTTAGCATTGTTCAGATAGGGGAAAAAAATCACTTTATTTTTATCTTTTTCTCCAGCGTGTAGTCTCATTCCTGCAGCAATAAAATGAAGACTTAACTATATGATTAAATGGAGTTAGGCACTATGCTCTGAAAACTTCTGAAATCCATGGACAAAAAATCTTATCTGCTTTTTAGGGATCAGAACCATGTATGATTGTTTAATGGTTCCCCCGTGTAAAAAGAACCATGATGAACCAATGTTTGCCTCATCAAATGTTTCATCTGATTTCCTTTTAACAAGGTATTGTCTCTGTTTTACATTTCATCTCAAGATTTGTCTCAGCCTGTCAGTGCTCGAAGTTCAAAAGGAAAATGGCCCCTTTTTCTGGGATTTGCTTAAACTCTGAAAACTTTAGACTGAGTTTTATCAGTTAGAGGTACCTTTTCTCATTGTAGTTTTATTTCATTGTTTCTGATAAGACCAACTCTATGACATAGTATTATTTCATTCATCTGAAGATGGGGGATGATACTGTTGTATACTCTAAAGGGGAAATGGCCTATAAAATGTTCATCTGCTGTATCAGTTCAGTGAAAAAATAATGCAAGTGGAAAAAAAATCAGCTCTGCTATGTATTCACATTTTAAAATGATCAGACAACTCAATTATTGCAGATTGTCAAAAATAAAAATACATGATTGCACAGTTCTTCAAATTCAGGGTGAAAATTTCTAATGAGTAACATATTCAGGCTCAACTTTGTGCTCATATATTTAGTTCTATGTTAACACCATCTTGGATAGATACTAATGATAAACAAGGAGCTGTTAAAAGAAATCCAAAGTATGTCTGAGCTTAGGACCAATTAGTCTATATTCATATAAAATACTGTACATCTTTAATGTTATCTTCCTCCACCAGTTTTGTTAATTAGGCAATTATCACTGTCCAAATACTCTGCCTCTGAGTGAGTCATGGTCAATTTTTTTATTAAATTTGCATCCAAATTTCACATCACATGGTACTTTTGCTCAACTCAGTGACAGAATTCATTCCCAGTTTAGTAACTAAGCTAGTTTTCAAATATATATTTCATCTGCTAGGTGTTGAGGTGGGGAAAGGTAGCAAGTTTAATTAAGATTAAAAAAGAATGATAATTAGTAAAATTAAAATAGAAAAATGGGATATGAGGGTGGAGGAAGAGAAGTAAGTTTGAATTAAGTTTAAAAATATCATTTTTGGACTACAGTCTCCTTTGACCAATACTTCAGAATCTTCTTATACAATAGTATCTTCATTAACACAGTCTGGCTGTAGCATGTTGTTTCTTGGTTGGAAGAGGTTTGACAGAAAAAAGGCTTTTCCATCAATAAAATGTGGTAGTACATAAGGAAGGATATACGGGAACTCGATGTCACTGGAATATTCAGGGCTTTGAGACAGGAACATTTCTTTAAATAAAGATGGCTTCATTCTGCCTCTGAATTCTCTCCTCACCTCCTTCCCCTTTCCTCCATGGTTAAATCACTGGGGCCAGAGAATATTGATCTGTGATTTCTCTTTGATCAGTGGAATGGAGACAGAAAGATTAGTAAGGAACTGCAGGGGTTGTGAACACAAAAATAACAATTTCAGGAACATTTTGGTTTACTTGTACTCAAGTCTGTCAAGGAGACTTTTAACTCAGTGAAGTCCCTCTGACTACTGTAAGAACATATCCATTCTTATGGTAAATATTTCTAAAGGAGATAAATTCTACTCCTCATTAATCTTAATCACAAAGGGACAAAAAGTCACAAGTGGCAAGACTTCCTAGGGATCAGACCTTCTTTCACATTGCCAGTAACAGAGAACTTCTGGCTTACATGCCCAAGTCTTTCCTGCAGAGCCATCACACACAATGTCTGCATCAGTTACAATTGCTATTGTTTTGTCTGTTGGGGTTTTTTTCTGTATTACTACCTCCTTTTTCATAACGGTTGTTCAACTTTAAGAGAAAAAGATTTAACACTTACCTTTTTCTTGGTATTTTTTTTCCACCATGTAATTTAGCCATTTAAAATATATTAGCTAATCATATGTGTGTAATGGTATTTAAAAAGCAAAGATCTCTTTATTTTGTTGATAGTAATTAATTTGTTTTCACTTGAGTGTTTTTCTAGCTGTGATATTTTGACATGTTCAAAATAATAATTGATAGATTTGGTTAAGTATATTTCACTAATTAGGGCACTGTGGGGGTTTGTAATTGATTTAATTGAAGTTGAATGAGTTAGTAGATATATGGGTAGCATATAAAAAGAAACTTATACTGAGACTGTGGGAGATGGAGATGTTTGGATACAGAACAACTAGCTGAGAAATTATGTTTCAGCTGTTGACTGTTCATAAGGACTTGGTTACAAACATAAAATTTCTCCTAATTTTTACATTTCATGCTAAATTAAAAAAAGTTGTTCTGTAGGACTGTATTTTAACATCTGGTCTCTTCCCTGTTTTTATTACATGTAAGGATATACTTTTATGTACAACATATTTTCAAAAACACATATGCCATGCCATGTATATATATCCAAAAGGTAATGAAAACAAAGGAAGATAAGCAAGAAATTAAGTAATAGCACAAATTTGACACAGAGGACCAAATCACTAAGTATATAGAATAATCTGAAGGGTTTATGAGAAGAACAAAGAGGACTAGAACCAAAGCTGCACGCGAAGTATTGTTCAGCCACATGGATCAAGGAAAATTACATATGAACTTAAGCCCACTGACCATTTGTAATTCTCTGTTGCTGTATCTCCTCCCATCACTCAGAGGAGCTGTCCTTGTGGTCAACAACTACAAGGGAAGTTAATTGAGGATATAGTGAAAATACTTCATTTGTTGAAATGGGAGCTGGAAAGTCACATTGTCTGTTGAGCGATGAGGCTTTCTCTATATCCAGTGGCCAGTTATGCTGACAGGCAGATTTGCACCATTAGAAATGTATGTAACTTTCTGCTACACCAGTCAAGGATGTGACTTACAGCATTAGAGGATTTTTTTTTCTTAATGTTTTTTGTACATCTGAAATGTTAAGACATTTGAGTATATTTTTATTATTTCACATATTATTTACTCTTGATTTTTACAAGTGTAACTCAACACTGGTGTTGTGAAACTACTCTCTGCCCTAAACTGCTGAAGTTTTGTACAAGTATGTTACAGAGATTTGTACTAGACTGTTGTTTTGTACCAGACTGTTGCAGTTCTACAAATATGTTTTGATACTTTTCTCATCCTTAAAGAGCCAGAAGCCTGAAATGTTTCCTGTTAACTTCTATTTCATGGAGCTTAAACATAGGGGCCACTGCCTAAAATGTGTGTACAACAAAAATGTGTGCATATCTACCAATGTACAGCCAGTTTGGAAAACAAGATCTACTTAAAGTCAAGAGAGGTAAAATGTATATCTCTGTTGCACTGAAAGCTTTGTTTACAGTAAAAGAGGAAGCACACCCCATGTAAAATTAAAGCCAAGAATTAATTGTCAGTATAATTGAAATCTTTTGAGCCTGATAATTATTAGCCCAGATCTAATTGTTGTAGAAAAAGAAGAATTAACAATTCAGATATAATTGTTTGACACACACTTCTCATTTGCTTCCCCTTCCCCTGCTCTTGGGGTCCTAACATTTGTGGTTTCATCTTGGGCAGAGTTTTACGGGATTTATCCACAATATGAAGTACTTCATCAGAACAAGTATGATGTTGATGGCTTCTTCTTCTAAGTATAGGATCCACCTGGGGACAGTTTTGATACCGCACTTTTACAGTCTTCCCTTTCTTCATTGGTTTGCAGCTGTATGCTATATCCTAACTCACTGTACATGGCGTCTTCTTTGTATGTTAGATAATACTTCTTTGTTCTCTCTGTTACCCCTAAAAATGTGTTTTTAACAGCTCCAAATCACCATTTCTTTTACTTAACAAGTGAGTTATTTATACACAAAAGATTTCCAGTGCCAAGCTTGTGCCTCATTTCTTTATGCCCCATGCCTGTACTTCCCTATTCTGCATCCTCTGCCTCCACTTTGAAAGATCTCTGCAGTTATACCATGTCTGCATTTCTCTGCTTTGTGTCATTATATTAAAGTCATAAATACGCCATTTTACATTGAGTAACTGCTTGTTCCCATTATCTATATAAAACTGTGGTCTTAACAGACAAAGATAAACAAAAGCAAAGGAAATCAGCATTAGGCTTCTGGTGTGTTGCCTCAAAGAGGTGTTAGTTCATTCTGGTCTGAGTAAGAAAGACTCTCAAATTTTGCAATGTATCCCTTAAAATACTCTTTATTTGAGCTAACACTAAAAAGATGTTAATATAGATAATTTTACACCCCTTCAGATGCTGGAACCTTCAAGTTATGTTATGAAATGGGCTCCAACCAGGTCATGGCACACTGTCAAGATCCTGTCCATGGAAGTGTTACTTTGTTACTTTGTGTTGGTCATTTGAGCTCTTATAGGATGTTTTCAAGGGCAAGCAATTCTATCAGTTATTTTTACCGTCAAATAAAAAGGATATTCACACAAGAACTTCTTGGTGTACTTCTAGATAAAGGCAAGGACACATGGGAGATTTATCAGCCAAGTGGGAGCAGCAAACACACTCCTTGGTTACAATTAGCTGGTTACATTCATCCTGCAGCAAGGGATGATGTGCAGCACAGCACCGGTCTGAAAGCCATGCTGCATGTGTTGATAGCACAGCACATGCCTACGGCCACTCGGGCTAACTGCTAGGTGGATCACTACCTCCTCAATGTGCAGTGGTCTTCCCATCAGGATCACTACACCTGGTCTTTCAGAGAGGTTGCTAGTACTGCTAAATCAAGAGAAACCAAGCTGCAGGTAAGTCAGGAAAAGGTGAGTTAGTTATCTCAGCCCCGAAAGTTCAAAGATTATTGCCATTTACCAATAACACTTTATTTCAGGGCTATATAATTACAAATCAAACTATGTAGCAAGTATTATTGATATAATTAATTGTCTTATGATAGCTGAGACATGGACTCTATCATTTGTACCTTATAGCATAAAATCTGGTTTCATGTTTAAGTGGATTAACATTTACAAAAACTAAAGGAGAAACCCTTGCCTACATTTTGAAAAATGTTTTTTTAAAAAAAATACATTATTTGAATATGTATGTTTCTAAGCATTAGTGAAATGAGTAGAATTAGCTTAAACATAGCACACTGAAACCAAAGAATTTGCAAGAATTATGTGACTGAGTTTCTATCCCAAAAAAGCTGAAAGTCTCAGGGTAAGTTGGGAGAAATAATAACATGATGAAAATGCAGGGAAGGGAATAGAGAGTATTTAAGGCTAAATTAATGTATATCCAAAGGTTATGCACGTCATGTAGTAATAAATACTGAAAGAATAAAAAAGGTCAGTAGGGATGTACAAGAAAGTCTAAAAATAATTGAAGCAGGAAAATAGCCTATCAAAGTTATAAAATATCCAGCAAGAACTTAGAAGAACTTAGAATGAACCCTGACTGAGAAAAGTAATATGGAAAATAATAAAAGGAAGAATGAAAATGATGTGATGTTAGGAGCACCTTTAAAATATCATGACCGTTTCAACTTAATATGAGGTGTGGTTTTCACAGATATGAAATCAGCTCCTTCACTGCTGTATCTCAAAAGGAAATAGATGTAGATTATTTCAAAAGACTAATGATGAATGAAATAATAAGTGAAAGCTTCTTTGAAGACAGTCAATAATGGCTGGGTACAAAATAAAATGTTGGAATGAACACTGGGATTCAAATCTTTACTCAAAACAGGAATGACTTTGAATTCAGATCAGGTTTTGCAGAATCTTCACCAATTTTGTATATCACCAAGGGTAGTTTGGCAACCTTACCAGGCAATCTGTTCCGCTGTTTGCTCACCCTTGTGGTGAAAAAATTTTCCTTCTAACTCCTTGGAATCTTTCCTGCTGCAATATCTGTTACCTTCTGTTCTTTCACAATGCTCAAGAAGAGTCTGGTTCTGTCCTTTCCTTAAGCACCTGTTGGGTATTTGAAGACAGATATAATTCCTTAGCCTTCTCCAAGTTGAATAAAGTCAACTTCCTTGGTCTCCTTTCATATGTCCTTTTTAATTACTTTGCTATTCTTCACTTTCTTGTACAGACAAATGCAAAACTGGACTTAGTTCTTCTCATACTGTCTCAGCAGAGCCAAGTAAATCGGGATAATCATTGACAAACTGCCTTACACTTTGTTAATATGGCCCAGTATCACAGAATTGGTAAGGTTGAAAGGGACTGCACAATGGGTCATCTGGCCCAACCTCCCTGCTCAAGCAGGGTCATCCTAGAGCACATGGCATAGGATTACATCCAGATGATTTTGAGTATCTCCAGTGAGGGTGTTGTGGTTTCACCTGGCAAAATGCCAAGTCTTCACCACAGCAATGCAGCCTCCCAAGGGAAAGGGAGGGAAAAAACCCTGAAACTGAAACTCAAAACAGAAAGAGTTTATGTATTTACACAGAAAAGGGAAAACTAAAAGCAAAATGGATTATAACACATACACACAACAGTAAAAGGTAACTCTCCACCTCCTCAGCAAACAGCAAAATCGAATAAGACTCACTTCCTGAGAGATACCCAAACAGAGGAAAAGAAGCTAACGATAAAAATGTTTACTTCCCCAAACCAAAACATATGCAAAGTAGCAGTAAGGCCTAGTCCTCCCAGAACAGTCACAGCAGGTTCTCTCAGGACAGTGGACATGAAGAGAATAGAGGGAAGCACCTCCTCCTTGTTGCTTTTATATCATAGTTTGCATCATTTGTTATGAAATATTTCTTTGGTTGCTTAAGTCAGGTGACAACCTGTCCCTTCTAATCTATGTGGCACCTTCAGGGCCTACTAAAACTGAGGCCTAATCTAGGCCTAACTAAAACTAAGGCCTAACTAGGCCAAACTACCACAGAGGGAGGATCTGCAATATCTCTGAGCAATATGTTCCTGTCCTTGGCCACCCACACAGTGAAGAAGTTCTTCCTTATGTTCAGGTGGAACTTCCTGTGTATCAGTTTCTGCCCTTTGCCTCACGTTTTATTACTTGCATGACTGAGACGACCCTGGCTCCATCTTCTTCAGATACTTGAATACTTTGATGAGGTCCCCTCTCAGTCATCTCTTCTTGAGGCCAAATAGGCTCAGCTCCCTCAAACAGTCCTTCTAAGAGAGATGCTCCAGTCCCTTAATCGTCCTTACAGCCCTCTAGTGGACTTGTTCTAGGAACTCCATGTCTCTCTTGTATTGGGGAGCCCAGAACTGGACACAGCACACCAGATGTTGTCTCAGTAGGGCCAAGTAGAGGAACAGAATCATCTCCCTTAGTGTGCAGGCAGTGTTCTTCCCAATCCACTTCAGGATACTGCAAGGGTACTTACTGACTCCTGTTCAAACTGTAGACCCAAGTTCCTCCCTTGCACTTTTTTTTTTTTTTTTAATCTCCAATCTTCCATCCCCCAAAATAAAAAAAGTTTAAGGTCCTATTGAATAGGTTAGTAAGGCTGTTGGCAGATATGCTCTTGCTCTGCTTTGTTATCTGACTTCTGCCCCTTTCTGGCAGTCCTAGTTCCTCAAGGAGATAACCAGGAGTATAAAAGCATGTCCATAAATGTTTCTCCTTCTCTCATTTAACATCCCTGAAGCCCTATTGCTTATATCCTCCACCAATCCTTTCACCTAGTGGCTCAGCAACTCAGCTAGAGCATACCTTCCCAAGGTATGTCCCACAAGAATTAGGAAGGAACACTCAGCATTTCCTAAAGCCTGAAGAATGGATAACTTTGTCCTCACTCCTTTTTGGGTCTCTGATATAACAGAAAGAGTTAGTCCAGTGAGTGCTGAGGACAAAGTCCTGTATTGCATTGCATCACCATGCTTGTTGCACTGAAAGCCTTGCATGCCAATTACTATGTTAAGTCCTAAGGCCCTGTTTGCATACCCTGCTTGCCAGCACTACTGGTCACAGATCCTCTCTAGATGTTAGTTAAATCACATCTCAATTGTCTTATGGTCAACTACTTCTGCTTTGTATTTTTGCTTCCTGACTGCAACATGCTGTCTGCAACATGCTGAGTGCAACATGCTGAGTGCATGAATCTTGAATCTCTTGTACATTCCTTCTCCTCACCCTCTGCTCCCAACAGCAAATCCATAAGCAGAGATGAAAGCAGAAATGGTTTAAGAGGTGCCCTTCTTTTCTTACTTTTACTAGCTTTAGAAACTTCTGTTCCTCTTTGTTGTTCATCTACCTTTCTTGGTATGCTCCTTTTAAAATTGAAGTCACTGGGAGGAGTTGAAGAGTTGTTCAATAATATCTATGCAAGGAACAGAAGTTTTTTCTTTCCCAGTCAGATGTTTCTTAGTATAATTGTTCTATCCAAAGACAGAGACTCTCTGAGGTGCAACACAGAAGAAAGAAAAAAAAGAAAAAAAAAAAAAAGAGCTTAGGAAAGTCCAGGAAGAGGATCAAGGAGGAAACAGATAGGGCCAGGCCTTCAAAGTGACAGAAAGAAACATTTCTAAGGTTGAAACCAGATGTACTAAAACACCTTCCTTGCAGAGACACAGCTGAAAAAATAGACTTCTCTGCAAATCTGTCTCCTTTCCTTTCTATTTTGTTTTGCCTCTACTTTATTTTTTTCCCCTGTGAGAAGTGAATTATTCTAGTTTCTGTTTCATGAAAAGATTACCTTTTGGGGTTAAAACCTCTTGTGGTCTTCTATGGAGTTTGCACCAGGAAGAAAATTCTTAGGGAGATTCACTTCAAAGTTTAGATTAAAAATTATCCTTTTGTGGCATTATCATACCATCATGAGAAAGCTACTTCAAATTTATTTGAATGCCATTGAAAAAAATGTTTCTCTCATGGTTTAAACACAGGAATGTATTTATCTCTCCTCCAAAACAGGACTAACCTGAGCATTTCTCTGCTTAGGCACTGTAGGAAAGCCTGCAACTTCTTAATGTGTCTCACCCCTGCTTATGAAGCAGTGATGTTTGCAGTCCAGATGAAGTTGCTTTTCTCCTGTACATGAGAATCTTAGCTATTTTGAATGACCAAATCATGGAAGTTCAAGAAAAACCAAGGAGATAAAATAGCTTTTAAAACTAATTTTATTTTTCCTTGCAACAAAGATCTATTCTAATTTGAGAATCTGCATTATCCTTTCCTCTTGATCTTGAATTCTTCCAAAAGATAGACTGAAAATAAGTGAGGCAAATTCCTTTCAAGCTTTTTTTTGGCTTTTTTTGCCAAACATGGTCTCCAGTCCCCAACATGGCACAGAGATCTGCAATATCTCTTTGTAAGCAGAGGAAAGCAAGCTTCCAGAGTGAACACCTTTGGTGTCCTAGTTCCTCTCTCATATATTCACATGGCTTCTCCAGGGATCTTTTCCTATTTCATCATATTTTTCCAATTTCAGAGGACTAAAGGCCACTCAACTGACAAAGAAAATTTTCAATATTCCAGAAAAGTAATAAAAGAAATCCTTTACTTGAAAAAGAAAACCTTCTACATCTCATCCATAGATTGAAAATATTTTGTATGCCTAACACTTGTGAAAGTGCTGTTGCAAGGGAGATGTCTACAGATGCCACAGAAGTGGTAAAGTGTACTCCAAGTTAAAAGACAAAGTGTGTGGCTAAGCTGTTGCTGCTGATGGTGAAAAAGCACTGGTAGAGAAACTTTATTAACACTACAAACAGTTAAGCAGTTCTCTCAGTGTGTTGACTAAAAATTCAGCATTTAAGCCCTGCATGTGCCCACTCTAAGTAGAAGATTAACTCATTGAGGTGAAGAAATACTCATCAAGAGAAATGGGATTCCACAGGACAGAGTAACACCAGGTAAGTGCCTACAGCTTGCACCATTAGCTTACTTCTTTCATTTCCAGATTCCATTTATATGACACCATTCTATTAATAAGTGTAACATCATCTTAGAATTTCTCTTCTCATCTTTTCTTTTTAAAAAGTTGGGCACGTTCTCCTGTTTTTTTGTTGCTGCACAAGCATGTTCTCATTAACTTTAGTGAAGGAGATACTAGTTGCTGTAAGCAAGCAGTCCGCCTCCCCAGTCACAAAATTACAGCAGCAAATAAATGGTATTTTTCATGTGCCTGAGACGTGAAGCCCAATGAAGAAAGCCCCTCAGGCTCTCTTGGAGATGCTAAAAAACTCAAGCCAAGCTGAGAATACAAAATAAGCCTGAAAGGTGCCAATATTTAAATTAGCAGAAACCAGAGGTAGGTTTTTATTGTTTTATTTATTAATATGAGATAAGATAATCAGGGAGAAAAAGGTAATTGTAAAATCAGAATCAGAGCAAAAATAGCACATTTAAGAGCTTGGGGTTTTTTTCCTCTCAGTGTTTTCTTCATTGAGTTTAATTAAACTCTCCATAGCCTGATGAGCAAACTTCCAATTAAGTTCTTGTAATAAAAGAGTAAACATATAAAATAACTGCCTTTAGGGGTAAGTACATTTGAAAACTAGGTATCCTAGTAAATGTTAGTGCTGTGAAAGGACCATGTATGGGTTTTTTCCAAAGTTGTGGGTTTAAAACTGGTATATTTATAATTAAACCACTGTGCTAGTGAAAATGAGAATAGATGATAACGAGATTATAATTTTTATGTTTATTGCAGTTTAATTCTCAGAGTATCATTAGGCAATATCATTGTGCAACAGGTGGGTGATACCAGCAGCATTTTCCAGATACAGTAACTTTGATGAGTTGAAGGGTCAGTTAACTCTTACAGAAATTCTGTACAGAGTGTCAGAGGTGTGGGGTAGGAAGTGAAAGGCTTGAAGAAATGGAGAAAAAAAAATAGGATTTTGTTGTTTTTAGCCAGTTCAGGGAGTTCTAGATTCCAGTAGTTCATGTAACTACTAGAAGGCACTCTATGGTGATGCTGCTTAGCCTCAGAACGCTGTGGCTGTGGGAGAGATCTGGTAAGCCCCTGCATGCTCAACCCATGTTTCAGGGACTGACGGGCTAGCCAAGGGCAGTGTGACCTTGAGGCAGTCTGAAGAAGGAGTGAACAACCCCAGACCCCAGGTAAACATCACCACGCTGGCACCTGGAGGGTCGTGGCTGCCTCGTGAACACCAGTCTTCAGCCAATGAGAGCACACCACTGCCTTGTGGACAAAGACTTCCAGCCTATCAAAAGTTGTTTACGTTCACATGTTCACCCCGAAAACCTATATAACCTGTTTAACCCCCCAATAAAGTTCTGAATGTTCATGCTTTTAACCTTTTGGAGTTGAGGCTATATCTCTATGAGAACACACCTCGATATCTGGTCGCTGAACCCGGGGTACCATGTGGGGTGAGCCAGCAGGGACACAAAGAACCCTCTCGCAACAACAAAGCACCCCTTTTTCCTACATGTGGCTATCCATTGCCGTTATTAGATGTCTTTGCCCACGGTATTCAGTCTGGGTGAAACAACAAAAACTGATTTAAAAGAGAGAAAAGAAAGGAACATTCTTTGATATAGTCAAAATTAACATCTGATACTGATGCCAGGAAACATGACACTTTGGAGAAGGAGGAATTTTGAGAAAACTTTTTCAGATGGCAGATAACACAACACCTCAATTTGCTTCATAAAGTGATTAGAAAAGCAATTTAAGACTTTGATGTTCATGGAGCATGTGTTGCTATTTCTAAAAAATGCAAGATGACTCCAAACAGCAGGCATGTTAATGCACAAAATTAACTTCCTTGGAAAACGAGAAATATTTTAGCTGTTTCTATAGGCAGAGGAGATTTTACCTGCAGCATTGTTTTCATTCACATTAGTCCCATTCTCGTCAGTTCCTAGGAAAAGTAATGTGGGAAAGAGAGATGACCTTCCAAACCTCACATTCATATGAAGTTCATGTTGGCTGACCACAAGCAAGGTCTTTGTTACCATTCTGTTTTTCTCTTAATTTTGTTCTTTGTGTTTTATATTCTTATGAGATATTGAAATGGTATATATTTATATGACCTTAAGTCATAACATAACACACTGAAGAATGACCTGCCTTTCCTATGTCACTTCCTTTTCACCTCCAGCAGTGAACTCGTCCTTTCCAGATTGTGCTCTGTGAAGAAATTGCTGAAACAATGCTAAATATAGATACTATAAAATATTAGTTGCTAAAGATTATCAAGTTTCAAATAATATTCCATAATAGAAGTTGACTAAGAATTTATGTGAGGTTTAAAATACCAAATACCAGAATATTTGCATTTTTTAAAATATTTCTATCCTGAGTCATTTCATAATCCACAGAGTTCCCTGAATAAATGGAAATATAAATGTCAGATTTATATGACAGTTTATCATTGAAAAATGCCAATTCTTTTGTTATGATACTGTTACTGCACTTGGACTATAGAAATATAGCTTACTGAAAGTCTTCTAACTAAAAAGCTAACTAAAAGATCTAATGTCTTTTGATAGAAATGAGGCTTATGGTAACAAAAGCAAGGCAGTAAATAAATGACAGTTCTTCTGTGTACAGCCCTGGCCTTACTACTGCACTCAATATGTAGCCGTGTGTCCTAGCATGCCAAACTATTCACAAGTTTTAAAATAATCAGTCTACTTTATTGTGCTGATTCGTATGGAGTTCTGTAACCTTATTTATTTCTTGAAAATATAAATTTTTGCTGATAATTGGTGTATTTCTGCTCCTATATAATACATCTGCAGTCTGGAAAGTTAGGTAATGCTTCAGGGGTTTTTTGATTTTGATTTTTTAAATTTTTATAGATTTTAAAAGTAATAATAATTGCAGTAAAATGTAGATTTTAATGTACAAGTATTTCTAATAGCTTAAGTCCAATGTTTATGCATACTAACCCTTATTCCATATCAATCCCTCAAAATTCCTTTAGCTGTTATTTTCAAGGCTGAAAAACATCTTAAGGTCTGTGCCACAAGACATAAAGATTGGCAGACCGACCTCGAAGCCCAGAACACTGGAAGGCCTCCAAGTACCCCTGTGTGCTGCGAGGAAGAGAAGGATGATGAAGAGAGGGTCCAAGATGCTCCCAGACTCAATTTCTGACGGGGTGTGATGGGGGCGGGATGGGGCTGGACTGAGGGATGGGTGAACAGGGATTGGATGGACATTATTATAAAAACCCAAAAAAACAGTGTTCACAAGGAGGTGTGTCAGCATGTATTTCTGAAGGCCCTAGGCCTGAACGTTAGAGGAACTTTTATATCTTATCATACACTAAGTTGGCTGGAGTCCTGTTTTCTGCGGTCTCTCTTAAGGCATCATAGGTCTGATGTAAACTGTACTGAAGTTAGCAGAGAGTCACCTATCACACAAATGGCTTTTCAATAAGGTCACAGATTTAAAAAAAAAAAAAGTACTTAGAGAGTAGAAGTTACATTACTGGCTTGGAAAAGTCACTGAATATGCAATTCCTTTATGCAAATTTCTAGTCGGTTAACTACTAATGGCAGTTGATGTGGTTGTTCAACTCATTTCAAACAAACTTTATGTCTGAAACACCAATAATTTGACACTATGGCAAAAGGAATGAAGCCCAGCAAAACAGAAGTTCTCCATTTCCCACTAAGGTATTTTACCATTATTATTGGTCTAACAAACAGTAGATGATGCATCAGAAATTAATTTCTTCTCAGAGTGTCTTGCAAGCTAAATGTCAAAGACAGGAGGTCATCAAGTGACCTAGATTTCTTTTCCTTGGGCCTTTACAATCAAATCAAATATGAGCCTTGGAAGGTGTACTTATTCAGTGCTTTAGATTGGATCAGAGTGCATCTTTGAAGTGAACAGCCCAGACATCACCACCTACTTTGGTTGACATTGCAAAATGTATTTGGGCACATGAAACAGATTCTTCTAGTATGAAGCCAAACTTGAAATGTGCTTCACTAACAAGCTTAAAGTTCTCCTGAAGCAAATCATCCTTCAGTTAATGTGGGAGAGCCTAGAACTAGTTCAAAGTAGAAAACCCTGAAAATGTTGTGCCAAGACCACCACTTATTTTGCTGAGCGTGTCCATACTTATTCATTAGCTCTGTTGGTCATGTCGTTCTAGCCTCTGTGTTTCATGGGGGATGTGAAATTGTTTCTAGCTGAGGCTTTGCTAAGAAACTAGTTACCAGTGAGTGTCTCCTTCCTTTATTTTTATGCCATATGTGTGAGTCCTGAAGTGTTAGGAAATTCTGTGCTAAATAGTTTCTGTTTTGTCATACGTTTGTTTCCTCTAAAATTAAAACTGAAAAAAAAAAAAACAAAAAAACCCACCAAAAGTAAAAAAATCAAACCAAACAAAAAAAACCACCCTTGAGGATATTTTAGACCAACAAGAGTCCAGTATTGAAGGCCTTCCCAGTCCACACAGAGGGAGGCAGGCCACCGCACTGGAGACCAATTTCTTACACTGTTTTGAAAGATATGAAAAAAGCCATTTCAGAGCATGACTTAGGTTCACCGTATATCCTCAGCCTCCTCGAATCGTTCTTTAATGCTTTTGATTTAACACCCAATGACATCAGACAAGTGGCGAGTGCCTGGCTGCCTACACTTCAATACTCAGTGTTCGAGGCAGAATGGAAGGCACTTATAAAAAAGCACGTCAAAGAAGGAGACTATATCCCCATCCCGAGGGATATTACACCAGATCAAGCAATTGACAGGATGTACGGTGAAGGGGC
>JAWWEV010000115.1:95387899-95404830 GCA_035583235.1 Hafferia zeledoni
TGGACGAGTGGAGGAATGAAAGAGACAAGAAAACGGACTTCGACATATGGAAGGTCCAGGAGGACCCTTCCCAGACCCAGTGACCCATGGACAAGGACTTTACTGGTTTCCCCTGGTTCTCTGTAAAAATTCGATCCCCTGTTGCTATGCTGGTGGCACCGGCAGGCTCAGCCTGACAGTGTGGGGATAGCTCCCATTGGTCGGTTCTTTCCAGGGAGCTGTCCAACCCGGTTAGTTCCTGATCCTCTCCTCCCAAGCTGCCACCCCTTTAAGTTCTTGCCCTATGGTCTGCGGCGGATTTGCATGCTCCGCCCAGACCCCTCCCAGTTTCTAGATAGTTCTCTCCCAGAGGGCTTAAAAAACCCTCCATTTTGTTAATAAAGTTGGATCAGCTTCGGCTTCCTTGGTGTTCACATCGTCTCCGTGTCTTCCTTGAGGGTCGCGGGGAGGGTGAACTCAACCTAGGAGCCTCGGCAACTGCAATCCACCAGCTCAGCAAGCTGTCCACGGACCCCTGTCGCTGGTCTGGTCCCATTCCCGAGACCAAGACTGTGGCACCAGGGGGTAATGTGAATGAATTTTCTGACTTGTACTTTATATCCTGGAGTGCAGGGCCTATCTCAGTGATGCCTTAAGAGACTGCAAAAACAGGACTCCAAGATAACATTGTGTGGGATAAGATAAAAAGCAAAGGTCCTTTAACTTCCAGGTCTAAGGCCCACAGGAATTCATATCAACATGCATATACCCCAAATCCTGATCTCATGGTTTTTACAATATTGTTCATCCAATCCCCAGTTCACACAGCCCTCAGTCCTGCCCTGTCCCGTCCCCGACACAACCCATTAGGAATTGAGTCTAGGGGAGACTGGAACGCTCTGTTCATCATCCTTCCTCATATCACACAGGGATACTTGGAGGCCTTCTAGTGTTCTGGCTTTGAGGTCAGTGTGCCCATGTTTATGTCTCATGCTGCAGGCCTTAAGATATTATTCAGACTTCTACCCTGAAAACAAGACTAAATAGCTAATGGAATATGAGGCATTGATATGGGATAGAAGTTAGAATGCATAAACATTGAAATTAAGCTACTAGAAGTACACTAAAATCTGCATTTTCACTACAATTACAATTACTTCGAAAATCTATAAAAATTAGAAAGTCCAAAAATAAAAAAAAACTCCTTAAGCATCATCACAATTCCCCAGTGTAAAAGAGACATGGGATTATGTAGCAAGTCCAGCAAAGGACCACTAGGGATAACAAATGTTTTGAAGCATTTGATATACAAGGCGAGGCTGAAAGAGCTGTGACTGGTCAGCCTGGAGAAAAGGACAGATTTTATCAATACAATTACCTGAAGATGGGCATACAGAGAAACACAGGAGATGGTCTTTGAACATAAGAAAACTCATTTTTTAATGTGAGAGTGAGTGCTTGAATACAGAGAGGTTTTGGAATCTTAATTTCTGGAGGTATTAAAAAGCTGTTGGGACACAGCCCTGAGTAACCTGCTCTAGGTCACGCTGTTTTGAGCAGGGACATTGGACTAGATGATCTCCAGAGGTCCTTTCCAATCCTAACCATTCTGTAATTCTGTAGTTTGAGAAATTAAGCAACCTGTAACTTAGTAACGTCAAAGGCTTAATCTATTCAGTGCCTACATTTGAACCTTTTAGAGTCTATGTAAATGCAGTTTTCTAGGATATGTGCAGACTAGTGAGTTGAAATGACAAAATACTGTGTTTCTCACTTTATTCACAAAGCCTTTTTGTAGTTAAAATATATTGTCATCCATTATTTTCTCTCTATGTCTTCTTGTGGCCTAGAGACATACTGGAGAAGAGATTATGTTTATATAAAATTATACCCGAGTAACTTTTATTTTTCAGGTTTCTCAAAATATTATTTAAATTTCTTAAAATCAAATATTGTATTTTGCCTGGCTGACAGTAAAAGTGAGCCTCGAATACATTACAAAGCCTGTAAAAATCTACCTCATGAATATTTTTTTGTTAGAAGCTTTGCTTATATATTACTGCAGAATGTACATGATAAAGATTCTGAAAATATGCACCATTTCTATATCAATATTTCTTTAAAGAGGGAAAGAAAATATTAAATTGTAATTTTGTATGAACATTCCACTAAATACAGTAATTATTAGATTAAGTAATTCTGTAAAATTGTTAATTGCCAAAGATTCTGAAATGCTTTTTACTGATCTAAAATGAGCAATGGATGGAGAGATGCTGCCTTCACAGAATATAGTGAACCAGAATTCTCTGCAGCAGTAAAATTCTGGAAAAACTCTAAATTTTTCATTATTACACTTCATTTCTAATTCAATAGCAAAAAATATATCTAAGGAAATTAAAATCTGTATAAAATATAAATATACAGGAAGAATTTAATTTTTCTTCTCATTTTCCCCGAGTCAAACAAATATGCTTGGTTTATATGGTTAAAATAGGCATTAACACAAGGTCTGGTTCATGGAGAAGTTTACAGGAGAAGTTTATCAGTCATGTTGGAGGATGTCTCTTCCTAATGGACTTTGTTCTTTCTTAGAATTGCTAGCTAATGCACAGCCATGGTGCAATCTATGCTACAATACATCTTACGTAATTTATGTACCTAGAAATGAGCCAGTTCAGTAGCTTCCATCAGCAGGGTGAAAGAAAGCAATATTTCTGCCTTACTTCATCTCCACTAATTGCAAACATAACAAACCACAAGCTTAGCATTTTTTTAAACTGCAAGCAACTATATTTTCTGGAGATGCCTTTTCTGTAATGTAACAGATAGGCCATAAGATGTCTGGTAGGTTTTGATTGGCAACTACTTATGTATATATAATTTAATGCACACAGAAGGTAGTTGGTTTCCCTTTAAGGTCCATCACTTCACAGACTAGACAGAGCATTCTGGACATGCCTCCACCACACTCCTTCACTAAAGATATAAGTAAACTCTTTATAAAGGAAACTAAATGTATCCATGACCACATCACTTTTAGTGCATCTGTTGACCCTGACTGACGACAATATTTTCTCTAACAACAGAATCCATGTTTTTTACAAAGTATAGATTAGAGACAGGTGTGGGCTGATCACTTTGTAACCAACCTACTGTCTTGGGTTGAGCAGGCAAAATGCCAACTGCCCAAAAAACAGAGTTAGCCTCCAGCTGAGAAAAGGGAGAAAGGGAAAAAAACCCTCTAAACCAGGTTTATGCTGAAACTAACTACATGTATTTATACAGAAAAGAGAAAATTAAGTGAAAACTACAATATAACACACACTCACATAAGTTATATATATATAACAAGAAATAACTTTCCACTCCCCAATTAATACAAAGTAAAGTCTATTACCCTAGATCTGTAAGTACTCTCAAAGACATCTAGCAAGAGACAGAAAGAGTAATAACAAAATGTTTCTGCTTCCCTGAATTCAAACAAAATGCAAGCAGTGGCAGCAGGAGCAGGGCCTAGCAGAGTAGAAGAGCTGCTGCACGTCCTCTATCTTTTTCAGCCATGATGGAACTGACCTAACACCTCCCACTGCTGCACACATATCTTAAGTTTGTGTAACCTGGTATGAAATACTTCTTTGGTTACCCAGTCAGGTGAGAGCTGTCTCCCATTCTACATAGATTCTCTGAGCCTGCTAATTTGAGGCCTAGCTAAAACCACTACACCAACATTTATAATTTGCATAAAGCAAGACAGAGCTTTCAAATAAAAATACATTTGGCTACTTAGTCACTCATCAAAACTCAAACTAGAATCAATCACTCTTGCATGTCAATATGAACATCACTAAAATTGTACCATAATCAGTGAAGTGGGGTTTTCTAAACTTTCATCTTAAAAATTTCCCTTGTTGCACCACTAAGAGAAATTATTGAGGAGAGATAAATCAATAGGTAAACTACAGAATCACAGAATGGTTGACTTTAAAAGGGACCTCTGGAGGTCATCTGGTTCAACCTCACTGCTCAGGCAGGGCCACCTAGAGCCAGTTGTCCAAAACCATGTCTAGAGGACTTCTAAGTATCTCTAAGGAAGGAGAGCCTACAACCTCTCTGGGCAACCTGTGCTCCTGCTCAGTTTTGCTCACAATGAAAAAGTGCATCCTGATATTCAGATGGATTCTTCTGTGTTTCAGTTGTGTTCATTGCCTCTAGGTCTGTCAATGGGCACCACTGAAAACAACCTGGTTTAATTTTTCTCAGCATCCTCCTTTCAAATGGATATGAGATCCCTCTGAACCCTCTCTTCTCTAGGCTGAATAGTCACAGGTCTCTCAACTTTTCATCATAGATGACATATATCGGACACAAGTCTGGACTAAAGCTGCCACTGTACTGAAAACCTAGTTGTTCAACTACAATTGTGATTATGGAAGATGTTGTATAAATTTATTGACCACACTGTCAATCTTCACAGGGATTAGCAGCAGTTAGTTTCATCATTTGGGCTTTATTGCCTTACTTAATACATGGTCCAGCACACCAAAGTTTGTAACTCTAATTTCAATGGAGATCAAAGGTAAAGACTTCTTTTGAGACTGTATTATAAATTCTGCTAGCAGTGGAATATTGCCTGCAAGTAGCTCAACAGCTAAATGTTTATAATTGAATATTTAATGTGTTAGTGCAGTGTTTCCTAATTACAGACTATAGGACTAATGTATATCTCTTTACTGTTAATGGATATTTTATGCTCTATATGTTTGACCTTTATTTTTTATTTTGTTTCCTCATACATCACCAATGAGCTACATTTTTGCTTTCAAAACAAAAGTGAACTGAATAAGATTTTTTCTCTTTTCCAATTCTGTCTTCTTGCAAGTACTACATCTTATAAAATGCATTTTCATTTAGGTAGACCTCATGTTAGCAGTCTATATTTTCTCACAGCCCTTTCTATTTTGCTGCAGATACAGGGAATTGAACATGATTGCACTGATATGACAGTTGCTGAACCACTATCCACAGCCTAATGCAAAGCCATATAGCAAAAGTAACTGGAGGCAGAAGCAGAAAATGTCTGGCAGGAATTGCTGGTAGTAGGCCTTTCTCAACTATCATATCACTTGGAATGAGAAACTGAGACCAGACTACAGCAATTAAATTCTAGACACAGCAAAGGCAGGAAGTCAACAAAGGAATTTGAAGAGATGGAGCTTGAAGATAAACAAAAGCTGTACGAAGGAAGTAATAAATAAATATAAAAATAAATAAAAAAGGACAAAATTTAGGAGAATTATATTTACTGGTTACATCTCTACATGTCAGAAACAAGACATTCCTATTTTTGCCTGTTCAAATATGAAATCTATTTTCTAAAGATATCATTAAATGCTGTTAAAATGTTACCCTATTTTACTAAAAAGATACAAACATCTGAAATTCATCAGGTGACTCCATTCTTTTGTTTCTAGGTTTATGTATAACCCTACAGATGACAACACATAGTGTTCAGAATCCATAAAGTTCTGAGTATATAAAGTAGTCTGTCGTTACCTTATGTGAAATACAGTAAATGTAAGGATATGTATCCAGAGTCATCTGGTTTTCAGCAATGTTTCAGCTTTCAGGAGTGGTGTGAAGACATAATCATGCATGCTTGAGTTTCTTGCTGGCAGAAAATTGCCTTCTGTCTCCATCAATGACACATCATGAACACTTCTGTAACCTTCTGTCTCCTTTTCCACATCTGTCTCCAAGAAATCTCTGCTGAAGTACTCAAAAGATTCTGGTTCACCAAAAATGATCACGAAAATTCCACATAATTCATTTTTTTCTAATGTTACACAGCTTATAGAAGCAGGTTTATATGCCAGTCTGTATAACCTGTTTAGGACAGACACTAGGTCTGTAACTCATTAAAATTTAACTTACCTCCTTTCAGACTTAAAATTAAATGTATTACAAAAATAGAAAGTTCATAACCTTCCACTTGTTTGCAAGTTATAGTTAACGATCTTGAACAGCATGAAGGAAACATTTCAGCCAAACAGCTGTCCATGGCATGCTCTGTTTGGCCAGACTAAATGTGGCACAAAACTTTAATTATTTAATATTGAGAAAATTTCAAGTATCACAGAGATGAATGCTGTCTATACAGCTAAGTACCCATGGGAAAAGGCATTGGAATATATGTGTCCTTAAAAGGCAAATGTGAGCTGACAGCATACCTTAAAACATATAATCACAAACCAAAAACTTTACCATAGCCATTACATAAAAATTCCAGAATTATATAGGCAGTTCAGTAGTGGATATCAATTTCTTCCACCAGGTCAGACATGAGATAGTATCTGAATTCCTGCTTCCTTTGACTAGTTCTGTAAGAAATTATCTTATGGCAATCCAGTTTTATAAAGTAATGAACATGTAATACAGATGTTTTAGCACTTGTTTCGAGTCTGTGTTGAAGGTTGCTCATCCACAAAAGGCATATAGAACCAGGACACCTCATAGGTACCAAAAGTAAGCAGATTACTTCATGGGGCACTTCACACTCTAAGCTGAAATACTAGAGCTGTATGGCAAGAGAAACAGACAAAAATATGGCACTCTCTTTGTCTTGCATTGTTTTTTAGGAAGCACATTGCATCACCATGACTGAAAAATCTACTCTAAAGTTAATGAGGTAAACAGAAAGACTGGTGTACCTTGTATCAGAACTTATGACAGGCATGGAACTAGAGCTATAGAAACACTTGCATCTACCAGTAGCTCACCCATACTTATGATGTATACACCTCCCACCAGAAGCCTCTACTTGATATGGATGCCCTGAAGAAAAATTAGAAAGTAAGACAATCTAAATAAGGAGAAGTACAAATAAGGTACCATCAGAGATGTATGATCTGTGTCAAGTTTACATAAATGTGTGGCACAATTAAATATGACCTGTGTTTCAGTTTTCAGCTGCTTGTTTCAAAATGGTGTCTATGTCATCAAGAAATTACACTAAATTATGATAAGTTTGTCTTTCATGTCTGAAGTACACCATGTATTTAAAAGTGCACTCACAAAATGGAACCTCATAAATGGTTCTCTAAAGAGAGTTATTTTGTTCATGAAGAAATCTCATGACCGGATGGACAGCTGTCCACAAGGAGGGACATAAGGCCTAATCTGGACCCCTTCTTTTAACACATTTAAAAATCATACCCATTAATGTTCACTGAGAATATGAATGGGTTTGTTTTCTTGTGCAGTTGTGTAGATGTCAATAAAAAATAAATGAATAAAAATATAGCCATGACAGACAATAGACAAAGTGACCACAGTTTGAGTTTCCCTTCACCGTACTATTGAAGTGCTTTAATCCTGATAACAAAAGTCATTGCCAGTGTACAACTTAGTATTCTCTTGCTTATTCTAATAACATTCTTCATTTTTCTAATAACAATGAACAAAACAATTTCTGTGGTAATTATTTCCAATAAACCAATGGAATTGCAATACAAGTTGTCAAATACATTCCCTTGGTATTATTCAGACTTTTGTTTTCTGAATATATTTATATCACAACAGTTTTGAAAAACATACAGTAGATCTAAAAGAATTAACTTTAAAGGAGCAGGTTTTGAAATTTGCTTCTTCTTTACCTTTCTCTGCTCCATACTAAATCCCCTCCTTGATAGTCTAGTACTAATAGCTATCCTTTTCTGAAGTATTAGAGTACAGAGTATATACAAAAACATTTTTCAGTGTGAACACTTGCAGTAAGTTATCATTCACACATCCAAAGCTACAAAAATGATAAGGGAACGACTGAACTAAATATCATTTTCTTTAGTTTTCTGGATGTTATCAAATATGTGTTTATGCTATTACTTAAGAATGTCAAGTAGATAATTTAAACCTCAAAAGATGTCATGACAGTAAAGAGAATAAATGTAAGCACATTGTTTCACCTGGGTAAAATACTGATGTGATTTTTCTCAGAAAATAAAACATTGATGTGTCAGAAATACATTTTTAAAACCCTAGAAACTTCTGAAGGCCTACAAGGCATCTTAAGACTTTTTACCAGCTGTGGAGTATGCAGGGAGAGAAGCACCTAAACAGTATGCAGCTTTTATCAATATATGATACTAGAATATATCTGTTGTTCTTGCAATGTCACTTTAGTGCCCTGTCATATTTGCCTAATTCCACAACAGCCATTCTGTCCTGCTTAAACAGTCAATCTTACTGAACCTTAGGTGTAAAACCAGCAAAGGCAATTGAAACTAAGGGAAGGACAGATATCTAGAGACTGGCTTAAAATCATCTGAACGGAAGAGTAGAAAATCTGAAAGAAAATGAAGGGGCAAAACCTTGCTTTTAAAATAGCCTGATAAAGGTTTAAATGTTATGGTATATCATGTTAAAGTTCATTAAAAAATTTCTATCACCATAACATGTAAAAATTCTGACTAAACATCTTGAAATACTGATCATTTATTTTTATCAAATTATCCAAGCACTATTTGGAAGTATATCATTATATTAAAAAAAAAAAGTGTTAAACCCACAAGCACTTAACATTTCATGCAAAAATAATAACACTCATGCCTCAGACAAGGCATGACTACTGTTTATTACAGTATTTTTTGTTTTAGAGAACTCATGAAAGCAGCAATGCTAAGTAAGGTGTTGACTTTTGACCAGAACAATAATAACCTGTGGGCTGAAAGAAAATATGTATTGCAGTATAATCCCTGGTGGACAGTAGTGCACATAATAAAACTACCAGACATAAAATGTTAGGGGTATAAAAACTTAAGTTTTGCAGAAACTCCCTACTGACTAGCTGTTTGAAATATGGCCAATTGGAAACATGGAACAAGAGTGACACCTAGTGGTCCCATAGTCTTTACATTAGTGAGGTTTCTTGTTTCTCTTCATTTGCAAACATACAGTCACATATATACACAAAAACACGTGTTTTCTCGTTCTTATCCTTGATTTTACTTTTCACTCTGCTAAAATCAGTGTTCTTCAATCCAATGTAGTCCCCGACTCAGCTTGATCTCTTGAGTCAATCTATAAATTCAAAATAAATGAGAGATGCTCTTAGCTCTTTGCTTAATTTGTATTCCTGAAGTCTGACAGCTGCAGAATGCTGATGTGCAGCAACATATGCATATACTTCTTTGAATTAACTTCTTTTTGATTGAGTAAATGGTCATTTTAATTAACTGACCCCTGGATTTGCTTTGGTTAGTTTTGATTTTCTTTGAAGATTCTTAGAAGGATACATATTAAAAAGAGTAGAAAATGTTTCTGGACTTTGGCTGAAGAGGGGTATTCCACTATTACCAGAGCTTTGAAAAAGGCTGAGAGATGGATTTGTTGAGAAAGAGCAAATGGAACTACCATCAGTATGTAGGTGAATGTATTGAAAGACAATTCCCAGGCAAAATTAAAATAATTTAGCATCTGTTATTTTTAAAGCTGTTCCTGACATAAATGTTTTCTAGTTCTCAGTTTCATTTAAAAATAGCATTATAATGTTCTCTTTCTTGTTATTTACCTCAAAATAACAAATGCAAAATCTTATAAAAATGGTTATCCATAAACAACCAGAGAGGAAAAGATCGCTGTGCAAAAAAACATGCACCTTAAATATGCAGTAATGCTTTCATTGCTCCCTGAAATATTCTGTCCTGTGCTCTCCTCACAAACACATGAATATTGTTGATTGAAAAAAGCGTGTACAGATATGAATCAGAGCCTTTTTTATGTTAATTTATATGAAGATGTAATGATATTCTACTGCATATTTTTCTGCTTCTGAATCTATTTCTGTGCCACTAGTAATAAAAAGGCACTGCTTCTTTCAAAGGTCTCATTACAAACCTCTAGAGAAAACAGTGCAATGGAATTTAAACATTGTCACAGTCAGTGACCTCAAGCTGAACAGAGAAAGCAAATCTGATATAGTCTTTCACTTTGCTTTTAAGTGATGTTGAAAATCCACATCTGATATCAGTTATATTTATTTACATGTCATGCTATATTATAGTGGCAAGACCTAACAAAATACCTGGATTAAATCTAGACAGATAAAATGAACTCTACCTTTCATGAGCTTGTCCTTGGGAGTCAGGCTTGAGAAGTGCTATGAGCTTTCCTATAATACAAACAACAAAGAATTTACTTTACATGAAAAACATGATGAGCTGTGTCATGGTCTAACCTCAGACATCAAGTAGATATCATACAGCCTCTCACCTAGTCCCTCTGCAGTGTGATGGAGGAGAGAATTAGAAGGGCAAAAGAGAGAAAACTTGTGGGTTAAAATAAAGACAATTTAACAGGCAAAGCAAAAGTCATGATGGCAAGCTAAGCAAAAAAAGGAATTAATTCACCACTTCCCATGGGCAAGCAGGTGTTCAGCCATTCTCAGGAAAGCAGGTGTCTATCACACGTAATGTTACTTGGGAAGACAAACACTATTACTCCAAAAGTTTCCCCCACTTCCTCTTTCTTCCCCCACTTTATGTGCTGAGCATACTACCATACAATATGTGATAACCCTTGGATCAGTTCAAATCAGCTTTCCCAACTGTATCCCCTCCCCAGTGCTTATGCATCCCCAGCCTCTCCGCTAGTGGGTTGGGGTGAGAAACAGAAGCTCACTCTGTGTGAGTACTGAGCAGCAACAGCAACAAAAAACATCCCTGTATTATCAGCACTGTGTTCAGCACAAACCCCAAGCACAGCTCCGTATTAGCTACTGTGAAGAATATTACCTCTATCCCAGCCAAAACCAGCACAGGCTGCTCGCTAAGTCTTTCAATATACTTGCCACTTCTTTGAGGATGCATGCTGGTTCCTGACAAACACTGTTTTCCATGTTACCCAAACTGCAGCCTAATCTAAGTCCTACTTGTGAAATGCTCTTGAATGCTTTCGGTAGACTTGATCAGGAAGACAACTTTCAATTAATTCCAACATAATGGGTGATACATAAAGGTTTCTATGATTTACATCGGGCAGGTGAAGTGGGGGTAGGAGTACATGTTCTGTTAAAAGATTTGTGGCTTTATTATCATGTTATAGCTGTAATTCATCATACAGCAATGGATTTATTCAATGGACATAACAATATTTTCCTCTTCTTTTTCAAGAAAAATTTGGTCATCTCCTTAAGCTCCTGGTGTAGAATGTAGAATTTTGTGATTAGGTTTCTGATTTCTGTTTAGACTAAATCTAAAATTGAACTTACTTGTGACTTAAGTTCTCCATCTGTAAACAGTGAAAATAATTTCTTTCTACTTCATTTTATTCATCTCTGCCTTTTAAGTTGATTACTCTTCCAGGTAAAACATGTATCAATTTATTTGAATGTTTAGAGTTTAAGCAGTAACAGAGCATTGATTCTGCTCAGGTCACCAGAAAGATCACAGACTGATTAGGACTGAAAACAGTGGCTGCTGCCTAATATCTCAGGATATTTTATATCTCAGTCACAGGAGCCTGACTTGTCTGTTGTTCCATCCGTCACATTCTTCACTCACTGATTTATACGGAGTCTATCATACTTCTTTCTTTGTTCTTTCTTCGTCACAACAAAGGCAGCAGATACTGCAGACTTTTCTACAGTCTCCCTTAGTTGTATTTCTTCTAGTAGATTTGAGAGTACTAGGGAACATTCCCAGACATGGAACTCTCTTTTTTGTTGGGGTAGATTGCCAGAAAACTTCCTTGCACTGCTCTGAGACCGACACTTGTCAGTTTTCCAAGCAATGACTGACCATGGCTACATTTCCACAGTTTTCCTTTTAAGGTCTTCAGTGGCAATGGTGGGATTTAAAAGAGGTTACAGCAAAATGTGTGTGGTCAATATGTGACCACACTAATGGCCACAAGCAAAAGAAATGCATAATTTCTTTTCTCATCAGCACTGTACCATCTGGGTGCTTTTCGAAGCACATATTTCTGAAAATACTTGACCTACAAACTCAACACAACATTTCATAACAAATTTCTTTCTGAAAATTTCCTTAAACTTCTGGCTTATTGCTAATCCTTTCAGGTTTGTTTTACAAATACCTCCTGGATCCTTCTGAGGTATAAGAGCTCTCTTTTGAAAGGAAAAGAGAAAAAAAAAAAAAAAAAAAAAAAAAAAAAAAAAAAAAAAAAAAAAAAAAAAAAGAAAGCCAAGAGAGACTGCCTAATATTTTTCACCCATAAAATCTTAATTTAAATGGTAAATAAATTAATAATTCATGACATATAAAATGTGTGATTAACCATATTTCCTATTCTATTATGCACTCATGTATTATGGTATTATTTGCATTACAAATATACATTATTTATTTTCCTCAGTGTAACTGTTCTTAGAATACAGTTTAAGAAAAGAGCTGTGGTTTGACTATATCTGGGAGAGTTAGGAGAAAGGCAGTATTTTAAATGTGTTTAAAATATTGGTTCTCTGTCCCTGTAAATACTGTTTAAGTTATCATCCCTAAAATAAATTTGCTACCATGGTATTTAGCAGCCCACTGCAGAGTAGAAATTGAAGACCTTAGTGCAACCCCTTGCAAATTACTTCAGTGGAACTGCATCAGTTTTCTTGTAGTTTGTACAGTCACACAAGAAGTTCCAGCTTATATGTTAGATCTTTGCCTGGCTTACTTAATTTCCTCTGTATCAAGCACATTACAAGAGGAAAGTGGACCATGTCCTTTGTATCACAATCTCCCATATTTCCTACTTTCTGTTCATTCAAAAATGAGAGCTATTCTCCCTCTGCTCTTTGGGAATAAATTCCAGTTTGCCTCTCTTCATAGATTCATGCTAGAAGGGCATCCTGCTTTGAATATTCAGTTGAAAGACATCATTAGAAGGAGGCACATATAGTAAAACAAGCTCATTTGAAAAAAACATCCATGATAATCCTTTTGTGATGTTTGAAGTGAAGGTTCAGGTAATTTCTTGTTCTGTCTCCACACAGAATAAGGGAAAATTCCAATTTCCTGTTTCAGTGTGTGTGTAGAAAATCCACTTTAACACTTGAAATAGCTAGAATTTGAAATGTGTGTCCCTAAACCTACCCAGGTGAGTCTTGCTTGCTCAGGAATGTGAAGAGACTATTTCATCACACTTAGTGTCTGTTGAATGAATTAAATAGTAAAAGCAAAAGAAGACTATCAGACAGTTTTATTCGCTCCAAGGTTTTCTCGCTCTCTGTACAATGAATCTTGCTTAGAAAAACATGGCCTCAGGACCTGTGATTAAAGACTGTTAAATACTCAGCAAATGGTCACAGCATCAAATCGAAAGAAGAGGAGTGATGAGGTGAGAGAAGGAAACCCTGCAAATCAGTCCAATGTAAGAGCAAAATGTAAGCTCTCACCTTATCACCTCCGTTCTATGCAGACTACTGTAAAAAAATCCGTACTGAAAAGTCACTTTTCCAGGAAGTTAACAATAAATGACAGTTTAGAAGAGAGAACTGATACTCAGAACTGGAATAGTTGGTTGCCTTGATAAGGCTTGCTTTGTTTTTGTTTTCTTTCATTTGTTCTCACTTTTATTACAACCCCTCAAGCTCTGGAAATGGGCATCTTCAATTACATGTTATTTAAATCAGTTGTTCCAGAAATGTATTTGCGATTTTGATCAACTTTTGAATGCTAATTAGAACATTCTTCCTACTGCTTTTCTCCTTAGGAGCTAGAAACTCAGCTGTGTAAATCAGCTTTTGATGATGTACGCAGTGGTATGTTTGACTCTGAATGTCTAAAGAGAAGGGAAATGTTGCAACAGCATATTTACCAAAACGGTATTTGATTTCTCTATGTAAAGAGGAACAAAGAATGGCAGAGGGAAAACAGATACTTTTGTACCTGAGAGGTTAGACTGCAGTTCAGGACACGAGTTATTTTGAATCAGTTTTTCTGAATGAGTTTCTTAAAATCATAGAATCATAGAATCAGCTGGGTTGGAAGAGAAGTCTGAGATTGTCAAGTCCAACCCTTGATCCAACTCCACTTTGATCACTAAGTGCACTAAGTGCCACGTCCAGTCTCATCTTAAAAACCTCTAGGGATGGAGAATCCACCACCTCTCTGGGCAGGCCATTCCAATGCCTGACCAATCTCTCTGTAAAGAATTTCTTCCTGATATCATACCCAAACCTCACCTGGTAAAGCTTAAGCCCATGCCCTCTTGTTCTACTGCTGGTTGCCTGAGAGAAGAGACCAACCCCCACCTGGCTACAACATCCCTTCAGGTAGCTGTAGAGAGTGATAAGGTCTCCCCTGAGCCTCCTCTTCTCCAGATTAAATAAGCCCAACTCCCTCAGCCTTTCCTCATAGGACTTGTGCTCAAGTCCCTCCACCAGCCTTGTTGCTCTTCTCTGGACATGTTCCAGCACCTCAATATCTTTCCTGAACTGAGGGGCTCAGAACTGAACACAGTACTTGAGTTGTGGCCTCACCAGCGCTGAGTGCAGGGGAAGGATCACTTCCCTCATCCTGCTGGCCACACTGTTCTTATTACAGGCCAGGATGCCATTGGTATACTTCCCCGAACTAAAATAAAATGCGACATAGCTGTGAGGCAGCAGCAGGGCCCACTTCAGCATGACAGCAGCAGTGTGTCTTGTCTCTACATCAGCCATGATGGGAACTGAGAGAACTCCTCCTACTTCACTGTATTTATCTTTGAGATGATGTTGGAGTATGGTATGAAATACCATTGGCCAGTAAAAGTCAGCTGTCAGCTGGTCTGACCCAGCTCAAGTCTGCTGATAATCCGAGGCCTACTCTGAAAACTAAAGCTTAAATTTAGGCCTAGCTAAACCCATAACAGCTAGGCATAAGGGTGCTGCAGTTCCTGATGCCCAAGTCCAGCCTACAGTGAGACTGAACACACATACTCTTGGTATGCTATGCGAATATTCCATACACAAAAGCAGCAGATCAATCCCAACATGAAAATAGTGCCTTTAGAGCTGACAGCACTTACATACATTTAAACTAGCCTGATCAGGACTGAAACTAAATGGTCCCATCTTGCTCTTACTTTTCACCTAACCAGACTCAAAGATTGACAGCGGGTCTTAATCTCTCCTGATACATATCCTTACACAGGGCACTCTGTAGCAGACCCAGACTTCCCATTAGCCAGTCCTCAGAACTCATGTCTTACCTGTGGGCTAGTCTAGCTTGATGATTGCTGCTCTCTCACAGAAACACATAGATCTCTACAGTAGCTGGCCCACAGACTTGTGTTCTACTCAGTATCTCCCAGACTGCCTGAACAACTCTCCAGTTTGTACACCTTGGAGTCTACAAGCTGCCTGTACACAAATTTACACACACAGAGCAGAGGCCACATTCACACAGAAAAATATCTAGTGAATGCTCAGATGTGACTGCCTCTTTTATTCCACTTTCTCTCTGTTTTCCCATGCTTGTTCCCTCCAGATCACGTCTTTCTCTGTCCACATCTTTTCCCAAATAAATAGCCTGACCAAAACTATTTTTCTCCATTTATCCCAGTCTTGCTACATCCACACCTAAGTCTGGTGTTTCTGAAGAACTGGAGAGAAGACTACAGGCTTGTTCATGTGAATGTTTTGTGATAAAACCTCCTTAAGGGAAAATTAACCGTCTCATTTGGTCTATGGAGTTAACATCTGTATCTGGATACTTGCCTGTATCTGTATTCTACTCTCTAGAAATTTATCTGGGCAAAGAACTGTGAGATTTATCCATCTTCTGTACATAATTTTAAGTTAATGAGGTGTTTGATGTCAAGACCAAATTAAAAGCAATTGAGAATTTGTTCAAAGATTATAATGTTAAAACTAAAGATGTAGGAGAAGGCAATATCACACAGAAAGCAATGTTAAAATTTTACAGTTTACTTCATTAGCTGAACCTTTTAAATATCAACTATAACAAGCTTTTTCAGCCTGGCTCTTTGTAGAACTGAGTACCTTTCAAAGCTAGCATTAACCACAAGCTGATTCTGAATTACAATCAAAATTCTGGCTTCACATGGACAGCCAAGACTTGGCTGGATAACACTACAGGGATCCAAATGAATATCTACAGTTTGTTCTGAGGGTATATAAAGTCGGTTTGTTACAGTGCTATAGTTTCAGTTTTTGTAACAATTTTTTTCTTGAATTTCAGATTTGTACATTTCTGAAGAAACCTCAAATGTGTTAGATTTCAGAGTACTCTGCAAGGCTTATAGTTTTATCTCAGGACCTGGGCAATAGTGGATTTGTAAGTACAAAGCAGGGAATAAGAGGGTTTTCTATTCATAAAATAATTATACCATATTTTTTTATATGAGTATTTCAGAAAACATCCATATTTGGTGATTCTGTTTGGTAGTTGTGTGTGCTACTGTCCGCAGAGGTATGAAGTGCTTTACATTCAGTGGAAATAAACAAAGGGAAAAGATTTTTTGCCACTGTGTATTTATGTGACTATTGACAGAACTTAGAGGAAAGAGCGTACTAGTCCAATGATTTCCACTTAATGTGATCACTAGCTAATTTGATCCTCCCTGTTATTTGATTTGATCTCCAGGAAATAAATCATTTCCATTGATTCTTACTGTGGATTCTTATTGTTTATTTTGCTCACGTCCACTTGAGCTAATACTAGATAATTCAATCAACATTTATTGAATCTGTCATGGAAAAGGGAAGAGTAATCACGTTGTTTACAACATAAAAATAGACTCGTATCGTGTGTCTTTTCTATTCCCCTTTTCAGTTATCCTGCACCAGGAGATAATGACTTGAAATTGGTAGTTACCTTTGAGAAAAGCTGGAAATTAACATTTTATGGCACCTGCAACATGACCAAGTGTCTTGGTTTGAGGGGAAAGAACCAAGATGTTTACTCACAAGAGGGGGAGGGGACCTCCTCCTCGAATAATCA
>JAWWEV010000115.1:95435522-95462040 GCA_035583235.1 Hafferia zeledoni
CTTCTTTTGTTAACTAATGGCACGGGCAGTTAGTGGCAGGGGAGAGAATTTACATAATAATTCCAAACTACAACAGGCCTCTATCCTTCTCTACAGAAGCAGTCCTGGATTGAATGGACACCAACCATCAGGACAACAGGACAAGGAGGCAACAGGCAGAAACTGATGAACAGGAAGTTCCACCTCAGGAAGAACTTCTTTCTGTGCAGGTGACTGTGTGCTGAAACAGATTGCCCAGAGAGGTTGTGGAGTCTCCCTTGCTAGAGTCATTCAAGAATTGTCTGGACACAATCCTGTGCAATGTGCTGTAGTATGACCCTGCTTGAGAAGGGAGGTTGGACCACATGACACACTGTGGTCCCTTCCAGCCTGATCCAGTCTGTGATTCTGTGGTAAATATTTCCCAAAATGGTATGCAACAGGTACATGCTAGCCCTGTCTTCTACCAAAAATTAACATAAGTCTAGGAGAAGAAATTAAATGGAGCTTTTGTTCAGTCAGCTATCAGCATGAATCAGCTTCGCAGTCTTCATTAACATGAGATAACAGTCTGCCTGGTCTACACATAGCAGCCTAGTTTTACCTCCTATACAGTCAGCTGCTGCACACTTGCAAAGGGGTTTTACAAAGGTCAATTCTGCTCCAAGTGAGTATTGATAAAAGACTGCAGGATTGGTGGTCTGCCAAAATCAAGCATCTGCATGTATCTTTTCCAGATGGCTATGATATGTAATAGTGTAGCTCTTTTCTTTAAATATTAGGCCACTGAGTAGGTGGGAATAATTTATTTTCTGTTGAAGTGATTTTTAAGGGAGCTTCCATATAGGTAGCTTTTCTACTAACAGTGTTTCTCAGTGCAGTGGAATGAAAACAGTAGTGAAGAGGATCATTTTTCTCGGCACGCTCCAAGTCAGTCTATTCTGACAGGCAGCGAGAGCAGGTAGTGATTTGAGACTGAAGTCATCTCAGACTTCAGGCTTTGAAGTGTATGAGAAAACACCTTCTTCAAGTCTTATCACTGTCTACTCATCTCTCTGAGCTATGTGTTTTTTGAGATACTGTGAATTCAGTTTATCCTCCGTGTCTGAACTGTGTTAAATAAACTCTATGGGCTTAATCTGATAGTGTGTTTATAGATATCCTAAATGTTTAGTTTTAATGCTAATCTACTAAGATCTTTTTTTTACATATTTCCTGGAAAAACACTAGGGAATCATTGCCATGATGGAATAAGGCACTAGTGGAACATTTTCTAACTAGCTCTTCTTTCTCCTAAAAGAAAGTATTGAACGAAATGCTTCCTGTTATTGACTATTCAAATTCCAAAGTCATAATTCATGGAGTTTCAGTCCTTATCCTAGTTACTATTGTTCAAATGCGAAAAATGAAAACAAAACAAAAAAACCCCCCAAAACAAATAAACAAACAAAAAAATTAATTTTGTAATTACACTTAGGGCCTGGTAATTGTTTCATGAGATTTATTTGCATAATTTAACACTCCTAATGAAATTTTATTATAAGTGTGATTTTTTGATTTCTGAGCAATGTGTTGCAAAGTTTCTATTTTATGCATACAGTATGATAAAAGAAGATTATTATGGTTTTTCATCCTAAGAATTAAAGTATTTTCAGGTCACTCTGTGATTAGTGAATAGTCTTGTCAATTTAAAAGATCCAAAATTTTCAGTCAGATGAGTAAAAATCACCATACTGTTAATACAGTCTGTAAGATCTTTAAAAGATTATACTGCAGTAGTTGTGTATCTCTGATGTCAGATGAGGTTAAAAATACACAAAAAAAGTTCACAGCAACTCTATGAGTTAGTCTTGAAACCATGACAACAATGTGCCAGAGCCAGGGAACAGTGAAGAGTACCCAGAAACAGAATGCAATGACGAGTCCTCACAAACAGAATATTATAAATCCTTATTTCATTGACAACTAATTGTTGAAATAGATTCAAGCAGAAACTGTTATAGAAAATAACGGTAAATAATAACGTATTGGTACCTGATAGGATGTAAAAAATACCCTCTAGTTACCTGAGGTGATTATAATGCTTAAAAACACATTCCATGGGAAATCTGTATATGTAAATGATATCATAATGGGGACTGTAGCACCACATGCACATTAAGAATTTTGTTATATATGTGTGAGTGAATAATCACCTGTTTCTGCATTATTCTTTCTTTGTTATCTTTTAGTATAAAAGACTGTGCTTGTTCCCTAAAAGTTATGCCAGCTCTGTTAAATGCCCAACATCCTATTCTGCAGAATCATAATAAAATCAAATATCTCTGCTATGTGTTGATTGGATCTTGCAAACAAGTTGAAAGAACCCATATTTCAGACAACATGCTTAGCGTTTGAACTTATTCTAGAATCTGCAAGGTGTGTGACAATGACAATGCCTCATATTCACATTTACCCATGTATTGAAAGGTAAGTTTCAACCCTCATCACTCTTCCCACCAAACTCCCTCATTTCCTGCTACCCCTCTGCACTCTGCTCAGCAACAAAACCTCCCTTCTCCCATTTCCAAACATGCCCTTTTTCATACTTGTTGCATCAGTCCAATCACAAATTCTGAGTGGTCAACAGTATTTACCATTTCAACAATTTAAGTTCCTCTTCCAGCTTTCCCACCATTCCTGGCTCTGCAGTGCTTTGTTCTCCTAAGCAAACATGATTTTGCTGCAGCAGTAACCTGTTTTTCCTAGACCTAGTCTGCCAGACAAAGAAACAGTAAAAAAAAGAAGGACTGGGCAGCAGTCTTTGCTTCTCCCAGAGAAAAAGTGAAAAAACATATACCTTGGACTTGTAGACCACTTGTTCTCCCCTCCACAGTTGTGGTAGTTTTAGCTAGGCCTCAAATTAGCAGGTTCAGAGAACCTACATAGATTAGATGAGACAGGTATCACCTGACTTAAGCAACCAAAGAAATATTTCATACCAATGACACAAACCTGAGATAGGTAGGAGGAGTTTCTCAGTTGCCATCATGTCTGCAGTGGAGGCAGGATGTGCTGCTGCTGCTCTGCTGTCTTGGGCCTTGCTCCTGCTGCCACTACATCATATTTGGTTTTAATTTCAGGGAAGTAGAAACATTTTATTGTTATGCTCTCTCTTTTGCCTTGCTGGGTGTCTTTTAGAGTATTTTATGAATCTAGACTAATGAAATCTGTTTTCGGTGGGAAGTAAAAAATTGTTGTTACAACTAACTTGTGTAAGTGTGTGTTATATTGTAGGATTTTTTCTTAATTTTCTCTTTTCTGCATAAATATATATAATTAGTTTAAGTTTAAACGTAGTTTGAGTTTCCAGAGGGTTTTTTTTGTTTGTTTTCCCTCCTTTTCTCAATGGGGAGGGTGGGGAGAGAGGCTCTGACTCTGTGTTGGGCAGTTGATATTTGCCAGCTTAACTCAAGACAACAGTATACTGTCAAAAAGGCGTATCTACTTTCAGCCCTACTCTTTTTGGCACCTGTTATCCACACACGTAGACAAGGAGGCAAGGGAGCCAGATCGATGGGATGAGACCTCTTGAGCTGGCAGGGACCTGTACCTGTGGTGCCAGCCAAGACACCTGCTTAGGCAGGAGAGAGTATGCTCATCAATTCTGAGTGAGTTCTGACTACTTTTTTTTAGCTACTCAGGCCTTTCTGGAATCCCAGGTCATTTCACATTATGAAAAATTAGTCAGCTAGGTAGCATAAACCTAGCATTGAATCAGAGATCAAATTTTTCACAATCAGTTCCATTTAAATGAATAAGTAAGCATCAAGTGTGCATCACAATATATAATAAATGATAAAAGCAATGTAAACACTTTAAATCTCTTCAGTTCATTCAGCAGATGAATTAAGGAGTCATTAATGGCAGCGACTCACTTTTTAATAAAATCTGTCAACAGAACATGAAAAAGCCCCTGTGGTTGTCATGGTATTTAATATATAAAATATACTGAAAGATAAATGGCTGATTTTTAATGGAGAGATCCCATTCTATAAAGGCAGATATTTAGTCTCAAGAGTCATGTAGCACACACAGCAAATTGTCTGTATCCAGGGCTTTGCAGCTGGAATTATAATTAGCCTGTCTGCAACTCCATCTGTAAAATGATTCTTTGTCAGAGCATGAAGAGATTCTGTTGTGGCAGCAAAGAAATTTCATAAATAACAATAAGAAAGATCAATCCCCCCCAAAAATCAAGCAATCCTCAAGGAAATCTTAAAACATAAAAATCATAAGAGCTCAAAAGTTAAAAAATCCCAAACCAATCAAACAAAAAACCCCACACAAAACAACAACAACCAAAAACAAAACAAAACAAAACACAAGAAAAACCAAAAAAAAAAACCCCAAAAAACAACAAAAAAACCAACTCCAAGATATGTATTTACTTGGTCAGGAAAAAAATATCAGGCTCTTCCTAGAAATCCAATGGGAATTTGTTCCTGACTCATGGAATATGAGAGTTGTTTCTGTGACAAACAGCAAAGAACACACTAACTGGGGGCCATGCCTGCTTAATATTTTTCCATTCTTTCAGTTAGTACTCCTAAGAATCTTGTTCAAAACTGCTGAATTAAGGGGTTTGAAACTTTATCTCTTCACTAAATCCTGTTGTCTATTTTACTTATCTATTCTTTTCAATTGTAAATATTCCTTTCTATTTACCTGAAATACCTATCACTCATAAAAGAAACTGTTAGAGTCACACAATGCTTTGCAGAGTAAATGATTCCATCTTGGCACAAAGGAGGTATTACTGGGTCTTATTGAATGTGAGCAAACACCAAGGTCTTAGAGAAAATTGAGAGGATCTCAAATTGCTGACATGACTAAACTTTGGTCTGTGCTACATTCTTCATGTAATTTTTGGGTGAATGAAGAATGAAAAGTTAAATATTTTCACCTATAAGGCTAATGATTCATTAGTAATCTAAAAAATATACTGGCAGACCATTTTGTTAAACTGGAAAATATCAGAATTTTTAGGCAATTTAGGTCAAAAAGAGAACTTGGAAGAGGGTTTATTAGTTGATATTTGGTTCACTGAAGTATGCATTTTTTTTTGTGTGTTAGGAATTTATTTTAAACGTAACCTGTTTATCCAAATTTGGAAATATTCCTGGCCTTGTCTCTCCAGAAAGTTTGTCCAGCAGTCACACTGCAGGACTGAAGGGGCATAGGCTTGCTATGTGCTCTGTCTACCTAACCAAAGTTTTCTTCTCTCTGTGCTCTGCGATGGGACACCAAGCTTGATAGACTACAAGTGATAGGAATAAAAGCAGGAACAGGAACACTGACTGGTTTGGGGTTCATTACTTGTAAAGCGCTTGAGTATAAGTACTAGAGTACAAATGAGATAGAATGAAGACGACTCCACTATGTCTTTATTATTTTGTAATATAGGAATAATTGTGTGGCAGTTAATATGGTAATTCTTTTGAGAATTTGTAAAACTAGAAATTACATTCTTTGATTAATTATATTAAACTGAGTGCTCATTTAGGTTACACAAAACAAAAATGAAACAAAAGGTACTCATGTTGATTTTCAAGATCTGTGCTTAACAAAAAATTCCTAGGTGCACAAAGAAAGCTGAAACAGTTTCCCTCCCACTCTAGTCTTTTTTTCAGTAGAAATTTGATCCTTCACTTGAATTTCTTCTTTAACTAGCTTCACCAGGTATCTCTCAAACATCAGGGAGAAATAAAAATTTATAAGGAAGGAACAATACACCATTTGACATCTGATTTCAGTATTTATGTGTTTGAAATGTTCAGAAATACCTTCATATGCACATGTGATATTCAAATGTATGGTAAAAGAGTAACAAATGTGCTTTGCTGCAGATTCGTTGATCAGCTTCTGTTAGAGACAAACTAAGTGTCACTCTATTACATGTTTGTCACATGTATATTGCTGCAAGGAACAATTCTCAAAAGCAGAGATTCAGTAAAAATATAACTTGGGTTATATTAAGACATATGTAGATTTTAGGCCTGGGTTTCCACTAAAGTTGATCATAAATATTTAAGTGCTCCTTGTAGGCTGAAGTTAACAGTACTATTTGGTGACCATCCTAATGTATAGTTTATTCCTTCAGAAGGCAGGCTAAAACCTGTGGTCTAATAAAGTTTTGGGGCCACAATGTAAATGCTTGATGCCAAAAATAGATTCTGTCGTAATAATACTGTAGGATAGTTTAAATACATAAACAAACAAGTGTACACTTGTAGTTAATAGTTTACATCAATGTTATTTCTTTCCTCTATTGTTTGACAAAAATTATTAAGAAGAAAATACCTCTGTATTATACCTTATTCAATTTTCTCTGGTTGGAATACAAATTGATCATTGGCCTGATGTTAAATCAGTTAAATTAATATTAGCATTTTAATATGAACAGATGGTGTTTGTGGAGTCCAATCATTTTATGGAATGTCTAGTAAGTCCTATGTTTGCTGTTTTGAAATTCTGTATGGTTTAGACCATATTATAGTCTGGTTTTGACCCTTCCATTTTTTTCTCTGACTTTGCCAGTATTATTACTGAAACTGCCATTATCAAATGCAGTTTTTTGTCACATGCTTTAAAAAATTTGCAAGCCAGTCATAATTGTTCTAATTCTTGAGCAAGAAATTACTCAGCTTCTTTCTCTGCATTCTGATAAAAATTTGTAGGGTTTGATTTCAAAATTTTAGTCACAATCCCACTTAGTAACTGCTAAAAGAATATGCACAACACTGCACATACCAAAAACTTGGTAATCTCTCTCAGGAGTCCTGACCTTGCCTGAACAAAAGTGTTGTTAGTGACTTGTGATTTAAGGAAAAAGAGATTGGACAAGGAAAAAAAAAAAATCTGTTATTTTCTGAAACTACATTTTGTTTCAAAGTCTTCAAAGAAAATTTATTAAATTTTTAAACTATGTGTGGCAAGGACTTGATGTGCAAACAACTATTTTTCCATTACTATCAGTCATGCACCTTTTTTTTTTTATCATCAGCAAAAAAAATTTTAAAAACCCACGAAAATTAATGAATCAGCAAATACATTTACATGCCTAAGCTAAGTCACTGTGCCACTCTGTTGCTGTATATAGTTGCCTCCCATCTGCTCTCTGCACTCTGTCATTTTTTTGTAGGGAGCCATATGTTTCAAAGCCTTCTTTGAAGCATCCAGCTTAGTTTTAGGTGCTGAGATATCACTTGTCACAGTTGACAACAACAGAAGAGACCTGATCTCTGATGGTTAGAGTGGCTGTGAATATGAAATAGTTTATGACATATGAAAAAATAATAATAATAAATATTTTCCACCTCTAATAATAATTCTTATGTGTAACCTAGAAATTATATAATAATCTCCTTTCATCACTATATAAAGCTTATCACTAAAACTGTGATTTTTGCATATCCCAGCTCATGAGTTCCTGCTTGTAATCCCATGACTCATTGTTTGCAATTGATAAACTATGTGGCTACATATTACTACTCTGATTTCAGTGGAAACTTTGGGAGAGAGAGGTGGGTCTATGTTAGGTACTCTAACAGAAAAAAATTCATTCTGTCTGTGTGCCATAACAGTTTTCTGGTCTAGGTTTTTCATTTTTAATTTTTTTTTTTTTATTATTACCCATTTTCTGAGTATCCTTTATTTGGGGAATTCTGGCTTTTTCCCTCTGTTAGAGGGTTTATATGATGTTTGCGGGGGGTGAGGGGGAGGGAGGTTGCCTTTATTTTTCTTCTTTTTCCTCTTTCCTTCCAAGCTCTCTCTAGTGCTCTTATATTGACCACTGTACACTGTTTTATATAAAACCAGAAAGCTATGTTCAGACAGTAAAACTGGCTATCAGTCAAGTTCCCTGTTTACTTTATATAATTACACTCTTGAAAAAATTACCAGAAGTTACCAGAATTTTTGTGAGGTCTGAGTGCAGCCCTCTGAATGCAGTAGCACAGCTTTGGCACACAGCTGACTCTAGTCATTCTTACTAAGAGCTTTGAGTGAGACCCCAGAAGAACTCACTTCCCCACATGTTTATCTTGGGATATAAATGGGGTTTGAAAATAAGTCTTCAAGAGAGTGGTGTCAGCTGGCAACTATTAAGGTAAGATTTTCCTTCCTTCTTTGGACAGTGTGGTGCTATGGGTAAATCAAGCTTCTTGAGTACCATTTTTTGAAGACCTAAGCAAAACAAGAAAATCCAGCATAATAAGACCTTTATTTTCTACTGGCTTTAATCAAGTGATTATGTATTTCATTTAGTCTGTAGAAATTTCTTTGTGTTGCTGGATTTTCTTTTTCCAAAATCGCGGCATCTAAATCCAAGAAATAGATTAAAATACTTTCAGCTGAAGCTGTAGTTTTATTTAGCTTTGGTTTGCACAGAAGAAAATATTTACTAGAAATCTAAAGGCTAGCACATAGACAATAGGTGAACAAAGATGGTAGATACATAAATAAGGTTATTTGGAGAAAAAATTAAATAAAGGAAGAGAATGAAGGACACAACCTGTGGGACACCTGCAGGAAGCAGAGTTATGGAAAGGCTTCTAAAAGATCTGTCAAAGGATTGATTAGACAGACAGAAAGAGAGATGCATGAAAGCCGTTACAGAGGCAAAGACAGAAAAGTATTTCAAACAAAATTAAGGGCAGTGTAGAGGTCAAAGAGGACAAAGAAATATTTTAGAAATGTAAGATTTTGCTAAAATGTCACCAAGAACTTAAAAAAAATAGTAACTAACCTTCAAGGCAAGGAAGAAATTGAGTGTAAATAGATGGGTAAATCCAGGCTGCATTTAATGAGCTTGAAATAAAAGGGAGGAACAAGATAGGGCAATAAATGAGGACAAGATTTAAGATAAAGGTGGGATATTTTTCAAAGAGCAAAGACTGCCCTTTTTATATTGTGAAGTAAAAGATCCAGAAAGTAGTGAGAAGTTATGTGGAAAACATATGCAAGGGTAAAGAGTTGCGTAGAAGAGTTTGAAGCTGAAGAAAGGTCACAAGAACAAGAGTAAAGTTATTGTGGGAACTGCTAGAAAATATACAGATCAAGAGCAAGAAAGAACAAAGAGGCAGAAAAAAAGTGAGAATAAAGTCACGCTACATTTCAACAATATCATCCTGCAATAACCTGGCAGGGTCCCATATGAGGAAGAGGAAAAGAGGAAGGGAGGGAGGGAGGGAGGGAGGGAGGGAGGGAGAAGGCAGAGGAGGTTTGAAGACTGAATCAATAGTGGGAAAAACCAGATGGAACTAAGGAGATTTAAACTAGTTGGGAAATAGTTATATAGGAAAGCAGATGGTAGAACTGAACAGGAAAAGTAGATTTGTAGTAATATTCCACTGGGCTAGAGGGGGGTAGGGGAGTGTGAAATATGCAGATTCAAAAATATGAGAAACTAGTAGTGGTTAAATGAAGGGGTGGTAAACCTGATCAGGAACTGGTGTGAGGGCAGAAGAGAAAATGGAGGAGAAGAAAGAGATGCTAAACTCAAATATAAGATCAAAGCTCAGTAGAGACTGAGAGAAGGGTATTCCATAAGAAAGGGGGGGAGGGTGGTAATGGTGGGGAACCCCACACTTTTTTAATGAAAAAAACAATTTCCAGTGACAGCTACAAGCCAGTGGGAAAGTAGTGTTATGAGACTGTGGGCATTTTGGACATTTCAGAGCAGGACTCTTGGTTTGTATCTGGAATTTTTATCCTTCTGCTACAATAATCCTTCTGCTGAAATCTATTCAACTTCTACATGAAATGCATGTGGGTTGGGGTTTTATATATATATGTATATATTTTTCAAAATTTCCAAAGAAATTTCATGGACCAAGATTTAAAAAAAAAAAAAAAAAAAAAAAAAAAAGTGTATAAATCTCTATGATATTCTTCAAAAGGTGAACCTTTTTCCAGTCAATTTTCAAGCATATGAAAAAACTCAACTTATGTGGAAGATGAGTGTCTAGATGCTTTCTATCAGGTTGTCACTGCTATGAGCTTTTCTGTGGCACTTTTCTTTCTGTGCCGATATGTGTAGCTGAATCCCCCAAGTTATTTTTGCCATGTTTAGCTTTCCATTTATCCATTTAAATTTCTTGATTAATTTATTAGCTATTCCCAATAAGGGTCATGCCACAGCACTCCAATTTTCTTTGTTCAACCCAGCTCTGAAAAGCATTGATAATTTTCTCTTACTCTCTTTTTAAAATACAACGTTAAAAGTCTCACTTTATTCTTTGACTTCAAGAGATATTTAGAATATCCACAGGCAAAAATTATCACCAGATCTGTAGCCATTTTTTGCACTGAGGAAACATAAAGCTAGAACATGAATATCTAGTGCCTTTTTACCTTACCTTTCACTCTGACCTCATATTGACTTCATAGAATCTTTACCTTCACAAGGGACAAAGAGTTGCTCAGGCCCATAGGGGCAGCATATGTTTTCAAAATGGCAAAGAATAGAGCAATTTCCATTGCTGTAATACAATTAATTTTTGAAAAGCTTTGTGGCTTCGAATGACAGATTCCATATGCTGTAAAATTAAGCACTAAAAAAAATTATGGTTACAAGGTTTAAATTTTGAAACAGATCAGAATTAGAGGAAAACTGAATATTGAAACAAGAATAACTATGCTATAAATTATTCCCACATAACCTTGCATTTCAACAGTGACCTTGGTCCCAATCAAGAATTTAGGAGGGGGAAAAAAAGCAACTCTGGAGAGTTTTTTAAATGCATACCTCATCAAGTTATCATAATTAAATCATAATTTTCATCAAGCAGTAAAATGTGACCAAATTACCACGCAAAATTATTAATCACAGCACATATGAATTTCAATTGCAAACAGTTTAGGATGCATTTATTAAAGTCTTCCTAAGGTAATAATGAAATAAAATCATGTTAATGTTTTGCCATTGGAGGAGGAGCTAAAAGTATTGAAGAAAGTTTATGACTAAAAATATTAAATCCCCAATCCTGAAAATTATTGATTTGGATAAGGGATTAATTTTGATATATGTTTATAGGATTTTTGCATCATCAATTAATAAACTGAAAAAGTTAAGCATGTTTTTACATGCCTGATTTTAGGTAGATTATGCTTAGAGTTAACTCTAAAGACAACCAGAAGTCATTACCCACAGGTTTAAGCCCTCTCTACTTTAAATGTGCATATTCTTATAAAGCAGGTTAGGTTACTTTTGTATAGAATCAGAAACGTATTAATGCACAGAGTCTGTATGTGCATGCATAGCAGCATAACCACCTAATTTATCAGCAACTCCTCCCAATTTTGTACCATCTGTGAACTTGCTCAGTCTGCACTCTGTTCCATTTTCCATGTCATTAGTAATGATACTAAAGAGAATGGGACCCACTATTGAGCACTGAGATACACTACTTGTTACTGGCCCCTAGCAAGAGTCCATTCATTCAGTCAGTGCTAATTCCATCTCTTTGTATTTTCATCCAACCCATACTTCATCACTTCTCTGAAAATTTTACTGAAATTAAGACAATATTCACTGCTCAGCCCTCAATTACCAAGACAGACATTTCATCATAGAAGGCTATCAGGTTGGTCAAGCATTACTTCTCCATTTTGAACTCATGATAATGACTTGTACCTTGTAGGCAGCTTCTTGCTTACACGTGAATTCTTGAGGTGAGATTGCTTCAGCTGCTCTTTGTTGTATTTATCTTCCCTTTTTTTTCACATTACCCCAGACTCTTTGAGCATCAAACTTGTGCCTCATTACCCCTGCCAGAGCTCCTGGTAAATCTCAACTTCCCCTGAAATTCCTAGCTTAAAGGCCTCCTTACCAGCTCAGCCATTGAGCTGTCCTGCTGGCAAAGATACCTTTGCTATACTTAGTGAGATGGATTCCATCTCTTCCAAGCAGACATTGATCTTCAAATAGTGTCCCATGGTGATAGAAACTGAAATCCTGCTGCCAGCACCAGTTCTGCAACCCACTGTTGACATATAGAACCAGTGCCCTCCTCCGTACACCCTTTGCCCTCACCAATAGAATTTTAGATAACACTACTCCTCTTCCATTGCTACCACCATTGCCCTCAGACCTCTGCAGTCACTTTCTGAACACCCCAAGTTGCCTCTAGTATTGTCACTTTGCCCACACCGAAAACCAGGAGGGGGGAATAGTCAGAGTGTTGGTTGTACAGGACTCAGTTGTGTCTCCACATCATCCCATAACAGCCACTGACAAGCAGCAAACCTTTCTAGATGACAGGCCAGGCTATCATATCCATATTATTTATCAGCACATTTCTTGAAAGAATTTCCCCTCTAGCCAAGATTTCCCCCCTTGAAATGCACAACTGTAGTTCAGACAGAATAGCCAGCTCCCAGCAAGCAGTAAAGACAAGGCCATGATGCTTTTTCACCTCTGTGGAGCCAGGGAAGTTTAGTCATATTAAGCCATGCTATGCTGTGCTGTTCTTCCTGAGGTCAGCCTAGGGGACCTTGGTCCATTCTCTCTTCTCAAATAAAACAGGAAACCGAGGAACTGGAAAGACAGATCCCTCAGAGGACAAGGTGTATTTACCATCATGAAAGCAGAGAAGGGGAAAATGCTAGTGTAAAATAAGGAGAATATGCATTTGATTTATAAATTTTGATACAATGACTGAAAGAAACAAGTTTTGTATAAGCCACAAGGTATTACTCCAAATTAAACAGGTCATATACTGAAAGAAATTGAACAGAGGATGACTGTTACTGGACTGGTTTTTAAAAATTAAAAACATTTTCAAAGTTGAACAGAGCACAAAAAGGCAAACATGACAGTATAAAGCAAAGGAAGAACAGTGTAAAGAGAGGTTACTGGGTTGATAGAAATGAAGATAAAACCAAACTGTGCACTCAAGGTAGAAATGAGCTAAGAGATTAAATTTGAATTTATGGAGACTAATAAAGATGGACATAAGCTCATTAAGAGGGGATTATTAAAGCCCATCCAGCTATCTGCATACTGAAAAATGTGTGATACAATGAGCCTAACTATAATTCTGTTAGATGATAACAATAAAAATATATTAATATCATGGGATATAAATTGTCTTTAGAGTAGGCAGACAGTGTAATGATGCATGGGAAAATAAGACAGAAAGGGAGAATTACAACTGTGATATATAGGTAGGAAGTTGATTTTGTGCATTTTCAGAAGAGCTGCAGTTGAGCAATCACTATGAGGACTGTATTCAGAAAGTAAAAGCATGGACTCCTCAGGCAGTCCCAGGTTTACAGGCCAGATTTTTGAACATTTTAACATGGAGTGGAGTTTATAAAAGGTGCTTATTCCAGCTATGGGACAACTTGTGCTATCCTATTTTATATATGCTAGTGTCTGTATAGGTGGTAGAGGGAATGTTATTCCAGCTAAATACTTAGATGCAATTGGACATTTCCCTGTAACATTGTATACTCTGTTTCCAAAATCCCAAAAGCTGTGATTTAGTCCTGCCTTTTTTGCTCTTTTTTTTTTTTTCCCTTCTATTCAGACCTATGCACTGGTATTCCTACTACTATTACCTTTTTTAATTGTCATTTCCAATTGCAACTATCTCTTCTGATTCTTAAGAATAGGCATATCTTACATATTGGTAAGGGCTATCAGTGCATTCAGATTGTTCTCCAAGCACCCAGAGATTGTCAAGAATCACAAAGAATTCAGAAGAAATCTGAAACATACAGCTAATCCACTAGAATATTCCTGCCTTCAGAAAGAGATAATGTAGAAATTAAGTAAGCATTTGACATCAACCAGTTAACAATTGCAGTTGGTTCTTAGTTTTCATAACACTGCTTGTAATTAAAAAGATGTCAATTTAAAACATGCCACTAACAGAAAAAATACCCGTGTTGCAACCATCACTTATTTGTACTATCATTGTGCCAAGAGATTGCAGATATGAAGCAGAACTTCATTGAGGTTTACATTGCTTAGATACTAAAAGAATGATGGTTCTTTTATGTTCTTTAGAGAATTCACACTTTAACATATTTTTAAGAATTTAGAATGGTTTACTTCAGCAAATGAAGATTGGAATATAGCTACTATTGCTGAACATGAGTGGCGGAGCCCAGAACAAAGAAAGCAAATAAATTTTAACTTTATATATTAAAGCTAGTTAGTCTGGTATAACCAGGAAGGAATGGAGGTTGAAACTTGATAGACTCTTTTTAACCTGTAAGATTAAACTACAAGATTCTGGAACAGTTTTCCTTTGGACCTAGAAGTGTAAACATCAACTTTATGGTGGAGTTTAGTATGTTTGCAAAGTGTTTCGGCTGTTAAATTTTCTAGAGACTATTCTCAGGAGAAAGTCTGAATTTAAATGGTCTCGATGAAAAAAAATTTGGGGCATATGAATGCAAGTTGGGCCATATCACTTGGTCTCAGGATCAAAGGATGATCTCTGGCCTGTTGCATTAACAATACAGTTTGCAAGTCTTAACTCCTTCTCTCTACTGACTTTCTTGTCCCCAGATGCTTTCAGGAGTTCCATATTTTCCTTTATTTCATAAGCACCATTTCTCCCCACAAATCTCTTTATATCACCCTTGCTTTTTGCTCCCAGTTCTTCACTCCTACCATTTAATTTTCCTGTGCTGGGGGCTCTGTGTGACCTGAATTGGTCATGACAGAAGGTCTGTGTATGCCAGTTCTTTTTTCTTCCTTCAACATTTGGAGTTTATGGATAATCAGACAGACCCTGAATCGAAAATATTTTTACCAACACCTCTAAAGAATAAGTAGGAAGAGACTTGCATTCTCTTCTGCCCCTCTAGGGTCAAGCCAAATGTCCTTGCTTGTGAAGGTCAATAAAAGTACACAATCCCAGCTATGGGGATGAGAACTGGAATGCTTTATTGAACACTTGACCACTTTTTAAGGTTCCAGGGAGCCATATGCTAATAGGGAGGAAGGGTTATGGTAATTTCAGGAATTTATGGAGGGAAGATAGCAAGAGATTACAACATGTCTGATTAGATTCATTCTAGAGTCTTTTCTTATCTCAAGGCAGGAAACAGTTTATCTTCACAAGCAGAGCAAGCACAGACTTCTGTCTTTGGTGATGGAATTTTCTTCCTCTACAAATTCCTAGAACCCGACACTTGCTCATGAATTAGACCTTTGTTTGGGGAGCTGCCATGCAAACCTATGACACTATAGTGCACTGAACCGTAAGACTTGGTAAATTGATGTTTGTCTTTAGTTCCTAGACTTTAATGCATTGTTTTGAATTAAGGCAAGGGAATGAAATTAAGCAGGTGCCAATGTCCATGTGCATGAGTTATAAGAAAGTACAAACTGTAACATTCCAAAACCATGATCATCTGTTCACCAATATTTTAATGAGATATTTCTGTCCTATTTCAGAAATGACAGGGGAAAAGGTATTATCCTGTGGAATGATTTTAAAGGAAAAAATAAAGAGAACATATAACAAAGCATGAAGTAGAGACAGATAAGAAACAGAATTTGGCAACACTTCCATTTTATGATGGGAAGATCGCTTCACTGAGTCAACATTTTGCCAAGAATAGGTACTACTTCTTCCACAGTATACACAGAAATTTGACATAAAAGTACAAAATGGTTGACATCAACTTGATAAAATACTCCCAGCATATTATCTGATACAGAAAATTTATATCCTTCAGTAACATTATGTTGTCAGTCTGTGCTTTTCAGTGGGAATTTGGCTAACCCATTGATTATTTTAATACGTATGTATCTCATAAATCAAAGGTTCAGGTTGAATCAAAAAGAGTAAAAAATCTCAAAGACTAAAGCAGAAAGTACACTGTAATAGGCTGAATGATAAACAGATTCAAATATTAGTCCACTGGATGCAGAAGATGAAAATCAAACTTTAAAAAAGTTAAAATTTTGATTTGCATAATTCCCAATTATTTTGTGGTGACATTTTAGAGGAGTAAGAATCCAGAATCAAGTAAGGAAAACAGTAGACTTTTGATGTTTTTACAAGTTGGGGGTTTTTTTCGTATTTTCAATAAAAATGTGGTTAACAGGAAAAAATTTCAAAAGTATTTTTCTGAATAGTGTTTTTTTTCACTTTTAAGTCAGCTTCATGTATAATAAAGATTTAAAAAAAAAAAATTAAAAAATTGATTGAGAGAGAAAAAGCTTTGTGATCCCTGAAAAACTCACCTCATCATATCTCCAAGACAGAATCACCATTATAATAATCATCATCTATAGGATGTGATGTATTTTTTATCTAACAGACTGAATAAGCTTTCAAACCCAATTTCTCCACTTCCTCTACTTGTTACACTGTTTTATGCTCTGAAAAGTCCTGGAGAATAGAAACTCAATTACTTTTGGATGAAATGATACTTCATGAGTGCACATAACATTTTCAGGGTGCTAATGGCTATGCAGTCCACAGGAGCACTCTTGGGCTGCTCCAAAAGAAAACTCAAAGAGCAATATGAATGTCAGGTTCTCAGCACCAGTCATTTGATTGCATTTGATTTTAGCTGTCCTCTGGCTGCACCACACAATATGCTCCTCAAATCAGTGCTGGGACCTAAGTCCAGGGTCTTGAAGGTATTTAAATACTTATCTTCTCAGTCCATAGGTGTTAGCTGCCTGAGAACCCCTAAGTGGGCAGGAATAATCTGATGTAAAAGATTAAGAGACAGAGTAACATCAGTATCCACCGTCAGTGAAAAATATTAAACACAACCCAGGTGCATTCCTCACAAATGGTACACCGTTCCATGTCATGTTTTTAACTTTGCTTTTATTCAGTCTTAAATACTTTGTCTATCCTTACCTGGGGGGAAAAATAGGATGTAATTCTTGTAAATAATAGCTTGGACTATTAACTTCAGTTTAATGAGACTACACTCACTATTTCTCAAAACTTGGTTATGCTATTTGGTTTGGATCTAATTTTAATTTTAATCCAATGGCTTTTAAAGCAGGTCACTGACAAGTACATTTACTCATCTTCAATTAAAGCAAATATACCCACATTATGTTTTGTGGAGCATTTCAATGTAGTAGCTATCTCTAAGATTGTATTACAAAATCTTGCAGATAAGGGCATATAATTTTATCTGAACAGCAATACTAGTTAAACATGCCATGTCAGTACGGTTTGCAGGCAGTTCTCATTCTTGTTCTTTACCATTTAACATCAAAAAATTCATGACTGGCAGTTAAAACAGTTATCTTCTGAGATCTCAAGGGTTGAGCAGCTGAAGAATTGAGGCCAATTTTAAAAGAAAATCCTGAAGAAGGTGCAATAATGTTTGACTTTGGGATTTTTGCAGCATTTGCTCCATCTGATTACTTTTCATTCCTATCAGTAGTAGTGATGAAAGTTGCTATACTTAATCTTAAATAGATTTCTTAATGAATGTTTGGACTTTCTCTTTTGTTTTTTGTTTTTTTGTTTGTTTGTTTTTAGTTGTCACATGGTATTAGAGTTCATTGTTGGATTTTTAAGATAGAGATTTTCTAATTGTAGAGATTTTTTTATATTATTATTAATTGTTTATTCCCCCTGTTATAAGACCAGCCATAAACCTTTCATATTGCTTTACCTTCTATGTAATTTCTTAAAGGGGAGAAACATGGAAAGGGACATGTAATAAACATTATAATTACATTATATAAATGTAGATGTGCTAAAAGTGTTTCTGTGAAACAAAACATCCTGAAATGCTTGTCAAAAACTTAGACATTTTATGTTACTATGAAAGACATCTTTGATAGCACAGTATAAGCGAAGACATTAAAGTCACACAATAGAATGTGATTCTTTGCTAAAATTATCAAACTGGAATTGAAGTCAGATCTAACCTTGATCAAAAAAATTATTCAGATGAACAGATATATGATCTAGAAAGAAAGCTCCCAACCACTGTAAGCTGATACTATAATTCAAAAGTTACCATAAACACATACAGTCATTTGAATAACTAGTGCTAAAAAAAAAAATCTAAATGCTTAAATTCTTAAATTTAAATATTGAACAAGAATATAATTTCTAGCATTTTAAGGATCACACCTTGGATAAGTGTATGCCAGTTATTTGCTGTAGAAGAATTTGTTGAGAAATGTGTGTTATAAGACATTAAATATTTTACATTTCTTCCCAGTTTAGTTCAAATAAATATTGCTGGCACTTAGATTGTTGTGATTTTTACTCTAATGTCATTAGATTTCATGTTATTATTTCATGCTATTACTTTATGTTTTAACGTACAAGTTGTGTCCAACATTACAGCCTTACAACCCAAACTGATTTCTGCTTCAGTGACTGACAGACTCTGCTTCTCAATGATGAGCAGAATGTCTGCAGCATCTTACTTTTCACATTGTTACACAACCACTCAGTGGGTGGAGGTAGTTTGCTGATGGAACTGAGAACTCCACCTCCACACATATTATACAATAATCTGACAGTTAAAATAACTCATTATTATTTTAATATGCAAAGTGTTTGGTACTTAAAAACAGCCTTCATAATTTCAGAAATCTTTTAAGGAGAACATGGATGCTATTATAAAAATAATATTATATTTTCTTACATATTAATCTATTTTTAATCATGTTAATAGAGGTTGTCAAGATTTAAGGGATGGAAGTGGTTGAAAAAGAATACTAAAATTTGAAAACAGTCTTGTGGTTCATTAAGGACTTTAAAAGAAGAGAAATCTAATCAACATTCAACGTTTATGTTCTGATTACATGATAATCTGTAATCACCGTTGTCTCCAACCACATGAACTAATAAAAATCCCTCCCAAGTACATTAATTGAATTACACAGAAAGCAATTTTTGGTTTTAACATTTTATAATAGACTTAGTTGAATTGTTAGAGGTTGGTTTTGTTGTAGTTTGGTGTTTTAGGATTTTTAAATTAATTATAGTGAATCGGTAGAATTTAGAGATCCTTTCCAAAAAAAAAAAAAAAAAAAAAAAATCTAGCTGATCCACAAATTCAATTTAATGAGCTTTAGTTATTTTCTAGATTACTGCAGTGTTTCAGAAGAATCTACAGCAGAATCCTGAAGTCTATACACTGGCTTGGAGGAAATTTCCACTTCTCTCTCAGACAGTTTTGGTAGCAAGTTTAGAACTGAAACGTCATTGAATTAGTAACAATCAAATCTATCAAAACTGTAGATAATTCATTTTTTTTCTCTTCTCTTGTTATTGAACAAGTGATACAGAAATTATTGATGAAGTGGTCATATGCTACTCCATCACAGCAAGCATTCCAGTGCAGTCTATAATTTATGCTTTCTGTGCAAAGAAGAAAAAGTAATCCTAAGCTATTTTCAGAGAGTGACAAATGTCAACATTCAGCACCTTGTGATCAATTTTAATTCCTGTATGATGTAAACACATGTTAATTTCCTGTCATTACAGTAATTCCAGTAAACATAATTAAAATAAATATGTATCTGCAGTTAATTTACAGTTCTACCTGCAGCTATTACTGCTGTTTCTATTTCTAAATGTGTGTGCCTAACTGTAAACAGCAAAGCTATTGAAACAGCAAATATTACCCATTCTTAAAATTTGGGAGTGGAACTGAGTACTCTCATGTATTTAATGAAAAGAAGAATTGAGAAGAAGGATTTCTGAAGCAAGATAATCTCAGACAAAATCAGATGGTTTATGTTCTTGATGTCTGCAGAGATTATCTTTAATAAAGATATCATCTTTACTGAGGGTTAGAATGAAAATCAGAAATTTGTTGGTAACAGCTGTTAATGTATGCCAAAAATAGGAAGCAAAACTTTTAAAGAATAAGTACAGTTTTGATAAAAACAGCAAATTAAACCCTTTCTTTTGGTAAAACAACAGGCTGCCTTATTTTTTGTTTGATAACCAGAATTTAAGGGCAAAATTTAGATATATTTAATTAAATTTTACAAGGTCCTGAAAACAACATGAAACAGCTTTTCTTGCAGACTGGATTAAATTTTGAGGTTTTTGTGTAACCAGTTTTAGATGGATTTATTCATTTATTTTGTTGAAGGAAAAAAAGTAGCAAGCTTAAAAATAGCCCTGTATGATTTAGATTCTAGTATTTGACCTTAGCTGAGGAAAGGGTGTGATGCAGTGAGGAGATGTAGATTCCTGCTGGCATACTCTCCTTCATTGCAAAAGGGTTTATCAGCCTGGCAAGTCACACTGGGACTCACACATAATGAGTCCTGTGCTCCAGGACTTTAGTTCCCTGACTGCCATGCTCTCAAGATCATCACGATAGTGTTTATGCTGCAGAAGAGCCAAACTCAGCAATGTTCAACCATAAACTGACCTTGTAGCACATTCTCAAGCGGGAACTTGACCATAGGCATTAAAAAACCAAACATATTCTGCATGTGTAGGTTACACATCAGTGTTTGCTTGTTTTCATGTAAAAAGGTAACTAGACCTCTCATTTACCTGGACCACCATGTTACAACTAAAAGCACCTGAGGTCTTGTCAAAAGGAAAGAGACACTGTTAAGAAAAATTTTAAAAGCTCATCAAACTTCACAGGAATGCCCATGATTTCAATGAAGGAAGTCTCAGCCTCATTGTTAGGAGTGAAAAGAGCTCTAGGCAGACTGATAACCCAGGCTAGCATCCGGAAAGCATGCTTGATGTTGCAGATTAAATGCCTGCTTTTAGTTTTCTAGACAAAACAAATTTTTCTAGCATTGAAGCTCTTTAATATCACAGGTGGAAAAAACCACGTATATAGCTAGACAGTACCTTCTTCATCCTAGAGTCCAATTTGACTTACAGCATCTACCACATGTGACATCTGATGCCTGCTGTGCACATTTATTTTCCCTCCCCACAACAGAGCAGTTGCCATGAACTCTGCCTTTCGAACATCTGCACTGTGCATTTAGAGTCCACAAGTTCAAATCAGACTCTTTTTTCAGACCTTCCCCAGCCTTGACCATCAATGCTGGTTCTATGGAAAGAAGAAGGACTGTAAGTTCTAAGGGAAGTGTTTCTGTTTTACCAGCATTTAGGAACACAGTACAGGATCATCTCTCACTCTGAAGAAAAAAATCTGAATATTTGTCATTTCCCAGTTTCCTGTAGTTTATAGAATCATCGGATGGTTTGGGTTGTAAGGCACCTTAAAGATCATCTAGTTCCAACCACCACTCCAGGAAGTGGGAAACCTTCCACTAGACCAGGCTAGTCAGAGCCCTATTCAGTCTAGCTTTGAACACATCCAGGGATGGAGTGTCTGCTACTAGTGTGAGAAATCTGTTCCAGTGCTTCACCACCTGCACAGAATTGCTTCCTAATATGTAATCTAAACCTAAACTACTTCAACTGAAGGCCTCAGTAGCTAAGGCAGCATAGTTTTATGTTAGAAAATTATGTTTTTATACTTACACTCAAAATTAGCAAATTTCAAACTTTCATAATAGCGTTGTTCTGACTCCGCTTTCTATTCTGCTTGAGGCATTTTTCTATGATCTGCATGAAAACAGTTCAACAACTTTTTAAGTACAGTGAGAAAAACAAATACTATGTTCCCATTATTTAAACGTTTTAGTATAAATTTAATACCTATGGTTTTCAATAAAACCTTGATATTTGACAAGAAAAGTCTTGGAACAATAAAGGAAAACCCACATCTATGTGTAAACAAAGCAAAATTATTTTTAAATCTAGATATTCCCAAGTTTTCTTCATATCAGATGTATAACAAAGGAACTGAAATAAGGAGGAAGCAATTAAAAATTCTCTGTGATTATGTTTATAGGATAAAACAGGAACTTCATTTCATTCATCTGAGTCGAGCAACCAAAAACACCAACAAACAGACAATGCAGTGCTTTGAGTCTCTTCTAGAGGAACGTAGTATAAAGGCTAGCATGAAGATTTACCCTGCTTAGGGCAGTCTAGTTTTCTGTTCTGCATTATTGGAAGCTTCCAAATACCTAATGATTGTCTATTTGTCTTCTCTTTCACTGAATCAGGATTAATCTTGAAAGAGGACTATTAGAGCCCTGAAAGTTTCCTGGCTATGAGTGGTCTTTGTAAACCACAGAGAACATTTAACACAAGGACTTTACTAGTATGCAAGATGTTCCCAGCAGAAACTTTAAGAAAGGCCTGTCTAAGTAAAGTGGCTCTCATTATTCTATTAAATTATTCTCCAGTATAAGATAGCTGACTACAGCTTGTGAGGTACCAGATACTATTGGTGTGAGTTGGGATACACTCTGAAAATTCAGCCTGAAGCAGGTTTCTACAGACTTGTTTGGGAAAAAATCACTTATGCCTACATCTTCATTGGCTTTACAGATACAGGGAAAGGCTGCTCAGTCAACCTGAAGCTCTGTGGGATATCATAGAATCATTTGGATCGGAAGCGACCTAAAAATCATCTAGTTCCAACTCCCCTGCCATGGGTAGGACCCCTTCCACTAGACCAGGTTGCTCAGAGCCCCATCCAAGCTGGCCTGGAGCACTTCCAGGTATGGGGCACCCACAGCTTCTCTGGGCAGCTTCCAGTACCTCACCAGTCTTACAGTAAAGAGTTTCTTCCTAATGCTTAGTCTAAACCTACCCTCTTTCAGTTTAAGCCATTTCCCCTTTTCCTATCACTATATATGCCTCTTCATCTCTCTTACAGGCCCCCTTTAAGTACTGGCAGGCTGCTCTAAGGTCTCCCCAGAATCTTCTCTCCCCCAGGCTGAACAGCCCCAACTCTGTCTGCCTGACATCATATGAGGGGTGGTCCAGTCCTCTGACCATTTTTGTGCCCCACTCTGGACCCACTTTAATAGGTCCATATTTTTCTTATGTTGGGGACCTCAGAACAGGACACACAACTTTAGGTGGATTCTCACAAGAGAGGAGTAGAGTAGCATCAAATTCCACTTTCTTTTATACATTCTTTCATCACAGTTTGACACCATAACCTTTGACTAGAGAAGAAAAAGAAACAAATGAAAAGAAGTGATTATTTTTCTGAAATTCAATTACCAGCCTTACATGTAAACTCACATGCTCTTAAATTCCCCTCCCAAAACAGGTCATCTATAAGCATGAAGAAGGATAGGAAACAAAATAATTTGCTCCACTTACATATTCTATTTTCTGTGTAGCTTTATAATGTGCAAACTATTCAAGTGTAATAGTTTCTTAGATCAAACTGAGCTGAAAAAAACATTAGTGATTGCCTCAAGCAACATAAATAAAAGAACAAAGTTATGGGGTTTTATTCAGTGCTTGACTTTAGTTCTTGTTTTCTTTTCCATTACTGAACCAGACTTCTCAACAAAAAAAAAAGACACTGCATGTTTGCAAGTCACATAATTCCACTAAAAGACTGTAAGCTTTCGTTCTCCAAAATCTACACCAAATACAGTTGAAAATGCAAACAGAAAGATCAAGCACTTAGAAGCATTAGAATGTTACCCATTTTTAAGTCTACTGTAAAGGAAATATGAACTTCTGCATATAAACATAAAGTTTGCGCCCGTGTAAATAAGTCTTCAGGACATTCCATACAAGGCTGCAATAATAAGGAACAAGTAAAAGGAGGAAATTCAAATACAAGGGTAGTACTAATGAGGAGGGAGCAAGATTTTAGGAGGAAGGACTTCTCAGCTAAGGTCTTTACTTAATCCATACACTTACATCACCTGTAGTGCTCATGAAAAATAGATTTACAAATAATTTACAGGTCATGCATCTGAAAATATGGTAATGATTATCTGTCACCACTTTGCCAAGCAACAAACAGACCACCTTATCAAGTTTGATTTCCGTTTTCATCAATGTAACCTTGAGCATGCCCTAGACCTGTATAAACAGACATTCTTTTAAATATTACAATTATTTAAATCAAGTGAAAAAGTAATATTTCCACATATTGCAAAGCAAAGTTAGTGATCTCATTGTCCCGTTGTGTTGCATGCGTATTTGTTTATCGGCATGAAGCAGCTTCTTATCTCTTTTCCAAGCCCAAAGCAAGCAAAGTTAACATTTAATTAGAAATCTCAGTTTCTAAACATATTGGCATTTTTGTCTTACAGTGAACTCCCTGCTCACTGGCAAACACCCAAATAGTAGAACTTTCTATACTTGTATCTACTGGTATGAGACAAGTCATTATTAATATCACTGATAGTCTTTTCTTATACAAAGCCCTTGATTTCAATGTCTTTTGAAGAACTTCTAATCAGTCATGGATTGATGGTTTAAATGGATAAACCAGACACTGGCTTTTATGTATATTCAAATGGATGATGATGACTTTAATGGAAATTTTGCCTACACAAACATTGTCCTCTAATAGGAGAGAAGTAATGAGTGCTACTCAGAATTTATATTTGAATCCTATGGGTCATAACCATTTTAAAGGAATGAGCCTTATTATGCTTTTATCCAGTGCTTTGATTAACCTTTCATCGCTTCATGGAATTTGAGGCTTCAGGGAGATTCAGAACATCTAAGCTGATTTTCTGAATAACACAGACCATTTGTTTTCACCCAGCAACCCTTTTCTTAGTTACAAAAAAAAAAAAAAAAAGAAAAAACAACCCAAAAAACAACAACAAAAAAAAAACCAAAACAAAAACAAGGATAAAAAAAATCCCAAATTCTTTATGCTAAAGCATTCAGCTTCACAGAAGCTGAGAATCTTACATAGCACAGTGGAGAAGCAAGGAAGCTCAGAGTAGAGTTTTAATTTGTGGCCCCAAAATAGCAGAGAACAAAACAGAAAATATACACCTCAATAATCCTACAGGTATTCTCTGCTTCAGGTTGCCAAGGAGAAAAACAGGAGGTGGAACTTTGTGAGTCTGAGCTTCAAGAATATTTCTTTTTCCCTCTAGTGTTGACAGTTGCTCAGGCTGTATTTTTTTAACAGAAATGGTTATTTTATTCCCCAGACAGAGGACACAGTTGACCTGAGGGCAGTGCCTTACACTCTCTTGGTCACCTCTAAGGTGAAAGTGAGGAAAACAAAATAAAACCCCCCCAAATGAAACAAAACAAAAACCTTCTTGATAGTGCCCAGAGGAAAACCTTCCTGCAAACCCTGGAGAAAATATTAGAAATGGTGATTTTTAATCCTGTTTGTCCTGGCACTGAGCTACACTTCTTTAGGAAATACGAATGGTCTCAGAAAGTAAAGTAAAGCTTTTCTCTTTCTTTTATTCTATTTCTTTTTAACTATCCAAACTTATTTATATTTCTCTGAACTGTGGTGAGTCCATCACCTCCCCAGTGTTTAATTACTTGCACTGCAAGTAAAATTCTTACCCAGAGGCTGATTTTTTTCTAACATTAACCACTAGTCATTGAATCCTATTTTGACTAATGCCTAGGAATGGTAGAAAGTTTCCACCTATCAGATTTGCTTAAGTGTGAAATGATCCTGCAGCCTGATTTTCAATAAGCTCAATAGGTTGAGCTCCATAAGTCTCACACTGTTTTGCAATTCACAGATAATTTTGAGTGTCTTCCTTCAAGCTATGTCCCCCTTAAATTATAGAGGCAGATGCAATGGATTGTCATTTCAGCCTTAACAGTGGTGAAGCCAGAGGCAAGATCATGACCCTATTTCTATTCTTTACCTACACAAGGATCACATTAGTTCTTGCCCCCAGCATTAGTGTGGAGGATATGCGGACCTGGCTATTTCTGGTATCTTGAAGCTCTTTTTTCCAAGATTTACATTCTCCCCTGTAGACTGTCTTCATCTCTTACCTAAACTTCCTTATTTTTCAGCATTTAAGTGCATTTTTTGGGGGCATCTGAACACTTACCTTGGCTATTTATATCCCTGTATGAGAATATGCAATTCTAAATTATTATTTTTCCATCAATAGTCATGTCAAGGCTGGATTTGCCTGATAAATCGCTTCATCATCATAAAGAAAATTTATATATAAATAGATACTAAAATGATAGTCCAAGAAGAGACTTCTGTTATTTGCAACAAATAAAAGGTAAATTTAGAGATTTGCAGAGGACAAGCCTTTAATTCATCTGATAGAGTTCCTGTTATTTCTAAGGTCAAACTTTTTAATTTGACATTGGACACCATATTATAGCATTCAGTTATCAATATAAATAAGCATAATCCATCCAAAAACAGTTCTTATTATGTGGTTGCAATAATATTTTTCAACACTAAAATTCTTCATGAAGTGCTAAATCCCAGTCATTTTTTCCTGAAGATCAATGTCCAGAAACTGGGTCGCATTCTGCAAACTCCAGAATGATCCATCCAAACAAACAGGAAATCAAGAAAAGATAGGAGATCTTCATGGAATATTGAGATGTCTGATTGTGCAGGGGTGGAGTTAGGAAAGCAAACAAGAAAGGTATGGATATTATGGACTAAGTCTATGTTGTAGGTTGGAATTATTATGTAAATTCTCTCCCCTGCCACTCTTAACGACCCAGGCCGACAGTTAACAAAGAAG
>JAWWEV010000115.1:95468606-95497794 GCA_035583235.1 Hafferia zeledoni
AATAGACTTTGTATTAACTGGGGAGTGGGAGGTTATTTCTTGTTATATATAACTTGTGTAAGTGTGTGTTATATTGTGGTTTTCCCTTAATTTTCTCTTTTCTGTATAAATACATATAGTTAGTTTCAGCATAAAACTAGTTTGAAGAGGTTTTTTCCCTCTCCCTCTTCTTCCCTTTTCACTCTGTCTTGGACAGTTGGCGTTTTGCCACCTCAACCCAAGACATTATCATATAGAATATTCTTTCAATTTGTCCTTCAGACAGAAAAATATAATTGATTGTAGACACTTCTTTCTATAAGTGTGATAGAAATACATGTCATGACAGCTGTCACTTCAGTCTTTTGAACATTTCTACATTGCCAGCAACAAGATGATACTTAGTGGTGTTTGGTTGACTAAAACAGTGTCACACATTTGTTAAATCCCAATTATTGAATGCGTTATTAACAAAACCAGAATATTTGAGGTTGGATAGGGCCTTAGGAGGTCATCCAGAGTGCAAGCAGGGTTACCTAGAGCTGGTTGCCCAGGAACTCTCTGCCTTTGAGGGAGTTAACAGCTCCTCATAGTTTAATATCATCAGCAATCTTACCTAAAATACTTTGGAGCAGGAACTTTATTGGTGGGCACTAGGAAGATAAGTTATTTACAGTGAAAACAAACGTAAGACAAATTGAGTCTCAGTCAAGTCTTAAAAATATACCCTTAAAAACCAGAGTAAAAGAACATAATTCCATTGTCTTCAGCTTACTGCTGTGCCCTTGAGTAGCAGCTCATTGCATTCTACTTTGGAAATAAATAAGTTGTGGTGATTTTCTTGAGCCAATAGCCCATGAGCAGTTTTTTACTGGAAGAGAGAATGAATTCAATGAAGGACCACTGCTCCTTTACCCTTACAGGGAGAAAAGCCCTTCTGCTTTGCAAATATCATCTTGAATAACATCAGCCACATTAGGTTTATGTGAGTGGGATGACACACATCACTCAAAGGGAATGAAAAGGAATACCAGCAGGCAGCCTAAATGGCAGTGTATTTACTTCTCCACAATTCATATATTCACACCAGCTGAGAATCTGGCTTCTAAAGCTCCCTTTCAGTCCAAGACAGCAAAGTGCCTCATCACAGAGCAACAAACTGCTCACAGTTGGTGCAATTCAAGTTGCAGTTTGCAAAAGCCAAAGTACCTTGGAAATACTGGACAAATAGAAGAGACACTGATTTCATGTCCAATTCACTGAAATGATCTTCCCAGATTCAGGTGAATGACCAAAACAATGTAAGATTTATTGCCAATTCATAAAATACTGAGGAAGCAAAAACCTGAAAAGTTAGTGACAATTATGTTTGAAAATTAAAAATTCTTCTGTTAACATTTATATCATGCCATAGAAATTGTACAGAGCGGTTTGTGGATGTGAGATTTTCTTGTTTTCATATTTCAGGAAACCCTTTCTCAAGCAGGCAAGCCACCAGTCAGGTAAACATAAACTCAGAAGAGGCAGATCCTATTAAGATGGATGTGGTTCAACAGTGCAGAAAATATGCTTTGTTACAGAAAAAAATGATTTTCTAGTAAAGCATATGCACAAGCAAAGTAATGATATTGGATTCCTACCTACCTCTTTACCAGGAATTGATTTAATTTACAAGCAAGGCCCACAAAATGGTTACAGAAGTAACATTGATCAATTATATATTGTTCAAATTATGCAGTTTATTATTTTTTCAGGATGAGTGAATTTCCTTTGCCTCATTTGCTATGCATTCCTAAGCATCATGGTCCTAATTCATGCTAGAAAGGAGACTATGAGACAGGTTAGATTTTGGAAAGATGACATTGAACAGGGTGTGTCTAGTCAGTAATATTGCCTAACAGCAGTTTTGCTGGCTCACGTAGCAGCTGCTTTTAAGTAACAATCTACATTTTACTACCTATGTGTGGCATGTACACGTGGAAGAGGAAAATATGCATAACAGGAAAGAAGTCTGGCCATGTTAAGTTTACATTTCAGCAATATTTTCCTTTTACAGCAGGCCAGTAGAGACAATTAGCGAAGAGCTGCAGTATGTGCTGCTGTGACCTGTGCCAGGAAACATTTCTGAAAAGCAGAAATAAAGAAAACCACTGAGATGGGTCAGCCAGTGCGTGTAGATGTCTGCATGGACAGTCTCATCTCCCCTTTGTTTTTAGGGGGGAAAAAAGAAAAGACAAATGTGTGAACAACGTAGAGAAGGACAGAGGTATGAAGCTCATAGGAGGTAATTGAAAGGGAGAGAGGGCAGTATGCTAAGATTAGCATCCATTTACTTTGGGAACTTGGTTGTGCATCCTTCTCAGAGAGCTGCCCTCTATTCCTGGCAAAATCTCTACAGACAGGAGAAATTCTGACCTATAATGAACATGCCAGAGCTTAAAATACCCACTTACTCAAGGTATTTGTATTTAGCTTTTCCTAAAGTAAATTAACATTCAGGTTAGCAAACTATTTTTCTAAATCACCGTCTCTCAAATGGGGGACTGAGGGGATGAAAAAGGAAGTAAAGTTTTACCCAAATTAGAGACTAGTAAGTGGTCTGTTAGCAACAGCACAAGTAACAACTTTACTGCATAACTTTCTCTGGCAGTCCTCCTACCATTGGCAGGCCCAGATTTAGGAATTAGCAGTCCAAGACATGGTGCAAAAGCCCGTGTTCCTGGGCTGCTGATCTTGGCCATTACCTTTCTCCTCCATCATACCATATGCTGTCTTCAGAAAGTGGTTTTGTTCAACCCATTTCCCCCAGGCCTACTTTCATATAACCAGATAAATTTGGTTTTGGGCAAGCAATTTCTGCAGAGCACATGGAAGATGTTCATATTTCAGAAATCAGGTTAGGGCACCAATGCCTTCCCTGGCTGAGCCTGTCTGCTTGTGCACGGGGGTGAAAATTCAAACAGCAGACTTAACAGTAGGGGGACAAGCAGGATCAGATTGGGAAGGTTGGGGGATGGAAGGCAGCCTTATGGAAAGAGCTGTAGGAAACTGAGACTGACTACTTGGTTTCTTTGGAATGCTATTTTGTGTCCAGACTCTGCAACTTACCCTGAACCTTAATTTTTACTTGGTACTATTATTGTTGTATTCTTTGCTCTGCTGTGGACTCACCAGTCTGAATACACTTTCAAAAGCCATCTGTAGACCATATAGGTGATCAATGTGCTTTCTGCATGGCGAAGATCTGTCCTTTATCAGCTGTAAACAGTTAAAATAAAAGTGATTGAATAGCATGCACTTATCTTTGCAGCCAAAACACTAGACCACAGTCTGTGAGTAGCCCATATATTCACACTTTAGGTAAAAGTACAAACATGACAGATGAAAACTTTCCATGTTCCTTGTTGCCATATGTTCAAAGGATAAAAATCTAGACAGAATCAATCATCTTTTATATAACCCAAGTATTAATTGGAGTGAAACTAATTAGTTGCCTACCTTTGATGAGAAATGAGAAATCACTTATCCTCCTCCTCTCATATTTAAAGAGAAAGATTTACTGCTCAATTTTAATGGCATTTTAAACATTTCCTTCTCTTTTAATTTGTAGCACAAATTTAATACGGATACCTCTGCAGCCAAAAAGCTCTGTGCAAACTGATTCTGATACATAAGCTGAAGCAAGATCATTTTTCAATAAATTTTAAGAGTCAACAGTGAGGTGATTATGATGCTCTACTGTTCAGCTCAATTAATAAATATGGACTATGGATTTAAAATGTCAACATATGATGAAAATGCTAATAAATTGCATTATCATTAGTTTCTCTGACTGTAAAATCTCCATTCCTGCCTTTCTTAAAAGTAAACAAACTAGTATACACTACCATTTGGTGTGCTGATCCAATAAAGCCATGCTGATTACCACACAGTAACGAATATATGTATCATAAATATTTTCAGTGGTTTAAAACAGCTGTAGTATATTTAAACTGTATATTAATGGCAAAGAGCCTTTCTAGAAACAATTTACTAAGTTCTGCTGAATGGAAGAAAAAATGTCTGTCCTTTCGATTTCCATTTGATGAATGATACTCGTTTTTCTCACTGCCCATGACATTAGCAGAAGTAGTACCGTTTACCACATATTGAGTATATAAAATACCCGTTATGGAAACATGCTTTTCTAGAAATTAATGTAAATGAGAAAGCTGAACCTTCTGAAATCTTTTCTGTCAATGAAATAAGTATACCACAGTTTTCCCTCACTTCTTTCTGGATTTGGGAGGTTCTAACATAGCCAGCAATCTGTTGGTACCTCTAGTTAGTCAGCTAATTCCATGACAAATTCAAAAGAAAGTGCTCAATGAGAACTTCATGGACTACCCCAAGTCTCCTGAGGTTTTTGCAGAACAATTCTAATCTGTCAGAATATGATTCAGTAAACTGGAATAGTTCTATGCATTTCGAGTGCACAATCACTTAGTGCACAACTTAGAAATTGAAACAATACATCATTATTTTGGGTAAAAATGTGATACAGAATTTTGTCAACAAAGATTTAGCAGAATACAAATGCATCTTCATGCTCTTATCTTGAATGCTGATTTTCTATTGAGAATTTACTTTCCAAAAATAATACCTTTAAAGCTCATCAACCCTGTGGAGGAAAGCTTTCCTTACATAATTTTATATTTATAAGCAACAAAAATAGTAGCTTCCCTCAGTCTATCTCTCTTTTTTTGTCATTTTAACTTTAAATCTTGCAAAAAATCATATTTTTTACACATAATTTTATTTAATTGGAAAATTTTATAATGTTAAAAATGAGATGAAAATACTGCACACTAAAAAATACTTTCCAAATAAAATATTCTTTATGGTGTACAGTTGGACATTTGTGCATATAATATTTTATTAAGAACTAAAAATATTGATTTATGCATGGCAGTTTTGTTCATAATATCCATACTGCAATTTCTGAAATACTCTACCTAATATATATTACTACTTAGGGAAATATTGCAATGCTGAACTTGGTCAGGGAGTGTGATTTCAGTGGAATTGCATGGGTCTGTGTTAGCTCTGCATCTGGTCTAGACTGTTTCCACAATATCTAAGTAACAGGCAATTCATGATCAATGATGTAGCTGCTGCTAAGCGACCCTAAACTATTGTGAAGGTTTTGCCTTCACAAACTATACACTAACATAGTATGGATCTGAATTAGTATACTAAATTATTTCACAAGGGAAATTAATTTTTAAGTCTCTGTATGTAGCAACACAAAAAACATAAATGAAAAGAGGTAAAACTGGTCAGCGGGCATGCCTTAATTCTACTACTGTTACTAGCTTTGTCCATGTTTGTTCTCACAGGTGAATCACTTCATTCATTTTTTTCTGTCCTATTTCCCTATCTCCAAAGATGATAAGACAGAACTTGTACAACTTGCAGGAATCTTGCAATTTGCTGTTGGCTTACATGCTCATAGCCAGGACAATGTTTCAGCATATAGAGACTGACAGAGAGGCTCCATAAATCTTCCACCTATTGGACCGAAAGTCTAGAGGAAGAAGAAAATATTGTTGTGCAGTGTAGTATTTTGCAGCTAGAACATAGCACCATGCTGAGATTGCAAGTAACCGCTCTCCTGCCAACTTCTCCTGTTGCAGGTTTCATCATTCCCCTTCCTGTATGCTATGCAATTCTCTGGCCTGCAGTCTTCATTAAGTGCCTTTCCTAATGGGAAAAAAATGGCTTTGAGTGGAAGGAAAGGGAAGCATGGAGTAGAGGTTTGCTCCACTGCAAAGACTGCTCATGTTAGGGGGAGCTGAAGACACTAGTACACATATCTTGGTTCTCCTGTCAGTCCCTCTCACCTCCCTACCTTCTTTGTGTCTCTTCCTGACAGCTAATCAGTAAAAACATATCCAAATTCAACTACATGTTTCTAAAATACAAAGAATTCAAATGTTAAAAGAGGAAATGGAGGGAGGATAAGTCTTATGTGTAGCCAAAAAACCAAATGGAAAAAAACAGCTTATTTACTGATGAGAAAAACAAAACAACAACAATAAAATCCAAAACAAACAAAAAACCAACAAAACAAAACAAAAAGCTTTGTATGACTAGTTATTTACTTGGAAAGAAAAAAAAAAAGTAATTTTGATATATCCCTACAATGCAAGACTAAGAGAAATTCATCACAAACCAAAGATATTTAAAATTCAAGTTACACTAAGATAAAAAAACCCCCATATCATGAATTTATTAATGATGATATAATAAAACTTGACAAAGTTTTGTACAGAAGAGGTACATGAATGTCAAGCAATTACCATCTTGCTGAAATCAAAGATGTAAGTAAAACCCTCAAATAATACATACCACAGAAATTTCCACCTTCTCCTTCTCCTTTACAAACTATTTGTTTCAATGGCAGTGCATACAAACTTATATTTACACCTGTGTATCCCACTACACAGTTGAAACTGACAACAAATTGTTCTTCTCCCAAGAAAAAAGGCACATTGATGTAGTAAAGTGACTTGCTTAGTAGATGTTCAAGTTATTACCCACTTCAATTACTACTGAATGACAGAGATCCAGATTGTGGCCCTTACATCCATTCCGAATCCTGCCCTGCTCTGCTGGGAGTCTGGCTAATGCATAACTTGCTGAAAGGTGAATCAGAGCTAGATTTCTGGTTTAATTTAGATGTAATCATTTTAAGAAAGGACAAGTAAATTCTCATAAGTATTAATCAGTTTCAGAGTTCATCAGGCACTTTCTGAATGTGGGCTGGAAGATTGACTAAAGCCATCCAGAAGGCTGTGGTCAAGCAGAGAGATTCAGACAAAATGTTACACCTGAGCAAGCCTGCTAATACAGGAGAAGCTTCAAGCATTACAGATGAAAAGAAACCCAGTTTGAAAAAAAACTCTGATTGGTAACAGAAATCAAGAAACTTCAATTAGACTTGCCCTCAAGGGATGTCTGGAACTGCAGTGTGGGTACAAATTGCATTGCATTGATAAAATACAGAAACTGTCTCTTCCAGAACAACAAAAATCTACTTTAAACAAACAATAGGCTTACTAGTATATCAAGTGGAACAAATTAAAACTGTCAACATCACAGCAGCCGTTTTAAATTGGTAACTTAGCATGACCCTAAAGCATAATAGAAATTAGATGTTCTGATAATGTTCAGAAAAGTGAAGGCAGATATCAGCAGCCTGTCCCAGGAAACGGCAAAGTTGAAACATGCAGAGCCCTTCAACGAAGTGTTGGCTCACCCACATAAAACACAGCTTTAGAAACATTTGTAGGTTGTGAAATAATCTCCTATAGAATGATCATTCAAGGAAAAGAAGTCATTAGCAGTGAGCAATCATCAGTTGAGTGATTTATCACTAGTCTTCTAAATAATCAGTCATGGTTGTTGTGAAAACATCATTAAAAACATTAAGGAATCCATATATAATATGGATATAATATACATATACTGTAATGAGATTTGTAATCACTAAAAGCATGAAGAGTCTGGTAATATACACCCCTGCTGTCTTCTTTGTGCTGTTCTTTGCTTAAAAAAAAAATAAATAAAATAAAATAAAAAAGGAAGTGTGTATATATATGTAAATTCAAGTAAATTAAACACCTGTCGCTGGCATACTTTTTCAAATTCAAGTGAAAAATTGACGAATTTGATAAATAGAGAAGAAAATTCTGACAGCTAGACCCACGAAACACAGGATACCAAACACAAAGCAACCTAAACGGAAGCCCTGAAGGGCTTGTACTGAGTTAGTGCCTCAGCTCTTCCAGTCTTCCGTTTGGGACTTGCAACCTGGAAAGACCCTTCTCCCTTTACTCTCAAATAAACCAATCAAAGAGGTTCTTTGAAGGTACGGCTTTTTATAGGAGGAATGGTCTAAGAAAGACTCAGGTCTCTGCAAATCCTTTCTGAGGGAGTAAGAGTAAGAGGCAGATTCTGGCAGATGCAAGCTTGTCCTAGGAGCTCCCTGGTCCCGTCATAACTAAGGTGCAACCAGATAACTGTAATGTTCTTTTCTGTACTAGGTATTTACAAATGTAAATGGTGAGATTAGAGAGAAGCTGGATGAGAGTTTGAGGATCATGGTTTTGGTGTTAGGTGTTTCCATTCAGTCTAAATCCCCCACCAGACACTGTGGCCTTTTTCTAATCTTTGAATGAATGGCTTTAGGATGGCCTACAAAAGCCACTTTGTTCATTCAGAATTGAGGAAAAGAAAGCATGGGGCTGCAGCACATTTAATGCTGGCCAGATAAATGTAATAATGTGGTATTATGTTGAACTGATATGCCTGACTGGTTGCTTGCTGACTGGACCACAATGTGCTGGAACTGCAGTCTGTGACCTTTCAGAGGTGAAAGTTGTTCCACAGTGCTGACATTTACCCAGGCTTTGAGTGTTTCTGTCTCCTAAAACAGTGACTGCTTTATGAGAGGTCTTGGCATATTCCATGGTTAAAAAAAAAAAAAAAAAAGGAGAGGAGGGCAGTGTAAACAAGACTTCAGCAGCCTAGGTTACCAGGATAAGGAAAGGAGAATGTAAGAAATCTAGAAATGTAAGTTTACTATTAGCCCCACAAAGTGGCAGCTCACCAAAACTCCACTAATTGTACAGCTGTGGCTTAAACTGGGGTGAGTTTTATTGCACAGATGAACAGTGGCTGTTCCCTGCTAGGTCTGTCCCACTTTCACATGATTCAATTGCTACATCCAAACTTCTGTTTGTCAGTGTTCCTAGGTGCAGATATTTCTTCCTGTTCTTCCTGTTGGTTTGCCTGTAACAATTATCTGCAGATGATAAAACCTGAAGATCTTGAAATACATTCAGAAAACTGCAAAATATACAAGGCTCTGACTAAAAGTCTCTGCAATATAACAGATAATAGTTATCACTAAAAAGCAAGCAGCAAAGCAGGCAGCTTTCACGTGCACTAATAACATCACACTGTGAAAGTTGTAGAGAGGATGCTGTTGCACTGACGGATAATTCTGTTCAGTTACCATTTTTATTCAGGTGAACAGTTATTCGATCCCAGTAAAAGCATTTTCTTGGATCCAAGCTTTACAATTAAAACAAAATTAGTGTCCATACTATTACGATACAATAGAATATAAAACAGGAGGCTATGCAATTCAAGGGAAAGTATATTTCCTTAGCTCATCCCATGAGTTAAAGATGATTTACAGCATTTTACTGAATTAAAAGGGCCAGCAGCAATGCATAGGTTATTCAGGGTGGCATAATTTCCTATTGGGGCAGAAAAAATATAGCAGTTCCCAGATTGCCTTCAACTCTACAGCCAGAGTAACGAGGGAAAGGGAAAAAAACAAAAGGACCTACACTTCAGCATGACGCTGACATTACATGTCTGCCACGACAGCTATTCAGCCTTGCTCACAGCAGCAGTTATATTATTGTAACTTATGCCACTGGTCCGGTCTGATGCACAGCTGGCCCAGGGTCATGGTACAGGCATCCAAAGCAATTTACAGCATCTGTGCACCTCCCCCAAGTTACACTGTGTGCCTTGCGGCTGCAGTGAAGAGTTTGGATCATTAACTTCAGAGGCATTTAACTTATGCTTGCATTATGATTGCTGCCTGATGGCATCCTACTCCTCTCTGTTCCCAGGTTGCCGTGACAAACTAAAAATCTTGATGCAACAAGAAGTTAGTAAATCAGATGAGTTGCATGAGAATTTAGGGCATAGTAGCTCTGCCTCTAATATCTTAACAGATAATCATTTTCATGGCAACTTGACAGTGGCAACAGTTTTGACTTCTGCATACTGCCTCACTAACATTTCCAGGATTCAGTACTTTGCAAAGATGCAGCCTTTCTTTGATTCATGAACGTTGCAGCACTGCACAGAGGATACACGGGGCCAAATATTCATTAGCCTGAGCTTAGGCATCTATGTATGTGACCTGCTTTTCATCATTATTGGGAACATTTAGCACATCTCTTTGGCATCATGAGAGTGTTCCTACACATATTCTGAGAAGAAATCATCTCCTTTTTATTTTCTTTGCCTTCACCCTTAAAATAAAAGAACATATATTTCATGAAGTTTAAAATTATTATTTTAGATGTTAGTGAGTCAAGGGGGTTTTAACCTGTAAATATGAGTTAAACTGCTTGATCTATGCATCATTTTAATGACCACATCCAGTTCTAGGCATCTCCTAGATCTTAGTTTTTCCCTCTAAATAGTAAATACTGAAAATCAAACTGAATTGACTTAAGGAAAATCTTTATTTTTATAAAATACTTCTAGGATATATTTTTTTAATTCAAAAATGATGAAAAATAATGTTTTGTATTTCTTTTGTCAGGAGCAGGGATATTATGTGGCAATGATGTTAATAAGCATCTAAAATTTTGCTTTAGAGTAACAAGCTGCAACAATGAAAGGGGCAGCACATTTGGTTGTGTAAAGAATCTTATTTATGAATTTATAGCTAAAGATAAGTATTCTGTCATGAGAATCTTACATTGCATTATTGTATATTGCAGTAAGTAGACTATTATGGCAATATGACCAAGAAGGCTTCTGGCACAGATAATCACATTGTGCCTGGAAATAAAAATCCTGTATGAAGGAAAGCCTTGGGTCTGGTTTTAAGCAGCTTTTTTTCTGACAAATCTTGATCCTCACACCATTTTAATTGCAGGTGAAATAAAATTATTCTCATTGTGTTCATACATGATTAACTGTCATCCTTCAGTTTTATGAAAAAATTATTACTCAGTGGTGGTCACCTCACAGCCAGAGGGACTTCCTGTGGCCCATAAGAAAAAAGAATCCAGCATAGAGTTGCTTTCAGAACCCCTTTTTCTTCCGTCAGTTCAGTAGCTACCAAGGAGTATGGCTTAATTCTAATATATTGATTTGCTTGTGTCATACCATGAGGGAAGGATCACAAGGAAAAGTGGTGATTAGGAGCAGGTTGCAGCTGTGACAAGGACAGTTCATGTAGCCAGAGGAGATCTTTCCCCACTGCATGATACCTCCACGGAAAGAGCTCCATAGCAAATAGCTTGCCAGCTTGCTCCAGTGACAGCAGCTGCTCCTTGATGTTTTTCTTTGGAGGCCTCTGGGGAGAACACACTTGTGAATTATGTGGTTAAAGAGGACAGAATAAGCGCAGTTCTCCTGGAAAGCATTAAATGGACTTGTCTTCCCCCTGCCCCTGAAGGGTACATTTTTCTATTTGCTGCCTTCTCATTTTTCTAACCTATTCTAAGTCAAGTTCTCAAGCTTTTCTGCCCAACCACCCCCAGATTAAAATTGTATCTTATGTTTTAAATTAAAACTAGGGTATTCACATCAGACTAGGACTTAGAGTCAAAATTATGAGGTGATGCAGAAGAAATTCCAGCCATTGGCAACATTCCATCTCATTGATGCATCTGGGTTTTTTTGTACATCTTCTAGCACCATTCAGCCATGATTTTTAGCAGAAATTTGAATTTCATTGATATAAAAAATACGAAAATTTACATTTTTAGTATGGCTTTTGAACAGTTTTTTATGTCCTGTATCACAAACACCATTTGAAAGATAAACCATCCTAGTACTGAAATGAAATATTATTCAATGAGACATACTGCTTTAAACTCTCTCTTCTTCTCATCAGCCTTTTTCATTATCAAGGGAGTGCAATATCAAATTAGTTTAACTTCTTGACTCACAAGTGAATGCAAAGAGCTCACAAATTAATATTTGCCTGCAAGAATGTCTTCGTGCCAGGATTAAATGTGAATGACCAGTTGATTGATAAGCAGAATTAGCACAGGTGAACATAGTCCTTGTGGATCAAACCTTCCCAGTGCCCAAGAACATGTCATTTATTTCAGTCCTATGACAAGCCTGGGACTCAAAATTTCAGCCTGGTGATATACAAGGAGTTGCACCCATCTCAAGATCTTTAATTATCCCCACCTCTGAATGCACACAGGGCTGTATTTGTCATACATCTTTTAGAAAAGGAAAAGCTTCTTCTCACCTCCCCAGTAAGGGAAGAGATCTCTCACTGTAACATCTAGTTGAACTCCCCCTTTCAGTTACTTCTCACTGCTCTTGAGTTGTACATCCTTCATGATGAAAGGGTCTCATTCCTTTGTTCAAGACCTTGTCCCTAAATCCATGAGCTGAAGAAAGAATTAAGATTTCACTTTATAGGACAAAATTATATGTGTCTACTACAATAGCTTTGTGGATTTTTAAGGCAGAAAGAAAATAGTTGACCAGCCTGACTAAAAAAACCAGCCAACCTCTGCCTCACCCCCTAGAAAAAAAACCACAAACAAACAAAAACAGACATGAAGTTGACCAGCAGTTATTAAGTAAAATATAATTTAACTAATCTATATCTATTCAGAAAGACCCTCTCTCAACTGCTATTGAAAGCTATGCCTCATATCTTGATTGATTCTTGATGTTGAAAATTAGTTATTTGCTTTCAATTTGAATTCTGCTAGCCTCAAGAAGAGTTATTTCCTCCTAATACCTTTTGTTGAATGCTTATCAGTTCATCATTTTTCAAGCAACAGAAGGATGGCTGGACTTTACTACTGCCCATATTTTCACACATTGCTTTCTTCACATACTTCATGATGCATCATAAGAGACATAGAATCATGTATTTGTCTCTAGAGGTGTATGTGCTGCAACCCCTATGAAAAATTTATCTCTCTAAGGAGGAATACCTTTGAAATAAACTGAGATTTTTATGGTGGGTTAGTCGCTGTATAGAAGTGCTCGACTTTTTAATTCTTTTCCTTGAATTTCTTCTTTAAATTTTAAGGAAATCACAGAATCGGGTAGATTGGAAAAGACGTCAAAGATCATCGAGTTCGACCTTTGACCAATCACCGCCTCGTCAGCTAGACCGGAGCAACAAGTGCCACATCCAGTCATTTCCTGAACACTTCCAGGAATGGTGACTCCTTCACCTCTCTGGGCAGCTCCTTCCAATGCTTAACAACCTTTCCACAAAGGAATTCTTCTTGATGTCTAACCTTAACTTTCTCTGATGCAGCTTGAGGCCATTTTCTCTGGGCCCCAGCTTTCTACAGCCTCCCTTCAGGTAGTTGTAGAGAGCTACAGGTGGGGCAGTTCACAAAACATCTTTTTTTTTTCAGGTTGTGTTGTCAGAGTTTTCTATATTTTGAGTTGTTAATTTTACTTCCATTCACAACTTCAATTTTTTCAAGTTGCAGTTGCCCATCATATTTCTTATGCCTAAAGTGCACTACCTTTTATCTACTATCCTATCCTCATCATTTTCTTTTTCTGGGAAGAGTTTAAACACTGGTCTGTTAAAGCTTTTCACTATAAAATGTGCTTCCAGTAAGTGACAGCTAAAGTGTTGCCATTCTGGGTTGAATAGGAATACTGTAGCAATTGTTATCAAGATTCTCAAATGATTCATACTGTATAAGAGTTTATACACTCAACCAAATCCTTGTAAAAAAAGGATGTGATACTCATGTCCCATCTGGGATTAGCCATCAAAATAAAATACAATTTAAAAAAAGGAAAAGAGGAGATAATGAAATAGCTTTTCTTTGTCTTTCAAATTAGATGTAGGTTCATCATTCAATCATTTATCATAATTTAGAAAAATAAATAGAAGTAAGTGGAGCAGAGTAGTGCTTAAAAAAAATCAGACAATGGCAGTTAAAATATACAATTCTTTTTTTTTTATTTTTTTTTTTTTTTTTTTCTGCAAATGCAGTGCTGTAATTCTTCACAAAATAGCTCATGGCCCCAAAGGCAAGGCAATGAAAATAAAAGAAAACCTTGAAAACAAAGTGCTGCTACAGGTGAGAAAAATATATTCAAGATTCCTGGGGGTTGTTTTGCACCATGCTAGAAGACCAAGAGAGACATAAACACTGAGGTTATGGCCACAATGTGTCACGAGAGCTGGGTACAGAGAATCAGAAACACATCAGTGAAACTGCCAGGTCATGGTAACCCTTATTGTTTTTTTCATTAACAATTTTGACTTTATAAACCACATCAAAAATCTGTCGTGCAGCTTGACAGGTGAAATCACTACAGAGAGAATACTGATAGCTGTGCAGCTCCTGCTCTGCCCTATTTGACATCCATCCCACTGCTAGTCAACCAGGAAAGAACATTTAATCAGGTTATGTAGCCCAAACATAAGCTTTCTTTTGTTGGTAGTTCTGTTATTAGTGTTTGAACAGCCGGTAAGGAGCAGAAACTCTCCAAACTAAAGAATTCATGACTAGCACCATCTCAGAAGAGTGTCCCACTTCTCATCATGCATAACATTCAGATCACCCTATATATTAATTTTATCAGGTCCAGTGCTGTACAGAGATCCTGAGAAGGGGACAGATTTAGCTACCACATAGAGATTTTGCCAGTTTGACTTGAGGTTTCAGTCATAGACTTGCATTTGTTTATTTAGAATCATGTAGCTGAGTCCCTTAGTGACCTTGGTAGTCTTAACATCTAGAGTAACAGAGCTGTGCAGGGATATATCCGTCATAACTAAAAGAACAACTGTTACATTCATCTGACTAGACTGAACCTTCTTGTGCAGCTCAATCACACATCTCTGCCTCTGATGTCAGTGTCTTCTGTCACCTAACACTTGTGAACTGAAATTCTGACACTCCCACTGCAAATATCCTCATATGGCCATGAATGTACCCACTATTGATCTCCTCAGCTTACAAGCATCACTGCAGGTTTAATTTCTTTTTCTTTCCTTCATACTATGGTTAGTGTCTTAGTATTTGAGTATTTCATAAACCTTTCCATCTTACTATGTCTTGTAGTCTGGCATGGTTTTCCCCAGTTACAGCAATATGTCTCCAGTTTCTCACCAGTCTCTCTCCTCCTGTCACTCTATCCTACTGCTTAGATCTTTTGATTATCCTGAATATCAGCCCTGGTTACACCACTCACCAGCCATGTTCTGCTCTCTTAGAAGCTGCCACCAATAATAATTCTTGTGTAATCAACAGAGATTTCATAAAATACTGTTCTAAGATATGCAGAGATATCCATGATTTCAGGCTCTGAAAAGAAATACATGTTATCCAGACCACGAGCCCACGTTTTTGTCCTGCTTTTGGGCCTTCGTATCCAGTTTTATTTTGGTTCATTGTTGCCTCCTGCAAACATGCATTTCAGCCTCTTTGCTCATCCCTTCACAGAGGTCTCCTTCCCCTCTACCTCGTGCTCTCCCTTGTACTTTTAAAACTCTTTCTCCTTGCTGTTTGCATTCCCAGCTAGGCCAGTACCCCCCACAATCAGATGCTCTCTGAACCTGCCACTTGCTCTCTTAACTGCCTCCCAGCACATCCCTGGTTCCTCTTCCTGTCTCCTCACTGGGCTCCCTGCAATCCCAGGATTCCATAACCATCTATCCTCATCTGCTCTGTATCAGCATCAGCCAGCTCTCTATTTCTACCCTGCCTGAATCCCACAGGGAAGTAGGAGGAAGAAAAGAGATGCTCTTCAGTGCAGCATCTAGTTAGGAGGAGAGAAGGCATTGCCTCTGGCATCCCAGTGGGGTTATCTCAGGGAAAGGGCAAGATGCTGTTGGCTAGAGCTTGACCTGTGTGAACAGAACTATCTGAGACTTTTATGTCTAGGAAATCTCTACTCAAGTGCAAACTAAAATTTACCTACTTGGCCCAATTTAGACAGGTTTTGAAGAGAACAGCAAGAGAGAACTTTCTCTTGCAGTTCCTCTTTCCTGTTCCTCTCCATTCAATCTGTCATGAATTTAGATTGCTTAAAGAAAAACTGTCAAAGGTATCAGCAAAAGCAGTTTTAATATGATGCTGTAAAACTGACGTAACAAAGTTTTATGGCAAGCTTTGTTTTACTACAGGACAGCACAATCATTTGAACTCTGATTCAGCACTTATCAAGATACAAATCAAAGTTATTAAGTCAAATCAAAGTTACCAAAATCAAGGTTATCAAGCCTTAAATCAAAGCTACTATACTGCAAGGTCATGTGAAGCATTGTTTTCTTACCAAAGGGTGATCATTGGCAAAAGGTCTCACTGTCTCAAGGAGGAACTTTGAGGTACCCCACCTCAAGGAGAGGTCACTGCCATGGAGCCACATTGGCTAGCAGGGAGAATTCAAAGAAGGCTCATTTAGGCTGTCATATCTATGTGACTGTCCCCACTCTGTGGGTCAAGCGTCTTGATGTGTGAATAGGGTTAGGCTTATGCTAGTTATAATTGCTCCTGCAAGAAGGATAAGCAATCCTTCAAAGGATAACCCAGTCTCTACAGAAGTTGTGCTGGTATCATTCCTAGTATAATTTCTGGAAGGGAAAACACTACAAGTTTCATCTGCATTTTTCTAGATGGGTTACCCCTTAGAGACTCAATTTAACTGCTCAGACTAAAGACAAAAGTCCCTTTTGCCACTCAGAATATCTCTGTTCTGTCTCTTTAACATCAAAATACAGGATCATCTGAAAGAATAAAGACAAATATAAGCAAGCTGCCAAACCTGAAATGTCTGTGGAGCATCTTTAATTACAGCCTGAGGCCTCAGGAGGAGACTTGGGAGCACAGTTACTGCAAAATCATTGGCCCATAGCATTTTCAATTAAAGCCTGTCAGGCCCAACGAGATGTGCTCAGACGGAAGGGGAATTACTAGCTATGTTCTTTGGAATGAAATAGCTGTACATTTTGGCATGAGATGGACATGAGGCCTGATCAGAGCCCATCAGAATGTATTGTTCAGAGCTCTGAAGGTGATGGAAATTATGTTTCTGAATCTTTTGTACTAAAATGTAAGGATAAAGTTCTAAGAAGGGAAATCATTGTTAATTAAATGGGCTACAATACAGGTGATTTGATGTCCTGGTTTCAGCTGGGATAAAGTTAATTTTCTTCTTAATATCTTGCAAAGTAAAGTACTGTGGATTGGATTTAGTCTGAGAATAATGTCAATAACACACTGGTGTTTTAGTTGTTTGTATTGGTACTTACCCTAAATCAAGGACTTTTCAGTGTGTCATGCTCTGCCAGTGAGCAGGTGCGCAAGAAGCTGGGAGGAAACACAGCCAAGAAAGCTGATCTGAACTAGCCAAAGGGATATTCCACACCAGAAAATGTTATGCTCAGCATATAAACTGTGGATAGTTGGCTGGGGGTTGCTGATTGCTGCACAGGAATGGTCTAAGCACTGGTCAGCATATGGTCAGTAATTTTATTATGCATCACTTGTTTGTCTTCAGTTCTCCTCCTCTCCCTTCTTTTCAGCACAATTAGTAGTAGTAGTAGTAGTAGTAGTAGAGGTAGTAGTATCAGTATTTTTTTGTTTAAATTATTAAACTGAATTAACCCAAAAAAATTACCTTTTCTTACCCATTCTCCTTCCCACTGAAATGGAGGAGGCTGGGGGAAGTGAGCAAGCAGCTCCATGGTGCTTAGTTGCCAGATGGTGCTAAATCATGACACTTGATGATGCAGAAGATAGAGAGGTCTGCAAGAGGTACTCTCTGATTTGCAATGGGACATTTCAGGCAAACAGGATGGGATGCAGGCTTATTTCATAAAAGTAAGCCTGAAAAAATAAGATCCATAGGAATTTAGCTGCCTCTCCAAAAGAAGAGCTGTGCATGTAAAATGTGATTGTGTTTAAATGGAACAGAAAAGCAGGTTTAAGACCTCACAAAAAAATGAAACCAGTTTGCATGTCATGCTCAGAGAAAAAAAGAAAACCTGGAAGGCCACTGAGCAGGTGTAAAAGCCAAATAGACTGTAGCAGCAGGGGATATTCACCAATATAAGGAAAAAGGTCTCAGGAGAGTCAAACCTGTTCCTGAAAGGTCAGAACATAACCTTTAACAGCAAAAGCTGCCACAGGTGTTTACTGTATGTGACCTGGAGGTCTATTCAAAAGCAAAGAAGGAAACCATGAAGTTTAAGGTTTAAGCCTGCAAAGGGCTATATATACTACAGAGCAGTTCAAGTACAAATATGCCAGTTAACCATAACCCATTATTCCCTATGTTACCCCAAAATTAGTGGGAAGACAATCTGTGGAGGATGATTATAAAAAGACATCATGAACAGGAAAGGGTCAATATCCATAAATGCTGAGTTCAGTCACCAATGGTACAAAGACTTGCAGGCTGCTGAACCAAATATTTCATTTTGATTAGGACAGGTGTGCTTGCTGAAAGTGCTTATTAGGACAGCAGGCCATATAGCCTTAATTATTTACTTACTAATAGGTCACTGAGTCTTGATGCTATCACATACACATTTCATGTGGCTACTGGTGCTTGGACACTTCAGTTACAACTTCTTCTAGTAAATTAACCAGTGCTAAGGCATCAGCACTGTACTTAATTACATAGTATTTTTTATTTGTTTGGACTGACCTTAGCAAAGTTTTGGTGCAGGTCAGCTTACATGCTCCTAAACACCTCCTGATATGAAGATAGGGTGGGTGAGTGCTATCTCTAGGGGGTAGTTCAGGTGACCACACTTTGTGGTGGGCACTAGAAGAGGTTAATGTGATGTGTATGGGGTGTTGGTCTAGGGATTAGATAAGTTAGCCTTGGGCTGTTTTATTTATGGAGACAGATTCTGCCATTAAAGCACTATTGAAAGGGAGCAAATGCTATGACAGAGGAAGACAAATCATACCAAGAAACCACAAAACCACAAAAACTGATCTGAACAGAAGGACAACTGGAACCAGTCAGAGACAAACAGAAAACTAAAGCAGACAGATTCCATCTCAGGAGCAGGAGGATTCAGAGCTTATGCCAGTCACTGAACTGCCTTAGGCAGAAGAAGTTGGACTTAAGAGAAGCACAGAATGGTGTTTCTCCAGCCAGAGGGTGTGTTTGGCCAGCACTAGAGAGGAACTGCACAAGGAACATCTTGTGGGCTTAGCAAAAGGACACCAATAAACCATGAAAGGCTTATGACATCTATTGGTTGAGATATTGCCACAGAAAAATGGCACTGAGAGAAACAAAGGCAGAAATAAATCCCACACTAACAGCAGCATCACAGCCAATCAAAAACCTACCTGTTTAAACAAATAGAAGGCCTAATACAATGACAACAGTCAGCTATGAGCTAGGACCAAGCCACTGCTCAAAGTCAGCAAATGCTTGCACAGAGATTTCAAAATAACATAGATATAACAGAGAAGGCAGAAAACAACAAGCGTTCAGTAGAGGAAGCCAGCTTGAAAAAACCCAGCAAAAAAATTCAGCTATTATGAAGCATGTCTGTAAATAAATGTTTCAACTAAAGAGCTAAATTAGAGAAATATGGTGCAGAATTTATGACACCTGATTTCAAACATCAACCATGCAGATGTCTCCCATCCAACTAGGTTATACTAAGCTCTCTTTACCATCACTGGAAAGAATATACATGATTCATCTCACTTATTTGAGACACCTGCATTAGAATGACATGACTTGTGCCCTATTGGTACTTGCTTCTCTGTTTCCAAGAGGGGAGTTTCAGTGATTAGCTCAGATGGAGACAGCTGCATGTGGCCTCATAACTCCCAGCCAGGGAGTTGTCTTGTGTTTTACCTCCCATTAAGCACCATGCAGGAGGCTGATTGCCATTTTCATATGTGGAAGGCATTTTTTTTCTCAGACAGCTAAAGTGGCACACGACTATATGAGGTACTTTTTCGCATACTATCTTGCAATCAGGAGGGCTGGCTTTGGGTTGATTTACAATTGTTGGATTGGCTTTTAGTGCACTTCTTCATTCAAAATGGTCCAGTGGAGGTCACTAAGTCAGCAGACTAAAATTTCGATCATGATTTGTACCAGGATTTAAAATGGTAAAGAGCTGCACTTGCTCTGTCTTTAAGAGAAGTTGTAGCTCTTTCCATCTGCCTCTCTTCTACAAGCTGTATGCACCAATGTCATTGTCTGGATAATGGCTTCCCACAGAGGCCCTCTGCAGGGTGGAGGGCAAATCGACTCATGAGATGCACTGGTGCCAGTGAAATCTGCATGGCACAACTTTGCTGGATAGTTTAGGATACAATGGGAAAGGCTTTAGCTTCAGCTGTTAACCGTATCACTTCTAACTGCAGTGGGGTGTCTAAGTCTCTTTTTTAACAGATTGTCAGCTGTACAACATTAATGTAACAGAGGAGCAACAATAACAGAAAATGAAGTTACATTAACCTAAAAAATGAGACAAGTTTATTACAAATTAACAGTCCTTGACTGCACCCACAAGAAGTTCAAATGTTCACAAACTAAATGACATGAAGTGTGCTATTTTTAAAATATAACAGACTGATAAACCTTGAGCTAATACCCAAGGACAAAGCTGGTATTGAGTTACTGCACATTGCAATGAGAAATTAAATATTAATATAGGAGGCTAGTGGTAGTTTCTTATAGGTCTTGACATCACTGAATCTTGCAGTGGCAGTGTTAAGAGCCAGGCCTGCGCTTTTTGCTCACAGACCTCATGTTAATTTCAAATGGAATCATCCCCCTGTAAAGGCTGAATAAAAATTGTAAGGCATGAGCCTTGCAGTATTGGAAACAGTGTTTGGGAAACCTGTGGAAGCTGCTAAGTCTGAGAGGTAAGCATTTAGAGTTTGAACTCAAATCTTCCTTCATAAATATAGTCAATACGGTGAGGTTTTCATATCCTAAGGAGAAACTTGATGTAACATGACTCTTGCAATAATTTACAAGGCATGCTTAACCTCTTAATGTGTGTCATGCAAAGATTAAGAGACAGTGTTATTGCTTGCAAAATTACCTGCTATTTCCGGGAAACAGTAATTTGCTGGGCCTGTCCTTGTCACTGGCATAAGTATAATGCTTTTAATAATCTTCCATTGCCTAAGTGATGTGGTTTCATCCAAATGATAGATATGCTTCAGCTGGCAGAATTTTTTAAGATCTGCTTATTTCTATCTTGTTCTTCTGGTGCCATCTAGAGGTTTTATTCTTTGATTTACAAAACAGAAAATAAAGTGTTTTATTATATTTCAAAGTTTCCTTTAAAATACATCTGTGAGTTAACATCACTTAGGGTGCTATTATCACTAAACCTCCGTCTCCATACAAGAGCAGATTAATGAAGTGTGTACAAGTTTTTGAGCTGTGAGATGCAAGTGAGCGTTATGAGCTGGAGAAAGATTTACACTGGAGGTGAATATTGTCATAAAAAAATCTTCCTCATGAAAAGCACCTGTAAATTTGCCTCAGGAGGAATTTTCATAGGACTTGTTTTCCAGAAAATAAACAGCAACATATCAAAGCAGCTTCAAAAGGAAGCAGGTGCTTGGAGAAAAGGCAGCCTTGCCAGCCTTGCAGCAGAATGCCAACAATGACAAGCACAGCCACGACTTTGGCCCATCAGCACAACTGGCTGACATCTTATCTGCCTCCCGTGACAAGTTGGCGATGCTCCATTTCACTCTAGCATTGCCTAGAAAAGCACAACATGAAGCTCAGACAACACAAAACTCACCAGTGTGACAGAAAATCATTCTAATAGAAACATTTCTCTTAAAAGTAACAGAAACAGCTAATTCACTGTAATGGGGTCTTGTTTTTTTAGAAATAGTAGTCAATTCCCTTGACCTTAGTGTGAATTGGCTGATTTGGCATCAGACCTTCTCCAACAGATTTTATCTTCTTATTTTCCCCCTTCAAAATGTTTATTAATTAAACTAATGCTAACACCAGGTCTGTGGAGGGTATGTGCAAATGCTAATATGCCTCACCATGTATTCCATTTCATTTGATTATCAGAGCATCATGTTTTTCCCTCTAATATCCATCCAATGGTATTGCCCCTCTGGGCAACTAAATGCATGTTCACTCTGAAAAGATGTTTTAAACAGAGTTGATCCAATTCATTTCGTTGCACTGATAACAAAATTTCAAAATGTCTACAAAGGAACCAAAGGTGCAGTGAACACTGAAAAATGTGCAAGAGTTTCTAGGAAGTCCTTTGCCTTTTGAATATAATTTTCCTGTGAATGATAATTTCTGTACTTCAGTAGAGGATTAACTGTCATAATAAATTATTTCTGTTTGCCTAGAAGGAAATAAGTGAAGCTTACTTAACTAAGAAGGCCAGCTAAAGGCACAGCAGAAGAGATGAGACTAACCTTGTCTCCTGTGCCCAAGGATACCTCTGAAAAGCTGCCATAACATGCAGTAATTTGATAGTGTCAGCTAAAATTAACTTGTGTACTGTAGAAGGAGATAAGAATAATATTAACTTCCTGCTGGTACTCACTCTGTATGCTACAGAGACTGGCTCTGATGTTTTGTGAACCTGTTTAAAGATTTTTAAAGTCTTAAATGCCTTTAATAAGAAATTAGAATAAAGAAGAAAATATGTTGGGTTTTTTGTTTGGTTGGGGTTTTTTTGAGATACGCGCTGGAGCTCTCATGATGACAGATTCATATAGAAGTATCTCTTTTTTTAAGATAGGTAATTGGATGATAAATCCTTGCTTTTCTTTGTGTCTTAAAATCTCCTAACTAGACTACTTCATGGGATTACCATGTTCTTCAGTCTTTAACCCTCTTGATGTTTTCATTCAATGACCAAATGAAGAATATGGTTCCATAACCACAAATTTTCACCCAAAAGAAGCATTTTTCACCACCATTCATTATAATTCCTGGCTGTCTATACAGTACTTAAATATAAACTCACTGTTCATTAGTTCTAAGTACGTAAATCTTTCAAAAAGCTTTTTATCTTAATTCAAAGCATCTTTTAATAATGTGTGAATAAAGCCTATTTCCTTTCCAGAGCCTGTTGTTTTTTTATTTCAATTACTCACAGATATCCATGAGTGGCAAAGGAGGCTTGCAGTCTTTCTTACTTAAGGAATCTGAAATTGCAGAGAATCCATCCTCATCATGACCTGTTCAAACCATCAACCTGTTCAAACCTAAATTATTTATACTATCATGCCATAAATCCTTCCTTCACTACTGAAAATTAAGATAAATTATAAGAAAGGGAAAAAAACTCTCAAATATAGCATTTAAGAAGCTCATGTGAGAGGCAGGATGCCTAGATGTAGTCTCCTTTTTCAGTCTGTTTACCCAGTCAGGCAAAGTCACAAGAAGCAGCACTTCCAAATGCAGGCCAAACTCAGCATTAGTGCACTACCTTTGGTGGTCACATATACAAGTTCAAATCTCCATGGATGAAGGGAGGAAGGGGATTGCTGCTCTCCCATCTCCCAGATGACTGCTCCAACCGACTGTATCTAGCAGGTTGTAAATTGGTTTATCATTTAGTCTGCTTTTCATCTTTCTTCGAAACAAGAAAAATTGAATCAAGTGAATTGTTTGCCAGGCAAAGCAATGAAAGGTCTGTGTAACTTAGATGAAATTAAATAAATAATTTTTAAAAGGAACAAAGCACTGAGATTACATTTGTTCTGAAACTATCCCTTTTGCTGGGGTTTTCTCGGTTTGTCTGCTGTGGGGAAAGGGTAGAAGTCAGAACAATTGTTTCTGTAATTCCTACACTTAAGCTCAGAAGCTGAGGCTCAGAGTCAGAGACACAGCACTAGCTTTCAGTCATGACCCCAAACACAAAACTAGACCCATACTTGTGCCAAACACTTTCAGCCAGTTTCCCCAATGAAGATTTTTCAGAGCATCATTTCTCCAGCCACCCTTCATTCAAACCCCTCTGTCTCCCACAATGCTTCTTTTTCTTCTCATTTGTCCTAGAGTCTGAGAGAAGTCACATGAGAGGAGGGCTGCATGCAATATGTTTGTATCACTAGTGTTACTTACCATTAGAAGTCTTTGCTGGAAGCTCCTTAGCAAATAACAAAGATTCATCTGGGTAGATAAGTGGACTTTTATTGAACAGGCAAACTGATCTGCAAAAGCCATCACTGCAGATACTCTTATGTATTGTGTGACAGACATGTAAGCAATAGCACTGAAGCCCATCCTATTTGAACTTTTCATGATAAGCACATATTGAAATTTTTGCCTGGCAGAACATCACATCACCCATGGAAGAGTTCTCTTGTTCTTTTTAGTTAGAGGAGAATCAAAGACATAATTATCTGGAGTGACTGAGTCATATACATATCTGTTGGTATCAGTTTAAGCTTGACCTGTATTGTAAAAAGTAAAATTAACGTTGCAACTGCCACCCAGAGACTGTGATTAACTGTAATTTGCATACTTTATTGAAAGTTGATAGTGTGCATGCTACCAGCTGGGAAATTGTGCAATAAGCAATAATTAAACAATGAAAAAGAGTAAACAGAACTTCTTAGTGTGTTTTGGAGCAGTGAATAAAAAGGTGACTTTTAAAATTTTATTCACACAAAGCAAAAAAAAAAAAAACAAAATACAACCACATGACCTATGGTTTAGTGAGTAAACAGTGAACATTTGTAAAAGGCTACCAAAATCACACGATTGATAGAACAGTAACACTACTAAATCAAGACTATTCTCCAGACTTACAGGACCAAAAATTTCAAAGCCAAAGGGACCATTTCCGAATATCTATCTAACTGCAGTTCACTAACATACTGATTGGACATTTGCTCTCAGAGGGTTGCTGGGTTACTTGGAATTTTGGGCGTTTTGCAGAGGGTTGAAAAGCGTGAAAGTAAAGGTTTCCTGTAGGTTTGTAGGTTTGTGAAACTTACCATTGCATATGAGAACCTTGGCATGAATTTGGCTTTTTTGCTATTTCCAAGTCCCAGTTTATAAGATGTATTCAAAATGTGATTGTTGCAGACATGTACAGCACCATAGGACAGCTCCCTCCCTAAAGCAAATTCTTAAAATCTCATTTTCTATTTGGACATTACCAATTAATTCTGTGTGAGAATAGCTCAACTACAGCTCATGTGTTCTATTTTGTTTGTCATAGTGCCAAGCTTCATTCGCGATCGTATTTTCACTTTTTCTCAGGTTTGAGGACCTCTTCTGATGGTGGTATTGGCCTGGGTTTAGCAAGTTGGCCAGGCTTAATTTCAGGCATTTTTTCACCATGTCTGTACACACTTACAGTGACATCCACTGTTTCCCCACCATACTTGTTCTTGACATGGATGCTATATTTGCCTGAGTCTTCTGAGGTCACTCCCTTGATTGTTAAACTCGCATATTTCCCTTGTTCCAGTGAAAATGCATAGTGCTCATCAATTTCAAAGGCCTTGTCATTCTTGAACCAAACAACTTCAGGGTCAGGATTTCCAAATACAGTACAGGTCAGATTCAGTGTCTGAGAAAGGAAAACAGAAGTAATTTTGAGATCCATCAATCAGTTTTGTTTAACCAGAATATTCTCAGTATTGCTTTCAGACACTTTTTACTCCTAGTTAGTTAAACTGAGACATGGTGTCATGTTCTTGAAGACTGAAATGTAGTGTTCCTAATATTCCTTTTTTGCCTTTATTCCTTTCCACTGTCTTACTGTAATACAGTATTAGCCCCAGGGTTACAGTGTCTGAAGATGGTAAGTTGGACTGACATTGCAGTCCTGGTTGTAGGAAATTCCTGACAACCCATTTGTCTGACATGAGGTTCAGGCAATGATAGTTTTAAAAACATCCTTAAAGTTTCCCTGTACACAGCAGGGAGCAGGACTAAGAAAATCTTTTCTGACCAAAGCCTCCTGAGGTTATTCCTTGAGATGATTTGAAAAAAAAAAAAAAAAATAAAATAACTTAAAAATAGAGCACATAAAGTGAATCACTGGACATTGATTCCAGGTGCTGCTGACTAGTAAAAGTGGAAATATTTTATGAAGAATAAATAATACATAAATGTTGGTAAAGTGCTCTTAGAATAATAGAATTGTTTGGGTTGAAAGTGGTCTCAAAGATCATCAAGCTTCAATCTCCCTACAATGGGAGGGACACCTTCCACTAGACAGAGTTGCTTGAAGTCCTATCCAACATGGCCATGTGTTACATGCATGTATAGCATATTCAGAAAATACCTGAAATTACTTAATAGACATTCCTGACAGCTTAGGTATTTTTCAAGTACTGAACTGAGGATGAAGTAGCTCATAAAATTTTCATGGTCATTCCTCCAAATTTTTATACATTTATTGCTGAACCTCATTTTGGCCACCCCCTAGGTATATGTATGTAAACTTCATGTACTTAGGTATAGGGATCACATAATAAATGAAAGAATCATTTAAGAAGTTGCAGAGATTAGTTTAGTGCCTACTTCATTCACTTTTGCTGGAAACTCATTCTGCACAAAATTCTGCCCTAAATATTTAAGCCACCTTAAGAATTCCACATATGCAGCATCATGTTAGAGAAAAAAACATGCAAACAAACAAATAAAACAAAAAACCCCCCAAAAAACCCAAAACAAAACAAAACAAAAAAAAACACCACAACAAAACAAACCAACAGAAAGCCAGAAACCAGAATTAACAACCCAAAACTAACAATTTCTACCAGAATTCTTCCATGTATTCCCTCTATATTACCCTTCAGATTGCACCAAATCCTGGTCTAGAGAGGGCTGAGAATGTCCATGTCCTCATGTGAGTGTTTTGAACAATGTTTTCTATGACTGATGATGACTGAATAGGTGCAATAAAACTCAGAGTAAAAATAAAACTAAGAAATTTTAAGTGATCAAAAGCACCATATGTTCACAAATAGAGGTAGTCTTGCATACTACATGCCTACAAATTCAGAAAGAATGTTGAAGTAAGATTTACATGCTCTGGGTACAACATAGTGACAAGCTAAATTTGTGAGTATTCTTGAAGATGTGGCATCATGTAAGAGGTAAAGTTAATTAATAGCATATAGGAACCAGCCTTACTATAAAATATTTAAAAGAGTCATGATGCAAACATGAAAATAAAATTTTGGGAAAATAACCTACTGTCTAATAGTGTGAGCTTAATTCTTTCTGTCCTTTCTGTAACATGGGCAACATTTAATTACTATTGGTTTGAGAAGTTACCTCATTTGAGAGCAATTAATAATTAACTCCTAATAATTAATCAAGTCTTAATAAATTAATATTCAAAACTTAGCAGAGAACAGATATATACCACAGTCATTTTAGATCATTTGTGTCTTTTCTAATTTATTAAATTCTAGATCTGACCTAAAATCAAATTACTCTCCTACTGCTTTCAACTTCTGTAAAACCATCTGCATTCCTTCCCCTGTTGCCATCAAAGTAAACCTCTCACCACTCAGCACTGACTCATTGGCAAAAATTGTCCTTACCTTCCCATCCATTATAGTAACAACGTCAGGCAAACCACCAATGACTTTACCACGATCTAGGAGTAAAAGAAAAAGATGAGTCCTGTGTGAAGTTTAGACCTTCAAAATCATTCATTTCTTAATGATTTTACAATTTGGTGTGAGTCCTAGTTTCGGGGTTTTGTGGTTTGGGTTTTTTGTTTTGGTTTTGGTTTTTGTTATCTTTAAAAAAACATAATACAACTTTTGTGATGTTGCATGGTGGGGTTTTTTTTAATTGTATGGTATGGTCCTCACAGATCTTTTTAGCATAGATTGTGCTATACTATTCTAAACTTATACACATAACAACCTTGAAGCTACTGCTGACCTTGACAGTTTGTGCTTTAGGCCTAGAGCAAAGCAAGAAGGATGCTTTTAGCATTTTAGTGGTGTCTAAGGTCTAAGGAAAATTTGTTCTGCCACTGCCTTTGTGGGCAGAAGTATCCTGTAATTACCAGGGGAATTGATATAATTTCCACCACTCCTACAGTCCCTATCAGTAACAAGCTTCCCCACTGTTTGGGTCTCAGCAAGCAGTGCACAATAGGCATCAGCAAGAAATTTTTTACTTATTATATAGATCCCAATATTCAGTATCATCAGCAACTTTGAGAGTCAACACCTCCTTGCACGACACACAATTCACACTTCACCAAATCTCTGCAGACACCAGAAGATACAGTGTAGGCTTGCAAAATATGCAAAGCTTTCAGTGGATATCCATTGGAATTAAAGACAACAAAATGCACAAATTACTGTTATTATTGCAGCATTTTGGGCTAACAGAGGATTTCTGCAGTCACAGAACTCGGTAAATTGTGGCAGCATATCATGATGGATGCCTTAAAAAGAGTACTAGGCTACATCGTAGAACACCTATGATAAAATGCAAAATAAACTTACTCTTCTCAGCAAATGCAGCTGCCCTAGAGTTGTTAAAGAAAAAAGAGAAATACATAATGTTATTGATGAAATTAGTTGTTCGGTTTTTGGTTGTTTTTTTGTTGTTTTTTTTTTTAAGTAAAGACACTGTTGTTACAGCATTAAAATGCAAAAGATGTAGCACTTACTTGAGTCGCTGGAACTCTGCAACTGCATCATCAAAAGCTGTAACAAAACAATTTGAGAGGGTTATTCTCTATGACCATAACTTGCACTTGGGGCTCAGTAGAAACTTTTAAACACATATCCATGTTACAAGTCTTTAAAAACCCATACAGGGTTACACAATAGCACAACAGAGAAACCAGACCCCTGAAACCATATTCAAATTGTCCTGAAAGCAGATACAAGACTAAAAAGATCATAAGAGTTATAAGACTGAATTACAACTGGTTCTCATCAAAGACTTTCTGCTTTTACTCATTCCTCTGATTATTGCCAGTAAAATCTGCATGAGACATGAAAGGGCATCATATAAATCTGGTCTTATAAATATACCTTGCCCAGATAGGTCAAGTGTTCGTTTGTAGGATTCCTTGTCACCAAAGATTTCAAAGGTGTAGTTGCCCTTATCCTTTTCTGTGGGTTCATTTATCTGCAGCCAGGCAATATCCTCTCCACCCCCAATCTTCATCTTTTCACCAGAAGAAATCTTAGATTCCCTGGAAAGAAAGGTGAATAGAGATGAGTTTGAACATTCTTTTCCTGTCTATTCTCAGTGGGAGATCATCTCCAAGAAGTTACAAAGGATAACATACTATTCCTAAACTACAGATAGATTGTAACTAACGGGACAAATTTCCCAGAAGACTCTTTGCTTCCTAGTGGGGATATGAAACACTTTATTTATTTGTTCATCGCTCTTCTCATTCTTCTTCTCTCCACACAGCTGTATGTTGTGTATTTATGCTATATGTTCA
>JAWWEV010000115.1:95497894-95514449 GCA_035583235.1 Hafferia zeledoni
AACTACAGATAGATTGTAACTAACGGGACAAATTTCCCAGAAGACTCTTTGCTTCCTAGTGGGGATATGAAACACTTAGAAACTATTGAATTTTCATTTCAAATATTTATTTGTTCATCGCTCTTCTCATTCTTCTTCTCTCCACACAGCTGTATGTTGTGTATTTATGCTATATGTTCATACATGACTCTGTGTGAATGTGTTTACATACACTTCATACACAGTAAAATAGAATACATGAGAAAAATAAACTAGAAGCAGATCACCTTTCCTGATTATGGAAAAACATCTTTTGTGTTTCATTAACTTCAGAAACTCCATTAAGAAAACAATAAAAGATTTGCATAGAATTCCTCTTGCATCAAGTCAAAATACACCTTTTTTTTTTTCTTTTTTTGTTTAAAAAAAAAAAACCAAACAAGAAAATTTCTGAATTCTAGATAAGTAATAAAAAAGCCAGTGGCATTATATTGACTTATCATCACTTCCTAGTTAAGAATAAAAGAAATGCTCTATGGCTTCACATCAGGGGGTCTTCTGATTCACAGACTCTCATCAAAAGTGGAAATAGAATAAGATATTTAATGAGAGCATGCAAACCAAACCACTTTCAAGGGTTCAAAGAGAACTTTCCTCTTTCAAACATTAACTAAAGAGATATTTCTTTTCATTCTTCCTCCCTAAGCATCTTTGGCTGGAACTTTTAATAGATGAAGTCAGTTTTAGCTTCTCCTTGATCATGCATTTTATTTGCCCAGACACAACTGATTTGGCTTCGTAGCTAGAGAGAGTAACTTCGATGAAGAAAAGGTATTTTTACAATTTCCCTTCCTGTAATACAATGACATGAGTTCAGCCTACTAAATTAGATTCCTGGATAGAAACTGCTATATATTTGAAAATATTGCATATAATATTCCCCACTGTGCCATGAGTGGATGATGCATACTAGGTTTAGGATTTTTATTGCATTCTGTGCTATGCAAGACAGTGGATAATTCAAAGCGAGATAAAAATTTACATGATTAAAAAGAAAAATCATGCTTTGTGTAGCCTCTCAATTTTTCCAGGAAAAAAAATTGCTATAATTTCACTTAAAAGAGAAGGGAAATTTGGAGAGGCTGGGAAAGGCTGTTGGGTTGTTTGGCTTAGGCTTTGTTTTAGCTTTAACAGCTCTGATTATAATCATGGAAAAATTTAAATTTTGTTTTTTCAGACTCTGTGTTCAATGATCTTCAAGAAAATCAATAGCATTATAAAATCTGAAATATTTGGGGAAGGGGGGAAGTCTATGTAAATATAAATACTGACACTGATATTTCCATATTAGCCATGCAGCATTCTTTGCTTTTATATTTCTATGAAATGAATGATGGAATGGACTCAATCGCATTTAAAGCTCAATTAGATATAGTAAAATGCAGAAGCTTTTTTTTTCCTTTTTCTTTTCATCATATTAGCATCACAATTATGAAAGAAGGAGCAGAACTTACTAAATACAAAGTATTTAATATAGTAATAAATACAAATACATTTGCACACCCTTGTAAATATGTTCTTGAGTTCCCTGGACCTGATTTTCATTGACACTATGGGTTCCTGTCTTCATAGAAAGCAAGGGCTGGACAACACTGCAAATCTAGGTTACCATATTCATACTAGGATATCAGCCTCTTCCTGTCCAAGTCAGAGCATTTCACTGTGTGTCATCTTTGTAAGCCATCGAGGAATGTAATAGTTAAACCACCTCAAGTGTTTTCAAATCCTTTCAAACATTACCAGCAGCTTCAAACAAGTGAGGGCCTGACACAGCAAAGCATTTGGACACATATTTAACTGCAAATACACAGTTTAGATGTGCAGATGATTAGACCATCTCCAAAGTCTAATGCAACACAAGAGTGGAAAACTATCAGGAACATTAAAGCTTATTTTTGGCCATATTATCCTCTCTGAAGACTATGCTCAAAGTATTGTGTGCCCCACTGAACACCTTTTCAGAGAGCACTATCAAAACTAAAATATTTTGGGTTACTTATTGAGTGTATCAGCTTGGAAAAAAATCTCCTTTCTTAATACAGGTTTTTATTAAACTGTGAGAGCAGATTCTTGGTATTCACCTAGTACTGGAGGAGAGTTTCATCCACTTCAAGTAAAGGGCAGCCCTGAAAAGGAAACTATGCCCAAATATTTTGCTATCTTTTATTCAACCAAATGAAAACAAACAGTATCGTGTTGAATAAGAGAAAACAACACCACAGACTCCTTTTTCCTGTCTTCTACAATCCTCCTGATCACTCTTGAACAAGTCTGTTAATACTTCTTTTACCACATGTACTATCTATTTAAAAAAAAATAATTTAATGTGCTGGAAAGAGATATTTATTAATGTGGTCCAGTTACTAAATGAATGCCACAGAATAATAAATTCTAAATAAAAAAGACAGCATTTTTTCTCAAATAAAATTAAAAAAATATTCTTATCTACCTGTGACACCAGTTGACTTTCATTTCTTCATTGTAGTATTTCAGGAAACACTGGAGCCTTATTCCTTCCTCATTGCAAAGGATCTTCAGTGGAGAGGCTGACTTACCTACATAAAATAGAATATATGTGAATCAAACAGAAGAGATAGTGGAATGAGCAGGAAACAGTCCAATGGAATATTTGAACTGTCAGGATCTGGGCCACGATTCTGAAGTACCACAGAGGCAATTGTCATACCTCTCATGGGACATCTGCTGATTTATATCAGGTGAAAGTTCACCATGAGTTTATGGTTTTATTGTGATATAAAAGCATTATGACTAGCAAGACCCAGTTTGAAATAATAATAAGCTAGTTATATAATTGCCATGAAACAGTAGTTTAATGATTCTAATTACATAAATATTTTATACTTGTGCAAACCCTGTTCTTTCAGTGGAATGACTCCCAGCTTTTCACTGGGAAAAAGATCAGAGTCTCATTCTCTCTATGTCAAGGTTCACTTACTAATGGGGAGTAGGAAGAAAATTATTGCTATGACACTTCCAGAGTATCTAAACCAAACAAGTCAGGTGGAATAATACTTTGTTCCCTTTTAATACTGTCAATTAGCGAGGTCAACTGACTATTCAGGAACTTAATAACACGTCCATAGCAACATAATCATTATGACTCTTAGAGATTTACCACTTAAAATAAAAACTTTCTGCCTCAGCCTCAAATGACTTCAACATAAAAAACCTACATGAAAATTCAAGACAGCATTTACTTACCACTTGCTCCGCTCAGTGCCAGAATTATATCATCATAAACTGCAGAGAGGAAAAAAAAAAAAAAAGGAAGAAAATGTACCATCAAAATTCAGTCCGAATATAGCTTTGTTATGTTCATTTTAATTAAAGCAATATGGGAAATCTTCATATCCCTAAGCAAAGAAAACCATTAAAATTGCAACAGGTGTACAGGAAAAATTGGAAACTGTCCGTGTAAGGCATATGAATTCTGTGCTGTGTCACTGAGTATCTCTGCCTTTTGTAGAGTCAGCTGTCTGCTACCAAATCTTTGTCTTTGTATCCCTTGGTGGGGCAGGGAGTCACTAAAAACTGGGTATTTCAAATTCAAAGAAGCGTGCAGGGGGAAAAATAATATAACATTCTAGGTGAAAATAGTTTCCACTGCCTCTGTGATGGCATTTGACAAATTTAAAGGCCTTTAACACTAAGTGAAATAAACTAGGTATCATATCAAGCTTTTGAAATATCACTTTGCTGATAGGTTTGCAGGACAGAACCCTGAAGACAAGTGCAGAAGATTGAAGAACTCTTTCATAGTAGAAGAATCATATTCAGTGACACTGTAAGATGGAAGAAGAGAGAAAAAAGAACCACAATCTTAAGAATGCATAGTCAAGACTGAAGGATGTACATTCTAAGATGAGGAATTTTTATGAATAAGGAAGACAGAGAAATTAATGAAGTTCAGAAAATAATACTTATATATTTGTTCTGCATTGATCTGCATATGTACATTTTTGTCTTTGCTAACATAAATCATGATTCGGTTCCATAACTCGTTGAAATCCCCAGTATGTTCTACTGACACATTGACATGAGGACATGAATTTCATACTATATATACATTATATTATCGATGTCTGAGAAGGTAGGGTTATGTCAACCATGTTGTCTAAATGAGATTTTTTTCTTTCTGAGAGAATAATGGGCAGAATTAGATTCATTAGATTAATTAGATTAATGGGCAAAGAATTTATGAAGAGGAAAAATGCCTAGAAGATTATCAATTGATAACGCAGTCCTCTGCAGTCAACCATGGCTTAAGAACTCAGCCTGATATTCATCTGTTCCTCTTATTTCAGGTACTTCCTCCATCTGCTGAAAAAGAATGTTAGAGATCTTTGGTAAACTGAGTTAATTCTTTAACATGTCTTTCTCCTACTGGGAGTCTGTAAAAGTATTCATTATTTGTGTCAAATGGCTACATGCAAGTGGGATGAACCCACTTAGGCCTAGTTGGCAGGACCTAAGCAAAGAAGCCTAGGCAAGCTCTTTCTATCAAAGTTAAGTAAAATTTGCTCATGTTGGCAACAGATCAGCCTTTGTTATAGACTCAGAATAACAGAATATTCTGAGTTGGAAGGGACCCACAAAGATCACCAAGTCCAGCTCTTAAGTAGACGGCCCCTACAGGGATCAAACTCACAACTTTGGCATTATTAGCACTATGTCCTAACCCACTGAGCTAATTTCAGGACCAAAGTAAAATAACAATTTTTTTCACACACACACACAAAAAATAGATATATGTAGGATTACAATATCTCAGTGATATCATATGAATACCTGTCATTTTTTAAATGCTGTCATGGGTTCATTTTAGACTAGATTCTCTTACTCTTATTTGCATTTATCTTTATTTAAATGTCAGTGCAGACTGAGTTTGAAGTAACCTGCCCCCCGGAATATGCAGTCTTCCCCATTCATGCCAAACTTCTCTGTTTATCCTTTATGTTTCAAGGCTAACTCCACCATTTAGGAGACAAGTTACTTGTTTTTTCTGGTTGACATTTTCAAAACCTGGACCTACAGAGTTAGACTCTGTGAATTCTCTAAATAGACATTTCACTGTATGTTTCCAGCACAGCACAGTTTTGCCATTCCTGAAGTATAGTCACTGGAAGCTGGAAGGACCCCTGATCACCTGATGGATACCTACTGTACCTTTTGCTTATTCCAGTGGTCAGGATACACGCACATACACACAGACAGAGCTGTAGACTAATGGATTGATATCTGTGTACATATCAAAGGACAGGAAGGGAGAAATTGATTAATGAGAAAAATATTTCATAATGTGGGACCTGAGCATGACATAAATGATATGGAATAAGGGATGGAAATTTTGCTGGCTTTGGCTGGGTTAGAGATAATTTTATTCATAGCAGCTAATAAAAGGATGTTTTAGCTATTGCTGAGCTGTGCTGGCACAGCATTAAGCCCTTTTTTTCTTCTCCTCACACTGTCACACCAGGAGGAGGCAGGGCAGGCAGTGCACAAGAAGTTGGGAGGGGACACAGCCAAGACAGCTGACCCAAACTGATCCAAAGGACATTTTATACCATATGACATTAAATTTAGTATATAAAGCTGTGGGAAGAAAAATGAAGTGTGGAGCATTTGAAGTGATGCTGTTTGTCTTCCCAAGTCACAGTGTGATGGAACCCAGCTTTTCTGGAAATGGCTGAACACCTGCCTGCCTGTGCAAAGTGGTGAATGAATTCCTTGTTTTGTTTGCCTGCATACACAGCTTTTGCTTTACTTGCTAAACTCCCTTTAGCTCAACCCAGGAGTTCTCTCACTTTTCCCCTTCCACTTTTCTACCCCATCTCACTGAAGAGGAGTGAGTGAGAGGCTGAATGGAGCTGAGCTGCCAGCTGACACTAACCCACAAAATGGCTTTATGATTTTTTAAATCAAAATCATTCTCATTCCCTACTGACAGCCCCACATCAACATATTCAGCATTTTTTTTGCCTTAGGGTTTTGTTGGGTTTTTTTTAGATATTAAAGCTTTGCAAATTTGAGAGAACTGTCTCACATAAAATAGAGTGTCTGTCTGATTAGAAACATACTTCATCTCCTGCTTGTCAGAGTGCTAGAGATGAATCATTACAATGACCAGTGTCACCCCTTCTAGACTGCTGATCTGCAGTTCAGGTCTCTGTAACATAAGAAGATAAATTAAATGCAGAGAACCCCAAAAATGTTTGCTAACAAGCCATTTTCAAGGATAGATCTTTGACACCTCTTGAGAACATGTGGATATCATTATTCCATTATAGTAAATTGAATGTTACCTTTTCCTGATAATTCAAGAGAAGATACATCATGACCTCTATCATCTGATAGTGTCGCCTTATAAACTCCTTCATCTTTGCGAGACAGCTACAGGAGAAACACAAGATGTTTACTGACAAACTTGAGAGTAATACTATTTTTGCTCAACCCCTGCATAATTTTCAAAATAAAGTAACACACATTTTACTGCCTTCTGGATAAATAATCTTACCAGAGATGAGATGGAAACTATGAATAGCTTGTTCATGTTTTCTTTAGGGAGCTGTATTTAATTCTTAAGCCTAAAACATATTCTGATTTCAGTTCAATTGCCTCAAGAAACCTTGTTGGGCTTTTTTTGTTTCAAAAAGACAAACAGAATTGATCCTGGTCAGTAGAAACTACACGCAGCATAGTAAGATGTGACAGAGCATAACTTCAACTCATACAAACTTCAGAAATGCAATTTTTCTTCAACCAAAATGAATAATTTTTTAGTTATGTAAAGCATTAAAACATATCTATATCCTATAACTGTCCAAATACGAACCCATTCATGCTGTTTTCATTCAAGCAGCAACTCTAGTCAAATTAAATCTATGCTAAGTAAATAATTAGGTCATTATCCTTAGAGAGTTTACATTCTAAACTCTGCCACAGTGATACTGCATTAAAGGCAGTAGGGGGTTTTGATGTTTTTTTAGTATATTGTAAAACCTGAAAGAAAATATATTAACAGTTATATAGAGATTAAATACTACTTAATTGTTGGAATTACACAAATCCACAAGCAAGTAAACCATAGCACTTGTATCATATTGAATGACAAATAACAGGAGCAATTCTAGACAAGCAGAATTCCTCCCAAATAAAAAGTTTTCTCAAGAGAAATGAAACCCCTGGAAAGACAGTATCCTCTTGCAATTGAAAGGAAGGAAGGAAATTAAAAGAATATGAGGTCGTTAAATAAAATAAATAAATCGATTAGATGGAAGGCTTATGCCGAAAGAAGAAAATCTCAGTCTGGAGAGGGTTTTGTCACTTTACAAATGCAGCAACTATGCAAGCTAAGTTTTCAGACACAAACTGGGTTATCCTGTTTGCATAAAGATAAATTGTAAGAAGCCATATATTTCAAACATTCATTTTAGCCAATAAAACTGAAACACTGTCAAAAATTAGGTGCTTGAACAAATTGAAAAATTAAGGAGCAATAAGAAAGAGTGAGATAGAGTTCACCTAAGGACTCTGAAGCAACTTAAGCCTGAACTGTCTGAGCTGATAACAAAAATAGATATATTTTACAGGTATTAGTTATTCAGCAGCTAATTGAAGGGTAGAAAACATGTTTTTTCTTAAGACTGGTTACAGAACTCATGATAGCTGGTTTACTGCTTTGCCTGGCAAACCTTTGGTGTGTCAAGCAGAAACCGTCATTTCTAATCAGCGGGTAATACTGTACCTTGGGAATACTGAGGTGGCATTCTCCCTTGTGCAGATCAGGTACTTCCTCAACATCAACCCCAGAACCATCCTTATACCACTTGAAATCAGTCTCCTTCTTTGTGTTTGCAACCTGTCCAACAGAAAAGGCACATTGGTCTATGTCCAGGTGTCACACCTTAGATAGTCACACAGGTACTTTCAAGATAAATCACTTTTTTATAAGACATGTCAAATAAAGCTAAGCAAAACCCCAATTTTAACCAAGTCCTACTAAGCAAATCTTAGTCCTATGGAATATCTTTGCAGCACAGTATACAGTTTACAGCTTTAAAGCCCTGTAAAATCTTTAAAGAGAGTCCTGTCAATGTCTTCCCTTAAATGGTTTTGCACCCTTGCTCTGTGGTTGTAGTTTGTCTAGAGATAGCTGTGAGAAGCAGATTTGAAATTAAAGCTGCTGGACTCTCCTTTATCATTTTGTGTTTGCCATGCAACTCCAGAGAGCTGTAGAACAGAATCTGGGTCCTACCACTGACAGTCTTTGGCTAATTTGGACATCTATCCCAGCTACTTAGGCAGTGTCTCTCATGGCTAAACTGCAGAAGGCACCTGAAATTACTATTCTAAAAGCAGCTGAGACTTCAAAATTGCGAGTTGCATCAAGAATCCTTTTTCCCCCCCCTTACTACATTGCGTTCTATGGGGTTTACAAAGACCAGAGGAATCCTGCAAATTGCAGTCTCTCCCAACACAAAGGGGCTTCACAATGTAGTGCAAATATTGGAAAGCCATAATTTTGCTTTCTAGTAGTAGCAGCTCATCTAAACAATGCATAAATACATACAGCTATACCTCAACTACTGTTGTAATTTTGAAATAAAATTGTGTATTGGATGAGCTTAAATCATTGCTGGATAAATTACCTCAAACTGTGAATTTAAAGAAGCTAAAAGCGTAGATCTTTTTAGAAACCCTGACAATATACATATATTTTATATTTTCCCCCACTTTCAAAAACACTGTAGTTTGTTTGATGTCACTGTCCCCATAACCTTCTAAATATTACAAAAATGCAATGGTATTCTCATGTGTAGTCTACATTCCCAGTCAGCATGGCTTTGGTAGAAGGACAGAGCTGGCAAGACATTTCTCAGTCCTGAGGCAGTTGCTCTAAAAATGGTCCTTAAAAAAAAAGTAAGAAACTGAACAAATGGATAGAGGGCAGCCCAGAAGTTAATACAGATCTTCAATAGTTTTCAACTGGCTTGCCTGGAGGAAAAAACATGCACCAATTTCTAACACTTTCACATTAGAGAAGTCATTCCATAGATGAACAGCTCTATGAAAGCTCTCTACAGAGGTGATTAAATAAATAGGAAGGTCTCCTATACTGATTCCTAGGCATCTCTATGAAACATGCTCCAATTAATCACAGCTATTGCTGCTTAATAACCAGTGTGGTTGCTATGGATCTCTGACAGAATATCTGAGATCACAACCTGGCCCAAAGCAATGACTTGCTTGAGAAAAGTGAGCAGCATTTTATATTTACCAGTGACTACGAAGTGGCTGTTACTGTAGTCCTGACATGATTGGCAATTTGATTTGAACAAAGCCTAAAGAAATAAGCCTTTAATGTTTTTCAGCTATTTTTCATCAAAGGCTGCTAGCGCTCAGTCTGACAATAAATAGACTAAGTTTCAGACACATGCAGTTTGCAGTGCTGTCATTACCACATGTTGACATTTACTATGAAAAGTTACTTTTTTGCTGTTTAGCCACACACCAAAAATCTTGCTTTTAACAGACACAGTACAAATAAAGGTCAAAGTTATGCAAGAATGGGTAACATCTGAAATTTAGAATTACTAGAAGAAAAATGACAGCACTTTCTGGCACATGGAGAAAAATAAAAAAAAATAAAAAGCAAAAAGAATATATCAAATTGTCATTCAAATGGACAACCATGTCCCACTGGCATTGATGGGCCACAATACCAAGAACATGGCCACCAATCCCAACCAATCTGAAATTAAATACTAAGTCAATCAGGTCAAATCATACAAAATATAAGTGGTATATGAGGTAACATTTTATATACTCTTTTATAACACAATCCATATTTGGTCATTATTACTGTCATGGACCGGAATCATACATTCAGTCCTTCACCCTGCACAAGCTTCCAGTTGGCATTGTTTCTTACCAGCCCTATGTCGTGCCTTTAAGAAAATCAAGGCAAAGTGCTCTCTCTTACAGATACTTTCTTCACATTATCCCAGGCTTTACAAGAGGTAAAACACCCTTGACAATTGTTTATGCAGAGGAGCACTAAACAGACCCTGGAAGAGAGCTGGGCCAAGTGCTGTGATATGCCCTGGGGAGGTAGAGGCAGTTCCTTGATTGCTTTTATTACCACAGAAATAGCCGAGTGTGGCCACACTTCTAACTTGCATGTCAGGTATCTGCAGTTTGAAGGACAAATCCATGCTTTGTTGTTCAAACTCTTCCTATGTACAAATATCAGTTAACAGCCATAAACAACAGTACCGTGTGAACCTAATGGCCAGTCACATACTAACAGTAACAAACATTATAAGGTCAATAGCATAGTTAAAATGATGAGTGTGCAAACATCCCACATCTTAGATTTCATTTACATAAAATGTTCTGACCTTGTGAACAAAAAGCACACTGGTGAAAAGCAAATAATCAGATGCTCAGCCTTTCACAGCTCCAGTGATATAAACAGGCTCAAGAGTCAATGAAAAGAAGGATAATTTCAGATTAATTTGTAGACAATTAACACTAGTATAACTAGTTCAGCAACATTTAATTCCCCATGTGAATGAAAGGATAAGCAGGGTTCATGCCTGAGGCAAATGCATGTGGAGATTATAAAGTACCCCAGCTATGGAGCTCAGTACCAGCAAAGATACCATGTCAGCTAATGAGTGTTGAGACCTAAAATGTGGGCACACAGAACGGCAGCTTCACCACCCAGGTCAGTTCTGATGGGAATAATTTGAGGTTAAAGGTCTCCTAATTAGTGAGCAGGAAAAAAAAAAAAAAAAGAGAAGAAAAAAAATCTCACAAATGCATGTAAATTGTTCATAATAAATGATTCAAGTTAATCTAATTAAAAACCAAAAGTTATTCAAAAGAAGTGGAGAAAATTAATATAAGAGTCCACATTAAAGGAAAAGGGAATGAAGAAGAATTTGATGCCTGTTGAATTCAATTAACTTAGTTGTTCAGACCTCTAATTAGTCACTCTAGAAGAGCAACAAGAATGAAAAAATATCAGTTCTGCAAGGCATATAAAGGTGTTGATAGCAAAAGTTACACTGAATTCAATACACATATCTTTACTTAAAATTTGAAAGTCATTAGCCAAGCATAGTAAAAATTCAGGTTTTATAACTTTAATTCTAGAAGCCTTTTCTGCATACTTGATTACAGTTGTTTATATAACAGCAGCTTTGTTACAGAAGCCTCTAAATAAGCAAATGGTAAGGAAATATTTTGAACTGGCTTTTTGTCACCTTTTTTTTTTTTTTTTTGAGGAAGGAAGAAGGACCATTAAAGGATACATATTTTGTGTAAATTATTTTTATGGCTCACAGTTATATGAAGAATTGGACCACCTAATAATACATTTAGAAATCTCCTATTTTTTTTATTTTAATGAACACTTCTGCTGAGGAATAATCAGCCTGAAATTTTCATATTAAAAATTTCTAAATAATAAAAAAAGTTTTCCCAGGAAACTTCTAATTTTAAAAATCCCTAAATCTTTCCTCACATTTTCCTACTTCAATTTTTAATCAACATACCCTAACATATAATTTCAAGTATATTTCCTTACCTTACAAGAAAGTAAAACTTCACATTCCTCTGTAACCTTCCAATACAAAAACTCTGAGAAGTGAGGACCTAAGAAACAAAATCATCTTAAAGAAATGCTGTAAAATGAAGACTATCAGAGAGATCCAATGAAAGAAGGAAAAATTGTAACAATTATAACATCCTTACACCAGAACAAGAGGGAATTCCTGAACTACCCATGCACTTGAAGAAAAATCTTGCACTAAGTTTTTATCATACTGACCCAGGCTTCTACCTTACAGCTTAGAAAGCTGAATCTCATCTCTATTTATAAGTCATGTAGTATTCCAAAATGTAAAATGGTGACTGAGACAAGTTAGTTTACTAAATACGTTTGTGACAAGTTGCCATCTAAGCAGAGGAAAGCAACAAAGTACCTACAAGCAAGTGTACAAACAACGCATTTAATGCAAAAGCAACTGGAGAATAAACAAATGTATCCAAACATCCAATTAAATACTCAAAGCAAAAATCCCATGCCAGACATTATTTGTTCAAATAATATAAAGTTTAAAAATGTATTAAATATTACAAACAGAATAGGCAATATTCCTTTTCCCCACTAAGGTTCCAATCCTGGAAAGAAATTGTTATGGTTTAGCCAAGTGGGCCTAAATTTAGGTTTTAAAGTTCAGACTAGGCCTGGGATTGTCAGCTGACTTGAGCTGAGCTGGGCGAGCTAACAGCTGACTTCTTCTCGCCAATAATATTGTATTCCATACCATATTACATCATCTCAAAAGGGGTAAAATCCAGTGTGTGGGTGTGGCTTGGTCAGTTCCATCATGGCTGAACTAAGAGGAGAACATCTTGCAGCTCCTCTATCGTGTTAGGCTGCTGCTGCTTGCATTTTGTTTGAGTTCAGGGAAGTAGACATATTTTGTTGTTATACTTTCTCTTTCTTGCAGGGTGTCTTTTAGAGTACTTACAAATCTGGAGTAATACTCTTTGTATTAATTGGGGAGTGGGAGGTTGTTTCTTGTTATATATAACTTGTGTAAGTGTGTGTTATTTTGTAGTTTTCTCTTAATTTTCTCTTTTCTATATAAATACATGTAGTTAGTTTCAGCATAAACCTGGTTTAGAGTTTTCTCCCTCTCCCCCTTCCCTTTTCACTCTGTCTCGGACAGTTGGCATTTTGCCAGCTCAACCCAAGACAGAAATACATCCTGATGAAAATTTGCTGACACACATAGCCTTTTTATATATTTACTCATCTTAGTAAATGTCAGTGTTTAATGTCTGTAGGATCAGGGCCTATAATTGCAATATTCAGACTGAGGAAGCAGCAAAGTGTCCGACTTTCACTTAAATCATTGAGAACTGAAAGATCTTGTGAGTTTATGCTGCAAGTGGTAAAATTTCTTTCCTAAATCAGTTTTAAACAGCCCTTCAAAAAAAAAAAAAATTGCATTGCTTCTGTACAAAATGTTATATAAGCTATTCAGAATAAATGTGGGGGTTTTATTATTGTTACTTTCATCATAAAAGCCATGTGCTCTCAAGTGAAAATTATAAACTAGAGCCCAGAATCAATTTTTTTAGGATTTCACAGTGATGGAATTCTGAATTAGGTATTCAGTAGTAATTCTCTCACTCAGCTGCAAACAATATTGATAATGAGTGTATAACAAACTCAACAATTGTATAACAACTATGCAACAAATATACACTTAGTTCCTGGAAGTTTGCCTGGACAGAAATCACAGGGTCAAGTTTTTAATCTTCCTTGTCTGGCACTACTTGTCTTGGCTGTCTACTCTTCTGTCAGTTATATTGAATAGACAATTTGTATACTTGAAACTAAATGTGATTAAATGTTTGGTTGGATCAGAGCCTACAGTAGGCGCACATCTCATGAATATTGAGCAAAGGTAACCTCTTGCAAGGAGTCCCACTCTATTTCTCTACTTAGTGAAGGTTCTGTCACAAATTGACGATGTTGGACAATAAGATCCACCAAGCCTTCAAGCATCTTCTCAAACTGTACAATGTACCCATCTTCTAATGAAGAATGGATATGCAAGCACTTAGTATTCACCAGGGATAAATCAGTAGCTGCACATTGGGCCCGGAGTCACCAATGTACTCTGTCTTACCTTGTTTTCTGAGAAATTCCTTTCGCTGGAGCTCAGACTCAGCATATACTGCCTTGAATGCTAAATTTTAGAAGAGGTGAATGAAAAATTATTTAGTCACAAAATTACTCAAAGAATACTTGAAGTTCACTTCTTCATCAAAGTTTCAGTGTTTCAGTGAACATACCATCTCCAATGAGAACTAATGAGGACTGGTTCTTGGCCTTTCCATCTTGAATCTGTACTGTGTAGGTACCTTCATTGTCGATTGTAAATTTTTCCATTACCATTTCTATAATGCCATTGGAACGGTCACAATTTATTTTATGCCTCTGAAATAAACAAAAAATAACTTTAGTACAATGAAAAATTACCTATGGTTCCCATCAAATTAGTCAAGTTTTATGTTCCTGCCGCCACACTCAAGCTTTTCCACATCCTTTTGATTTTAAACTATGGAAACAGGGGTGTGCTTGTATTTGCCGTTGTACAACAGGATCCCAGTGGTGACACAAATCTCTATGTGCAGCTGCATTTGGAATCCTCGAGTCATGGTAATACAGCTGGTTTGGATTTGAAAACAATAGTTTATGGCACTATGCATGTTTGAAGAAGAGCCTACATAGCCAGTCTTGAGCTGCATTATAGCTTCCAGTTCAACAAGGGGATTTGCTAGGCTGAAGCACCAATCCTATCAGAGTCCAGAAATAACTGGAAATATTTGTAGACATAAATGTGGATCTTTAAATAAATCCATCACAGCAAATCTAAAAAGTCATCACTACTAAACATCTGAAACATACATAGCAGCTCAATAGTTGAACTTATTTTCTCACTTTAAAAAGTTTATTTAGGAAGGGTATAATGGTTTTCTCATTTAATGCTAGGTGTGATCTTCAAAGAACACCAAAGTGGAAGACCATGAGAAAAGTAACTTGAGCAAAACCATCAAAGCTTTTGGGAACCAAAACCAGTCAACCAAGTCCAGTAAAAGAGAGGTAGAATTCTGTCAGAACATATAGTTACCTACTGAAGTGTTTGCAGAATATTCAAAACACCAAATGTTGACTTGAATTCAAAGTTAAATATGCTTTCTACTGTTTGTGTCCTTTATGTGTTTGCTTTCTATTAAATATTCCAGAAAGATAAATTATTGTCAGACATCATCAAAGAAACACAAAATTGCAAGCAAATACTGGACAATCCTTGCAAAATATGTGTTCTAAATTTGACGGCACTGTTTTAGTTACAGTCACCTTTTTCTAAGTAATATCCTTTTTTATTCAGTGAGTTCCAACCATGAGGACTGTGTTCCCTACTATCAGTGATGTTGTTTGAATCTCAAGCAAAAAATTACTAAAGCTAAGTAATAATAACCCACAGAAGTAACTTGGTGAATACTTTTAGGTAACCAGTGTGGCCAAAGATATTACACACCAGCTTCCATTCATGATGGCACAGATCAGTAAATGTCACCATCTAGAAGAAGTTATATGCAGTGAATTGTTATAGAGCCTGTTACTGTTAAATGTATTATAGATACTGTTAAAAGGAGACATGATTCCATACAAATATAATGTTTTGATTAACCTGTTTATTGGATTCCAAATGTAAGAAATTATACTAAAGGCACAGATAAAGTTTAGGGAAGGTGAAGAAAGAAAGGCAAAAAAACACTAGTAAAAATGCCACTAATTAAACTCTCTAGGATTTTCCTTTTCTTCCAGAACCTCTAAGTCCTGATCCAAAAGTAGTAGGAATGACACCGCAGATATATGCATGTCCAGACTTCGCGAATGAAGATTTGAGAAGGGCTCTCCCCACGTGGGTGTGCCCTTTGAGCTTGCACAGTGGATTTTTTAGGTGAGGCACAGCATGCACAGAACTGGCCCCGCCCTTTAACTCCTAAGGATCCATTTGCCACGGCCGAGCGAGCTTGGACAGTGACTGTGAAGTCCTTGGGACTGTCTACAGCACCTAGTACTAACCGGGGCTGACCCTGCTGAGCATCCAAGATCTGATGGGATCGGATGGCAGGGAGGCATTGAACTGCCAGGGGATGGTCCTGCTGAGACCCGAACTCAGGACCTTGGGATTCAGAGTCCAGAGTGCTCTCCTTTACATCACGGGACCGCCCCTTACCACATATATATCTGCTTCAGGTTTGAGGGACACATCTTGGCCAGCCTCAAGAACAGATTCACTGTTGTATGTATAACAAGTCTGGAAGAGCAGTGTAGACATGGCCAAGATGTTTAGCATTCATTACTGGTATGTTCAAATATACAAATCTTTTAAATCTTAGAGGGGTAACTGGAGGATGAAGCAAAAGATATGGAATTCACAAAGCAGTAGCCAACAGATTGATCAGGATAATAATTTGTTAAATAAATGAGTTAGAGGGAAGAAACAGAGGTATGGTAATTATATAAAATAGCAGGGAGAAATGTTCATATAATTTGGATATGCAATTTTCCATATATAGCGCAAAGAAAAAAAAATAATAAGACGAGATTAAATTCATCAGGAAATTAAGTAGAAAATCTATTTATCTAAGAGTTCATCTGTAAGAATTAATGAGATAGGCCAAACAGGTTAAAAAGAGCATTTTAAACTTACCCAATCTATCAAAAAGTGTAAATTCAAATTCCTGCTTACAGTTTCTAGCTCACAGAGATAAAGAACCACACTGGTACTTACTTCCTGAGATGTCGGGGAGAATACTGAATTTAAATGTGCCAGAAGCAGAAAAAGGTTGGGGGGAAGGCGGGGGGGGGGGGGGGGGGGGGGGGGGGGGGGGGGGG
>JAWWEV010000115.1:95514549-95583114 GCA_035583235.1 Hafferia zeledoni
AACTGTATGTTTTGACCTGATCCTTTATAAAACTTCTTTTTCTCTTGTTTTCTTATTTTTAGGTAAAGGAAACAAAATATTAAAATAATAAAATAATGGCCGCGTATATGTGGCTCAGTTCATTCCATTTTCAGCTTATTTGGAAATTTTACAAAAAAATGTTTCCTGTTAGGACCTAGAAAGAAAAATACGTCACTTCAGACAATGTCAAGAATCAAGCCACAATTCACCAGCATAATGGTCTATTGAACATGTTCAGTGACTGTAGCCCAGTCTCCAGACAGGTTTTAGAGTGCAATTAGGCTTCTAACTATTGCCATTATGCAGCAAGATGAAGTTCAATGATTTTATGGGCACCATAAATATTAGGCTTTTATGCGACTTTCCACAAAAATATCATCAGTCTCCAGACGTAAATGTCACCTGTGGGTTACTAATTAAAGAGGTGAAATAATGCAGCTCCACTTCAAGACTTTCTGATGTCAACACTTCCAAAACATATGCGAACTAAAAATAGCTCGTTCTGTTCCACGAACATTGCCAAGGCAGAGTACTGTCATTTCAATACATCCTAGGCAGTAATATTCAGGGGTTTAGTACTCTAGTTTATTACTTCTTAAAGCAAGAAAAAATGAAAAGTATTTTACTCAGAAATACTACTTCTTGCACGTGTCAATATGTAATTAAAGTAAATGCTCTTTGCTTTTCTATGGTATAAAAACGCTGATAAGATTGTTTGACCCAAACTGGGGTTTGGGTTCTTAGAATCAACTGTATCTTTCAAACAGCTGCACTGAAGATGGATTCCTCACAGGAATATGTATTCCTGGTGCTGTGCTTTATGGCCTGTAGATGAACCAAATTCCTGCCCTGCAAAGGCATGACCTTGCTTTCTTCTCAGCCCAGTCTAAGCAGTCTTTTTGTGCCCCTTTGGATGAAAAGTCTTCCTAGAGCTAGAAAAATGCAGGAAGCTTGTGGTCTGCCCTTTCATCTCTGTAGCTGTTCAGTGCCCATTCAGTTTCTAAGATAAAATTAAAAAAATAAAATATGAAGTGATACCATATAAATGTTTTAAGTCTATGAACATTCTTTCGTTGTCAAATGCCTCTCACATTATATGTAAAATTAGTAGCATGAGTCTCTAGGAACAGCATGTCTTGCTGGTTTTCGGGTCCAAAACTGTACTTGAAGCAGACTTTTTCTCGAACTATTTTTCTAAAATATTTATACTTATTACTGGTCTGTGTTTAAATTCTCCTCCCTTTGGCTGATTTCTGAGTTAAACCTTGCTCTATTTGTCTGGTGTAAGTAGCCTCACTCTGCAACAGGAATTCTATACTGCAAAAAAGATTCAAGTTAAAGATTGGCCTTCTTTTCAGGTATTATCACATCTTAACAACATGGTATTAAGCAACTATAAAATCCAGAAAACTACAGGCCTGTCAGGGTGACCTTGGTGCCAGGGAAGGTTAAGAAGCAGATCATCTTGAGAGCCATCGTGTAGCATGCATGGGACCACCAGGGGTTCAGTTCCAGCCAGCATGAGCTTGTGAAAGGCAGGTCCTGCTTGACTGACCTGATCTGCCATGACAAGGTGACCCACTTTGTGGATGAGGGAAAGGCTGTGGATGTTGTCTGCCTGGAACTAAATACAGCCTTTGACACTATTTACCACAGCATTCTCCCTGGAAACTGGCTGCTCACAGCTTGGATGGTTGCACTGATTCCTGGCTGGATGGCCAGGCCCAGAGTGTGGGGGTGAATGGCACTACATTCAGCTGGCGGCTCATCACAAGTGGTGTTCTCTGGGGCTTAGTGGTGATGCCAGTCCTGTTTAATGTCTTTATCAATGATCTGGATGAAGGGATTAAGTTGAGTGGGAAGGGCGATCTGTTGGAGAGTAGGAAGGCTCTGCAGAGGGATCTGAACAAGTTGAATAGGTGGGCCGAGGCCAACTGCATGACATTCAACAAGGCCGAGTGCCAGGTCCTTCACTTGGGTCACAACAACCCCATGCATTGCTACAGGCGGGGGACAGAGTGGCTGGAAAGTGGTCCTGCAGAAAAGGAGCTGGGGATGCTGGTTAACAGCCGGCCGAACATGAGCCAGCAGGTGTCCAGGCGGTCAGGAAGCCCAGTGGCATCCTGGACTGGAACAAAATATGTGGCCAGCAGGACCAGGGCATCGTCATCTCACTCTGCTTAGCACTGATGAGGCCACACCTGTAATCCTGGGTTCAGCTTTGGGCCCTTCAACTACAAGAAAGACATTGAGGTGCTGGAACACGTCCAAAGAAAGGCAATGAAGCTGGTGAAGGGTCTGCAGCACAAATCTGATGAGGAGCAGCTGGCGGAGCTGCTGTTGTTTAGTTTGGAGACAAGGAACCTCAGGGGAGACCTTATCACTCTCGACAACTACCTGAAAGGAGGTTGCAGTGAGGTGGAAATCATTCTCTCCTCCCAGATAACAAGTAATAGTACACAAAGAAATGGCTTCAAGTTTCACCAGGAGAATTTGGATTGGATATTAGGAAAAAATTCTTTGGGGTAAGAGTTGTCCAGCATTGGAACAAGCTGTCCAGGGTGTCAACATGTTGAGTCACTATCCCTGGAGGCATTAAAATGTAGATGTCGCACTTAGGGACGTGGTTTAGTGGCAGACTTGGCAGTGTTAGGTTTGCTGTTGGAATCCACGACCTTAAAGGTCTTTTCCAACTTAAATGACTCCACGATTCTATGATAACAATAGAATGCCAATTATTGCATAAAGGTTTATAAACAAAATCACTTTTACGTATGACTCAATAGGTACTTACATCACTGTTTTCAACTTCTTTATCATTAATAACAAATCTGAAGGTAGAATCTGGAGATAAGCTTTCAGCCTGAACCCAGAAACGAACTTCTCCTTTCTCGAGAATCTCATAAGCCAATTCTGATTTCAGAGGTATTGCTGCAGAAGGAAAAGAATCAAAAGTTAATAATGCATGAAACCTTGTGAGAAATAGGAATAGTGTAGTAAAATACTAGAAACTCCCTTTTATTTATGGATATAAAATAAATCTTATGCAGGGAAAGGCCTCTAATGCAGTCTTTGGCTGATTTTTAAATTAATTTCTGAAAGGGAGAAAGGAATTTACAGCTTACACATTGTGTAAGGATTTGGTTAGTGGCAACCTATAGTCTATTGTCAAAGTCAAACTTCAAAGACATTTAGGAATGATGATTTTATTGAGTGTCAACTAATGTTTTTCTAAACAAACTAAAAGATAAGGGAGCAAGTTGTTCCATGAAAAATGAAGCTGCCATGAAAAAATGCAGTTGCCATTGTCTCAAGAAGAATCTTTTTGGAAATCCAGTCATTAGTATGTAATTATATTTATTCTACAATACCAAAAAATAGTTTCAGATCTTCAACTTACTTGGATTCCTTATTTCATAGCTTAATGCCATCAAACGTTCAAGCTCTGAAAATAAGAAAAATATTCATGTTTTAATTTATTCTGAAAAACACAGCCAGAAAATGAGTGTCAAAGAAGGCACATGTCAGCATGAGCAAAATGAACTCCTTAAGTCATATAGGTGAAATACCCTATTCCCTTCAGAAAATCATAACTAAAAAAATAAGATTTAGGAAACTTAAAATTCTGATACATGGATTTAGCATTTGCTAAATCCCTATTTATTTGCTAATGTCCCTATTCTATGCATATTATTGTACACTCTCTTGTGTAAGAGAATCTAAACAAGGGCCAAACCCTATTTTAAACTTTAAAAGCAGCAATAAAAAAGAAAAATGGGAAACAATAGCTTCTAAGCAGTGTATGAAGTTCTTTTATCTGCTGACTTCCTTTCTCACACTGTTCCTGAAAAGTTTGTTTTACTGTGGCAGGAGGCAAAATTGAGCGTAGGTCAGTCTGAACGCAGTACAGAAAGTTCTGCTTAATGCACTATATCCTCATGAAGGCTTTGTGAGAATCTGAAAATCACTTTGTCAGATTTTCATACTAATCTTATTTGTCATATTAATAACCAATAAAGATTTGGAAAATGAACATTACTGCCAATTCCAAATTTACAGATAATGTAAAGATCAGAGAAAATTAACATGGATTTATGACATGGCTGAGGATCTAGCAAAATTACAGGAGAATTTATAACATTTGAATCAGCAAATGACCTGTGAAATAATGAGTTTCAGTACCAAGATGCAAAATCTGATATTTGTGCAGTGATCCAGTACAAAAAAAATTGTAATTTTAAGTGACAGATATGAGCAAGGAAGACATGAACCAAGTGTGAGAATGGAAACACATTCAATGCTTTTATACAAAATACCTTCAAAGGTAGAACTACAAGACCCACAGCGAGATTTCAGAGTGACCCTTCAAAACTAAACCAAAGGGCAGTGCGTCAGGAAATTTTAAAAATTACAAGTTTATATTCCTTAGAAAATTCAGATACTGGTAATGACTAAGTCCTGCAAAACCTTATTCTTTTTTTGCCCGCACATGCATTTCCTCTCAATGCCTACTTGGAAACGGTGGTTTGACAGGTTTCTTACTGTGATAAAAATTCTGCCTACTATAAACCCCCCATTTAGTCTCATCTCCTCTCCTTAAATGACGTAGAAAGAAAATAAGCAGAGTGATTTTCACTCTTAAGGAACTGGGCATAGCAATTACAGCCTGAGGACTGGGAAAGCACCAAAGTAATTTTTATGCTATGGAAAATAGCAAATTCTCCTCTTTGCTTTTTATGTTAGCACTTCTCAATGATAAAACAAAGTCAGACTGAAACAAACTCATTGCAACTCCAATGAAACAAAATAGTTTCAGTGAAATAAAGTAAAACTAAATGTAAGCTAAACGATAATTTTACCCAATGCATTCAGACCTTGTTAAAGCATCATCTTTTTTTCCAATAATTTCCTGCATCTCAGTTATATGAAATTGTATCTAGAGCCTTAAGAGCAACTGAAAGTGTAACAAATATTTGCAAACATCATTTCAATCCCAGAGTAAAGCAATCTATTCTAATTGACATATTCTTTATCTTTCTTTAAAGGTAGGAAAAAAAAAAAAAGAAAATATTGCCTGAAGTGATCGCAGCTTTCATCATTATGATAATCAGAAAAATAAGTACTTACATGAAGCCTATTTTGTAGTCTTTTTTGTTTTTCCTTAATGCATAAAAAAGGATGTGAGAGCTGTGGGGTTCTTTTTTTTTTCTTGGGCAACTTTTAGCACACTTGACTTGAAAAAATGAAGAAAGACTTGAGATTTTAGGGACCTTACCTTCATCATCCATAATGAAGCTAGATGAAACCCCATCTGTGTCACTAACTGCGATAGAGTAAGTTCCCAAGTCTGATTTATCAGGATTTTTGAAGTACAGCTTAGAACTAAAATCACCAATAAAGAAGAATATGATTAGTTGGGTTTCACATGTTATTGAACTTTTGAACATAACAAATTTCTAATAATTTTATAGATTGGCATGACTTACTGATATCCTTCTGTTTCAATCTTAAACTTATCAGAGTCATCAATCTCCTCATAAGATTTACCCCATGCAAAATGAGATGCATCTGTAGCTTTGCACTCAAAAGCCAGGTAAATATTACCCTCATCATCCACACCTGAATAGATTTCTTTTGTTCCTGCAAAATAAGAATCAACCCAAATGTCAAGGCTGCATTTTTCTTTCAAGTTGCAATGCATAAATTACCAAAGCCCACGCAAATTTGTCCATTTTCTCTAACAGATCCTGATATTATTAATGGATTTTAAAGCAGATCTATATCATGTTATGACTCAGCATCACATCCTAGAAAGTTTCTTACTCTACACACACACAAAAAAGGAATGTTAAAATAAATGCTTATTGAGAAACATATCACTAAGATGTAACTGAGTATGAGAAGATAAGAAATTTTAAATAAACTAGGTCTATTATCACGCTTGAAGCTTTAATAAATGTGTTTTCATACTTTTTTTTCATTCACAGCAAGTAGTACCTTTGTTACAATAAAAGCTAAAATAACTGATTATCAAATAATTCCTGTAGTAAGGAAAGTAAAAATTCTTATCACTATCTCTGTATCCATATGATTTTTTCTTTAAGACTAAGGGCTTTTTAACTCCTGAAATATTTATCCATGATACAATATTGAATCAGATTGATTAAATTCAGTTCTGAGTATTTTAATATTTTAGAAGCAGAAGAGGTTAAACAGTTCATTTTACCTGGCCGTGCCTCAACAAGCACTGGTTCGGATATCTCAGATGACTTGCCTACCCCAGCATCATTCACTGCACGAACTTTGAAAACATAGGTATGACCCTCATGTAAATCAGTGACCTTGAACAAAATAAAGGGCAAAGCCAACTTGAAAAACAATGCAAACTATGTTGTTTACTTATATGAAAATGTAAGCAGAAGCAAGAGTTCAAATACATATCTTGGTGTACTCAACCAGAAGTTTTCAGAACTCAGTAAGAAAAATGGTACCTTAAGATAGCGCTTTGAAGTAGGTTTTTCATTAGCAGTGATCCAGTCTTCTGTATCTACTTCCTTATAGTCCACCAAATACCCAGTAATAGGGCTTTTGCCTTCATACACAGGAGCTTTCCACAGAAGAACTAGTGATGTATTTCGAACTTCACATATCATGAGATCATAGGCAGGACCTAAGACATTTCAAATATTGGAAGTTCATTTCAATATAATGAAGTTTTGCCAACTGTCCCTGTACAAGCTAAAATGAACCTCTATAATTTTGAGTCTGCTTTCAAAAATCTCATCCTCTACAATAAATTTGATAGGTGTGGTATTTAGGTCATTTTCTCTTCATGGCTGTATACAACATCTCCTTTATACAGTGAGTGGCATTAGTATGCTGAAGCATACATGCTTGGCTAGATCTCAGTAACTCTATTTCAAGGGAAAGTTAATCATGTGGAAAATCCATGCAGTTTAAGATTTTCCAACACGTAAGAGAGGCTTCTGGTCTATTATTTAATTCACCAGGCCCACATCAAAGTTGTTTCAATGAGCCGGATTCAGGTTCACATTTAACATCAGGATTTTTATTTTTTTGTTGATATACATGAGCCTTGATCTTTCAGAGTACTCCAAAACCCACTAGCTCCAGGGAACTTTGGATCAGACTTCTTGTTCCCTGACAGAAGATTATTTTATTATGAGGTGAATGGCTATAGCCAAGAGGAGCTGCTCAAGATCTATCTGTTAGGAGAACAGTTTGCACCAAAAACATCCTGATGCTCTACAAATAAGCGAGAGTTTATATTATTGCAGCTACCAAATTATGTTCTCCCTATTATACTTTCCCTCTTCTTCAATTAACTGTTCTAGTGCAACTCAGTTTAGCTTATAGCATTTGTTTTTTACTATACTCTTGGTATTTATTTACATCAATAAAAAGTATCAAGAGTAAAGGCATAGTCATGACAGTTTCCTACCATGGTCAAAACACCCATGACAGAATACTCATATTCAGCCGAATTATATACCTTCCTTCTTGTGCTTTAGATTTAAAGTAAGGAAAACTGAAAGTGCTTGAGACTTAGGGATTTTCTCTGCTTTCAAGATATTACTTTTCCCCACAGCATATTTAAAAAACAAAATAAAAAAACTTAGAAATAAATCTGATTGCCATTCCAGCCTACATGATGCTAACCAGTGATGAATGAACATAAGATTTGTAAAGGATGATATTCAGGAAATAAACAGGAGTGGAAAGAAAAGAAAAAAAAAAATTAGAAAAGTATTTCTCCAAAGTGGATATGCATATTTCAGAAAAGAAACATTAAATACCTGTTGCAGTTCTTATAAGGAAAAATACTAGATTTCTTATGGAAATACTGCAGTTTTCAAGGAACCTAAAGCCTTCCCTCAGGGGTCTTTAAAAATCCCGATCTAAATGTCTATATATCCAAATATAATTAAAATTCAGTTGTCAAATGCACCTGCTAGAAATCTAGGTAATAGAAGTAGTGTCTGCAGTATGTTCTGTTCTGAGAATTCCGAGACTCTAGACATTACATTTTTCAAAGTAATATAAAATAATCCATTAGATCATTGCTAGCTCAGAGAAACTCATGGAGTTCTAAGACTAGAGTTCTGCAGGATGAAATAATTATAGACTCTAGGCAAGGAATCCATCATTTATGCTGGAAATGCAGCAAAGGGTTTTGGCCTTTCTAAGGAAACCTCCCTTCCATATCAAAAGGTGAAAGAATATTTCCTTGACAGTGGCAGTATATTACAGTCACATAACATTAGTCTTCAGTATCTTTTGTAAGTCAGGGAAGAGGGTCAGGCTCATTCTCCTGATGTTAAATCTCAATTACTTCTTTTCATTAATGCTAAGCTATTGTTTAAAAATGTATTAAAAAAAACCAACCAAACAACTAAAAACAAAAAACCACTTGTGAAATATTATAACAGGTTGGGAATTTTCTTCTTTTCTTTTTTTTTTTTTTTTTTTAATTTGTAGAAGGAGGGCGGTGCTGTTTGCTTGTGGTGTTTTTTTTAAGCAGGAGGAATGCCATACTGTCCGTAATGAGAACATAATCAGCCAAAGAGTAAAAAGGTCAGTTTATTCATTATGAAAATGGAAATTTCACTCTCTTCATTTCCTGAAAATGCCTTTTATTCAATTTCTTTATCTATCATTTAAAATGAAGGATAATCTTCACTTGCCTACACACTAAAGAATTTCACTTATGTTTCGAAAACACTGTTGAGAGCATAAATCACAGGTCCTTTCTTTAAGAAATAAAATTGTTCAACTGATGATGCATTTATACTAAATATTACAAGATAATAAGAAAATGTAATTAACACAAATTGAGTTAAGGTCAGAAGATTAAACATTTTGGTGTTGGCAGCTTTGTCATGTCATTAAATCCATATGGTAATATTTATGAACTTAGAAGAATTTAGCTATAAAATCTAGAGAATAACTCTGACAAATAGTTTTGTAGAAAAGAATAGGGGAATTAAAGAGAGCTAAACCTTCAACTCAGCAAACCAGGGTAAATTTGGTTTTAAAAGTCAAATACAAGGGGATACATAAGCAGGCAAATTAACTGGAGGAGGTGATATTCCTATGTCATCATTAAAAACTCTTCATTTGAAATAGTGTCTCTAATTTTTACACTGCCATTTAAGAAATAAATGAACCAACTAGAAAACATTAAAAGAAGAGGTGCATACATACTCTATGGAGAAGGTTGCAGAAAGAAAGATTCGGGAATATTCAAGAAACATTTAAACTGTAAGCATTGTAAGATTAGGAATGGGTCTTGTCCAGAGAACCTGGACTTAGATGTCCAATATTTAGGCACAAATTTATATTCTCACATGAGGTAGATTACAGTTTAACTTCCTCTTCGTAGGGATCCTGAATTCACAGTACTTGGCATTGCAATTAACAATCCTCAGCTATATCTTCACTGCTAAACTACAGATAACCTAGACACAGGTTTTGAGCACCAGCACATAGTCTTGCCTACTGTATGTTTGTTAGCACATTTGATCTAACACCTGGCTAATAATAATCTCTCAGGCAACACCGAGGTACAACCTAGGAGAAAGACATGTACATAAGCACACTAGTTGAGACTGGGAGACTTTAGCAATGCTATTTGTCTCTATGTCAAGAAACAGTCCTCTTTTATGTTGTCATTTATGACCAAAAACTAACATAGTTTTGGAGTCTTGACGCTCTGGGAATATTCTTAATAGACTTCAGTTATGGTGCAGAGACACCCATATATCGTACAGGTGATGAGTGTAAAGAGGAGTCTGTAGGGCTTGAAGAGCTGACAGAGATGCAAACACAGACTGAAGGCTCAAGGCTTTCTGCTCTGAAATGATGTGGATAGTGAAAGAAAGGGACACTCAGCAAGCTGAGTAAAGGTCAACTATTTCCCAGGAGATTCAGTGTCAACAGTGGGAGTGTGGAGGTAGCTTTCAACAGATTTCGGAAACAAGGGCAACTCAACAGGTAATATGGAAGAAATTAAGCAAAAGACATCCAGAAGAATTTGGCTGGAACATGACACTAGCTGTGTTTTAAGGAGTTTATGTTGAATTGAGATTCATGAAGAACTGATAGACTTACCAGGTTCTGGCATAGTCCAGGCTTTACACTTAAAATGCTCACTGGGATCTGAAGGTTGACCGATTCCAACCAGATTTGCAGCAGCAACTTTGAATTCATAGAAGGCATCTTCTGTCAAATTCTCTACCTGTTTTATTTTGAGAAAATATTTCAATATATCAGAAGTCACAATTTATATTCATTTAATAAATACTTGAATAAAAGAATTGGTTAATTAATTATCAGGCCTTACGGTTTTGATGGAGGATCTAATTTGAAGAGTTTACTCTTAAACCAAACATTCTGCAGAGTTCTATATTATAGTTTCATATTTCTGTCACATTATCCTAGAAATAACAGCACTCATATATTGGCATGAAAGACTGTAAGAGCAAAGGTCCAGGGAGCCCAATCAATGAATGACCACTAGTAGATATTAATGGGTGAGTGTTCTAATATGAAATATCTCATTGCATTGCATATGAATGGCTACTCATAAGCCAAACACTTCTGCAAGAGTTCAAACGGTACTTTGGTTTAAAGAGGTTGCAGTGGACTGACCAAGGTAGAAAGGAATGCAACAGGAAATGAAGTAAAAACAATCCAGTTAGTTCCACAGTGTGCTGATATATCTCTGGGAAAGAACCCCTCAGTAATTATTTTCTGGCTTGTGTGCATCTTTCAGTTAACATAAGCTACCATTACGAACTGAGAAAGGAAACACTGGCAATGGGATGAGCAGAATCCGTGCCATTCCTCTGCAAACACCTCTGGTAAATGAACCCTGACTTATCTAATGAGCCCATCCCCACATCAGCATTTCAGATTCTAATATGAAAGTAGAGGAGTAAAAGGCACTAATGTCTGGATACTCTGAGCACCTCATGGTAGCAGGTCTATTCCAGATCTCCTAAATACTAAAAAACAAGTCTTCTACGCCTCATCCCTCTGTATAATTTTCCTCATTATATTTAATCATATGTCTCAAGAGAAGGAGACAGTTAAGGGTCGTACTTCTGGAGATACCAAAGAGTTTTAGATTTTCCTGAATAAATCAACTATAACTATGTTCTCTGTGAAAATGTGAGCTAAAGAAGGATCTTGGTATGATTCCTTTAGTAGTAAAAAACATGTGATAGGGTGGTAACAAACATGTCATGATGGGGTAGCCACAAGCACAAGACCAAAGCAAACAAGGTAAAATAGAAAAGTCAGGCACTAAAATAATTTAGAAGTCATTTCCTGAAGCCAGAAAGTTATATATGTGACTCACAAGACAGAATAACAGCTCAGACTGTAAAAATGATTTTGAAATCCCAGGTTATTAAGGGAAGGAATATTTGTGGAGTTCCCATGGAATTATTTAATCAGAGAAGGTTAAACCTTTAGTGATTTCCCAGCACTGAACTGTATATCTTGGGGCATTCCCTGCTTGCAGTATGTCATAAAATATTCTGTGCTACTAAAAGCTGTCTTGGTTTTATTTCCCATCAGTATTTCAGATTCCAGTCATTCAAACTAATGCATGAAGATGCACCTTCAGGCACAAATACAGTTACAGACAGGACTGAGACTTAAATATCCAATTAAATTCTGAACGGTGGCCACTAATTTACATTACTCATTTGTTTACAAATGCATTAAAAAATAAAAATAACTGAAAAGCATTGATAGAATTGCTCTTTCATGCCTGTCCTGCCTGCCCCTTTTTTATTTCTCAACTCCTATGCTCCATCTGCTATGACAGAAATGCTAGTCATAAAATCAGTCACAAGCACATAGACACCTGAGTATTGCTGACTGCCTTCTGTTCATGAAACATTCTTCCTCAGCTCATCTGCAGCATTATTTTCTACTGTAGTGTTGATTATCAGCAAGACTTACTTCTGCCCTGAAGTTTACAGGAAAGTTGCTGACTTGCAGAAATAAAATATTAAGTACCAGTGAATAAAATCTGATTGTTTAACTTAATTTAACAAGCATCAGATTGATACACTACTTGCTGTATCCTATCTCCTTAACTTTTCCTCAAGGAAGTTCACATCCAAATTTTCATCTTTTAAGAAACATTTCATACATTGTAAGTGCAACCAGAAGTAATTTATTTGAAAACTGGTACTCTGTAAAGGAGATGATGAGACATAAGGCTAGGTTCATTAATATATGTCCTTTGTCAGCTGAAGGCCGATCTTGAGAGTAAGAACAGGGACAATTACATTTTTTTCTCAGCCCATCTTCATTTCATTTACAAGTGTCCATTTCTACAGACAGTAAAGTCATCAGTCCTGCTAAATGCTTCCATCCCCTGTGTGTCACCAACAGTGGTGCTATATGTAGTGATCATTAATGAATACAGTTTGTGAAGAATTTTATAGCTCATCCTCTTCCTTGTGAAGAATTTTCTTCATGCTTTTCCCTCAAAAATTTTCTCATCCAAATGGCCTTTTGTCTTAGAATTTCATATCAGGGAATGGCATGATTGTCAACCCCAGTTTTTAGCTTTGTTACTCTCCAAATGGAAGCACCTAGTTTTGTTGTAGTAAGGATTTAAAGAATTTCTGTGTAAACCCCCCAAAATAATACAAATCAACTCCAAAAACATAAGGATTAAAAAATACCAACCGTATAAATTGTCTGGGTAATGAGGGAAGAATTTACTTCATGCCAGTTTTGATGGTTAGCTTCCCGTTTATCCATATAATAACCAAGGATTGGTGAACCTCCACTGTATCTTGGTGCCTTCCAGCCAAGAGTCATTGAATGACCATCACAGTTCAGAAGTGTGATAGCATGAGGATATGATGGGCAAGCTATAAGGAAATAAGCAACATGAGAGTTAAGACAGAGTCTAAAACACAGCAGTGTAGATGTTTAGCATTTTTGATATTGATTCTGTTTTCTGCAGCATACTGATGCCAGCTGCATATTGGTAGAAAAGTAGCTGGAAAGTTGATAATCAGTATTTATTTTGTCACCAGATATAAACGTGGAAAGTTTTGAAACATCTGACTAATGTTCTGTCCACTCAGGAAATAGCAAGAATAATCTTTGGTATGGAAGTAGTAATTTCAGCAAGTGCCTCCAGACCAAATATTATGCTAGAAGATGGAAATGGATCAGAAGAGCTTTTCCAGCTAAGAAACAAATAAGCTGCTCAAGTTTCTATAGAATACAGTAAAAAGCATCCAATAATAATTAAAAAAAAGGCTATGAATTTGAAAGAAATTAAGTCATATGACTGACTTATCTATGGCAATCATGTTTTTTCCACCCTATCCTTATATTATATGCCTTCTTGTGACTACTTTTCTGTCCTATATGAAATAGAAAATATTTAGACTTATTTAAACTAATTTAATCTATGTGGAGGCAGAAAAGTAATTTCCTTCATGAGTTTACCTGCATGGGTTTACTCCCATCTGTAGCACAAGCAGAAGTATCACCCAGTCATCTTCCTAGAGATGAAAAAACCTCTTTTTCCTGATCCTTTTATTCCCCTGCTACTAGCAAGCACTCCTTTCAAGCAGTTTTGCATTTGCCATCCATGCTTGAAATTTTGCCCAAAGATACCCCTTTCTTGACAGTGGTGTGCAGCAGTCAGTGCAGGCTAAGCACCTGACCCTGAAGCTCATCTGATATTTTCAGCTGGATTACCAGTATAACTTGAGAGAAATTAACGTACCTCATTTGGAGCAAAAGCAAAAGCCCTTAGTACAGTCCCTGATCTTGTAGCGGTACTAGCGATCAGCTTAAAAGCAGAGAATAATCAGCAGAGCTGGTCTTTTATTCTTTTTTTTCAAGTAGACTTTCTCAGAGTCATGAAATGCATCCTTTGCATTTATTGCCACCTCTTGGTAAATAAGAATGACCATAGAAAACTCTTATAAATGCCCTTAAAATAATACTACAAAAAGATTCTGGCCATGCCAATATACATCACCTATAAACAGTCCTACTAAATTCCTGCTAAGGCTACCGAAATTGATAAAAGCCATCCATATTCCATAAGAATGTGTAAGACCCATGTGCTCTGTGTCTGGTGATATACCCCATGCAAACCTCATCTTCAAAACACACAGTGACCAAGTAATAGGTGCAAGTGCATTTACAACATAGTGGTGATACGTGTACAAGTGTTCATGCACAACCTACCCATATGAAGCACACCTCGTCCTAAAAATATCAAATAGAGTAACTTTGTCAGTAACAACCAAATTTATCTTCTATTAGCCATTCTGAATTATAAAGTTTTAGAGGATTATTTCTGACAAGTAGGTCTATTGGTGTTCTTCAAGAGACAGAGGCCACTCAGCAGGGGAAAAGGTGTTCTATTTTAAATTCCATTTTAAATTATTCAGTATGAAATGAAACTGTCCAGAAATGGAAATCAGACCATAGTAGCCCAGACCCATGTACTTTTTGTTCTAAATAATTATCCAGCCTTTCAGTATCGTTCCCATTGAAGGTTGCACAGTTGATCTTACACTGGTATTTTGTTTACAGGGCACCAGTGGAGGTACACTGTGCTTCAGCCTGGGGCAGATAAAGGAAATTTTATGTTTGGTTCAACCACACAGTAATAAAGCTTCCCAAGACTCCCCTAAATGGAGCAGTCTGTTGCAAAACCTTTTTGCCACTCCAAGTCATTCAGAAACTACTTGCTTAACCTATTCAAAATTTAACTTTCTTTGATACAGCCTAGTAGAAGGCAACCTTGTCATTACAGTGCATTTACCCAGTATTTCTAACAGATATTATGAATAATGCTTTTTATATAAGAATTTATTTTCTCTAGAACAGCCACATGCCAGACCATAGACATCATTAAGTTTTTGCTCAATGCCAGCAATATGGCTGTTATAACAAATCAGATCAAAGGAGATGCTTGCTGAAAATATATGATTCAATCAAGAAACAAGAAGCTGAGTTGCCCAGAATCACACTTACTAAGGGCTGCCTGTACTGTAACAGCCTCCGACTCCTGTGAGTTTTCACTCAGTCCTACAGCATTTGCAGCTTTCACACGGAAGATGTACTGCTCTCCAGTTTCCAAACCATGAACAACAAACCTAGGTTAAAAAAATAGCGTTATGGATTATTATATTACAGGAACCATTCTATGCTGTAACATGAAATTGTTACAACAGTTAAAGAGTTTTACTTCAGGAGTGCTTTACAAAGGAAAATATTTCCATGAGAAAACTGTAATATAATGACATGCTGTACTACGATATAATTGAATCAGACACTGGAACCAAAGTCACTCATTAGATTGCTAATGCTGATCTAGCAGGTAGAGTCAGATAAAATATAATGTATTCCTTCTGAACTTTGGCTTGCTAAATTGTAATCTATTCTGGGAAGAGACTGTATTTTTTGCTGTACTTTTATAGTCACTATTAAAAATAGTTTTCAATTAGGGTTAGATTTTGAGTTTTCTCTTCTTCTCATACTCATGTGAATCAAGTCTGTTTACCTCCTAACATGATTCATACTTTAAGAAAGGTATTTATTTTATGCTTACTCATGTCCAAGACACTCGAAATCATGTCTCTAAAACCTGCTTTTATAACTTGAAGTCATGGAATAAAAAAAATAATGCTTCTCTTTGGAGGAAAAAAAAAAAGAAAAGAGAGAGAGGGAGAGAGGTGGAAAGTCTGCCATCTGCCCTACAATTTGAAAAGCTTAACTTTAAATCTGCAGATTGTTTTTCTTCACGTTCATTCCATATTATCCTTCCATTATAATACCATGACTTAGCATGTAAATTGGCTTAAAACTATCCTACAACTTTCAAACCTCCCAAAAATACACAAATCTTGCTAATACCTGTTATATTTAATAGGTTTATGGTTACTAGGTTCCCAGTGATTTGACCCCACCACAGAATAGTCAATGTAGTAGCCATATAAATCTTCTTCATGTTTTGGTTTATCCCATTGAACTACAACTGATGTCTTTGTGTTCCTTGTGGCCACCACCTGACCGGGTGCAGATGCGACAACTAAGAAAATGGAGAAAAAACATGCAATTAGGAAATACATAAAAATAAAAGCAATTTGAGCTAGATGAAACACTCTATACTTTGATCATATTTCATCACTAGAGCTATGACTTCTCCTACCAAGTTAATATTGTTATATGAGAAATCTATATATTAGGATATTTCTTTCACTCTAAATCTGGATACTGGATATATACACATGTACAAATATATTTATTTTTCTATTTGTTTTCTCAGAATAGTCTAAGCTATAAGGCTCCTTACCAATCTCCTTTTATATAGGTTTTCTGAGAAGTCAGAATATTTTTTAAATATCAGTGTGGGTGAAGGCATATACATATGAAAATGTTCACTCTCAAAAGTCCTCCTTCAAATAAGAGGTTGATGAACAGCTCATATCCCTGTAGCACTACAGCATCAGTAAAACATGCACATAAACTGTACAGGTATATCATGAGTGTTAAGAAATGCTGCCTTCCAGTCAACTAATGACAATGATAATTTATAAAATATGAGCTTTTCAGGACAATTTTAAACATATATTTAAATGCAAAGAGTTTAGCTAAACCTAGCTAGATGAATTTTCAGAAGCATAGGAGCATTGGTTGGAAGGGATCTCTGGGGATTATCTAGTTCATTTTATCACAGACAGTGGAATTATCACTAACAATAAATTGGATTTTCAGTCAAGGGTTTGCCTGAGTCTTGAAAACTACTGACAATGGAGATTTCACAGCTTCCCTGCACAACCTCTTCCAGCACTTCTCGCACCTCTTTCATTAAATGAGTATGCCCAGCATAACTTACTAAGCTAAAATTTTTGGCTGTTTCCTCTTTCTTTTGCCATCTGGCATTGCTGAGAACAGTTTGGCAGCACCATCTTTGTAAGTCACCACACTAAACAAGCCCATGTACCTCCACCTCTCTTCAGAGGCCTCAGTCTCTAAAGCCCTGGCCATCTTGGTTGTCATGCAGAGGAACTCTCCAGCTCCTCCACAATCATCCCTCTAGAATAAGGAAGCCAGAACTGGAACCAGTACTCCAGGACCAGCATTAGCAGCAACAAGCAGAAGTGGATAAAGCTTCCTTCGATCTGTTGACCACAGTTCTCCCAATATAGCATAGTATGCATTTCACTTTACATGCAATTAAAACTCATTGCTGGTTTACATTGATCTGAACACCTGAACGTGCATAAATAGAACCAGAAATATCGAGATCTAAATAGAAGAAAAAAATCCTAGGAAATATCAGTCTGAGGTTTCATTATCTAAGAAACTAAAGCAATGACTCAACCTAGCATGACAGGTTAAGAGAGGCAACCAGTACCTGCCTATTTAAGGCATTTTAGTTTGCTCAGATTGATATATTGCAGGGAACTACAAGCAGCATGGAACAAAAGCAAGGTATCAATTTTTTCCACTTGGTCCTTCAAAATTAAAATAAAAATTAATACTTACACACTAAAGTACTTTATGCAATAAATCTGTGAGATCAAATGTATTCAGTCTGAGATAAACATACCTACATTTGAGCCGTTCAGTGTGTCTAAAACCACATGATCTTAAACTAACATTATAAGCAAAGAGCTAGGGCTTAATTCAGTTACCCAAACAAATTCCTTTAGGGCCATTTTAGAGCATCTGACACTTCTTTGTGCAGCTGTCAGATATGATCCAGGAAATAATATCTACAGTCCTTTGAAATGGCAAACCTAAAGCATTTGTAAAGGTACTAGATGTCTGTTTAGCCAGTTAAACTGAGTCTCTGAACAGTGGTTGGTTGAGTCCTGAAATTTGATGCAGACACTTCACAACTGGGTGCCATGGGGCAACTTATGGCAACATCAGCCAATATATTTTCCATGCTCCAATTGCCACAGTGAGAGCAGAGGCATCTAGTGCACCTGTAGGTACCTACATGGAAACCCCTAAATTTAGATTTCAATCTCAAGGTGAATACTCTTTTACTACTCAATTCAAATGCATCATTTTAAGCATCATTTTGGATGGCCTAAAATACTCCCATCCATTCTCTATTTTCTCTTCATAAGCTGCCCATAACTGCTGTGTAATTATTACCTTCCCCATGAAGCTGACTCAGCTACTCACAAGAACAGCAAACAACCCTACATGAAGGCAACTAAAGGGATCCATGTGTCTGGTTTATTTTAGCTCAGGTGGTAAACTCTATTTCTGAAAATACTCCAGCAGTTTCTCTTTAAAATAGATCTTCTGCTTTGGGCTTTATTTAAAGCTGTCATTTATTCAGAATGATGTGCATTAACCCCTAGTGGCTATCTTATTTTATGTACTAAGTGAAATAAATACAGTGCTTTTCTTCACTACCTTGGGAAATCTTGAATGGTTTAAATAATTTATATGCATTAATGAGACATCAAATCAAGAATATATAAAAGAAAAAATGCTTTTATTTTATCACGTATAGTTACAGATCAAGCTGAAGGATTATATTTTTTAACAATGGTATAACAGATACTGTAAATATTTTTTACATGCCTAGCAAGTGTCCTGGTGAGTTAGGTGCACTTAACAGTAACAGCTATCAATACATGGAGCTGTTATATGTGATCTCTGCAAAACTGCAAGAGCAAAACAAATATTTGAAAAACAAGATGAATAGTCACTCCCTAAGTTTTCATCTGTTTTTCTGAATATGGTCCCAGGATCAACATTTCATTTTCTTTTGAAAAATTACCATTGAATATGTAGTTGTATCTTCCCCTATCCCTGAAATCTACTCATCTGCATGCCACAGTAATTCTTCACCAGCAGTAATTTTCAACTTAGAATACTAATAAGGAAATGAAAGGCTACCTTATCTAGCTCAAACTGTAGGGACTTAGGTCGTATATAATTACCTGAGTCAGACAATATAATTATCTAAGTTAGCAATTAACCTGCATTATCCGATTGTTTTGAAAAGCCACATTAATAGAGCACTGAAGAATTAATAACTAAATATAATTTAACATTTTAATGATTATTGTTTTCAGTAAGGAGACTTGTGAACATTAGGAAAATTTTAGAAAGTTTTTAAAATTTAGCATCTGGATCTTTTTGAAAACCTTCACAGAACTGAAAGGAAATAAAGTCCATTAGTATTACTGTAGTTATATTAATCTAATTATAATGAGGGCTGTCTATTTCCATTTTGCAAAATATCTACTGGTTTTAATATTAATGTCTTATAATTAATGCCTTACCAACAGTATCTTGTGGTTGAATGGGTTCTGTGATTTCAGATGGATCACTGATGCCATGTTTGTTTGCTGACAACACTCGGAAAACATATGGTTTTCCTTCTGCAAGGTCAAACACTGCATAGCGAGGAGATTTTACTGCAACCTGTGCATTGACTCTTTGCCAACTTCCACTGCCAACCATGGACTGAAAAAAAAAGAAAAATCTGTAAATCATTTCTGTGAACTGTCAAAAAATGAACATATTGCTGTATTGCATCTCATCATGAATTTATTTAAGAGCTGTGAGTGAAGGATCACTCTCAAATGCCTCACTTAAATATATGCAAATTCCCATAGCTCATGCATGCCATTACTCTTCAAAAAAGTCTGAATACCTCACTGTCTCCCTGCTTGTCTCGACTTCAATACATGCACACTTGTACATACAGCCAGCCTTCAGTCAGGGCCATGACTGTCAACTGTGATTGATCCCAAAAGAATTACTCTCATTTCCTGCAAAACTCACTTGAATACCCAAAGGTTTGGTATCAAGCAAGAGAGTTCTAATCCAAATTCTGCAGAAAGGTAGAGAGGGAAATGTTACTTTACTCACTACTTTATGTATTCTGTTGAGTAATGTCGTGTCCTGTAAAGCATTTATCAAATGAAGTAATTACTTTTGAATATTCTTAATGCAGTAGCTGAGCTTATCATCACCACAACTGCACTTAGAGGAGTGCCAGCAAACCAGCACTCTGAAAGAAGTCTGCTGTCCATTAGATTTCCCACATAAACTGTTTCTCTAACCAAAAATTAGTCATGGAATCTTTCAGAAATTTTAGTAAAACCCAAGTCCCCAGTAAACAGCTTAAAGAAAATTTCTTTGATGTACAGAAAGGTGCATACAAATCATATGTTTATAAAATTTTGGAACAGAGTCTAGGAATCAAACCTGATAGACTGTGAACTTCTTACAGGAGGAACAGTGTTTCATGGTTGCTTGGAAACTACCCTGTAAATAATGAAGCCTACTATAGATATAATAAAAATGTAAATGACTGGAGTCCATATATCAAAATCTTTTTCATAGATACTCAACCCACTTAGTGTTCTCAACAGAAAAAAGAAACATGACATTCATTTCCCTCATAATAAAAAGCTGGAAAGTATGAAATAAACATTATTTTGCTATATATTTTACTTCCTGCCATAAAAAGCATTAATTATTGCATTTCATTTTCACAGAGGAAAGAAACAGTGTCACATTTTGATCTGCTGTTTGATGTGGTTTATCTGCTGAATAATGATTTTAAGAGAATGTGGCCCTTTATAACCTAGAAAAGTAATTTCTATTTTGAGGTTCTTGAAGCCTTTACAAATAAATTTTTATTCTTCAGGACTAAGTCTTCTTCATTCAAAACAAAATAATTAGAAACTCTGGTTTTCTAAATTAACAGATGACTGTGGATAGTAAAAAACAAACATTCATCTATGAACTAAGTTATATATATATTAGATATTTATATGCAAAAAAGATTTTAGATTCGGGTAATAATTAGTATAACAAAAAGTTATTTCTGGAAAACAAGGAGATAATGTATATTTTTCAATTCATACTTAGAATGAAATTCAGATAACCAAGTGTAGGTGTCCACTCAATGGAAATCTACCTCTGAGCTTTTTAATCTGGGTTATTTCTGCATATTCAAGAAATAACAAGGTATTCCCATGACATGAGCTGCTTCAAAATCCTTAAGTCAATATGCTTGACTTTTATAGATAAGAGCAGACATATGTAACTGAGAATAAGTGCAAGGAAGACATGCTAATTTATTGCTAGAAAGAAAAACTAGACACTTATTTCTACAGAAATTTTCATTACTTCTTTTGAATGTGAAAGGCAGAGTAGGAGAAATCATGGCCATGCTTGCTGGAAAACTTTACTAGTGACTGGTCTTCATTTTACACCAATTCGTTCAACATCCAACAGCTAATGGATGATCAAGAATGTAGAAATGAGCTATAAAGGTCTTCTGAAGTGGAGATTCTTCATTTGTCTAAGAGGGAAAAGACAAGATGAGTTCTGGAGAAAGAGGAGTGATAGGAACAGAATGGCTGGGAGATGAACTGTGGAGGAATGTGTAGAATTTGAGATGTAAGAAGAAAACAACTTGCATAGTAAGGGCCTGAGAAAAGGCTGTAATGATATACAAGATGTAAACTGAATGTGTGGCAGTTTTATGGACAGGTTTAGTGTTTCTGGATAGCTAAGAGAGAGGATATGGTAATACCATAATTCATAAGAACTAAGTATAGCTTGACAAGAGTTTTAGAGGTCAGGTACAAGGCTCATTTTACCTACAGGGAAAACTTTGTAACAGCCTGCTGTAACCCACAATTTGGAAACTTGGCTCATGGACAGATTTATCTAAATTTTAGTCACTTAGGTGGGTAAAGAACAAACCTCTTTTACTGTGATCACAGAAGTCTCCTTTCCAAAAGTGAAGATTAAACTAGGAATCACTTTTATTCCTTGGTCTTCCACCGGACTACTAGAAATTTTCCCTTTAATACAGACAGACAGAAAACTTACAATCCTGCCTGTAGGAAACTTAAAATGTTTTTTTTCCACTTTTTTAAACTGCTAACTTACACAAGAAGTTCGTTCCTATTTTAGACAGCAGTAAGCAAACAGCAGAGGGACATCCTTTTTCCCAGACCTTGAATTTCAGTGCTTATTAAATCACGCAATAAGACATTTGATTATTCATGCTTGTCTAATATCCCATTTCCAAATCCTGCAAGACCACAGAAAGTGTTAGTTTTATTGTACATTCTGCAGTTCTGAAAATGGGTTGAAGGTAATTGCACACAGCAATGAAGCACCTTATAGCAGAATGCCACTGCACAGTACAGTACCTTCTCAATGAAATACGTCAGTGGCTCCCTGCCACGGGGAACAGGTGGATCCCAGCTGAGTACAACATATGTTTTGCTGATTTCTGAAGCATGTACATTGGTGGGAGGGCCTGGTATCTGAACATGCCCTGCAAGAGTAATAAATGTAGAGAGTGTTAAACAGCAGATGAACCCCCAGGGTCAACACTCATACTGAACTCCCAACCTGCAGTGCAATGCTCAACTGTTAGGGGCTTAGAGGTCAATCTTTGACATTCACTTGCTCACTTCAATTAAATTTTGATAAATAAAATTGCAATATTAATAGCTAGTTACTTACTATTTCAATAAATGTTAAACATGCCCCCTGAAAACGTGTGCATTTGTCTCATTTTTTTCTTTGATCACATCTTAATTACTTTGATCTGCTGGTAAAAAGTCTCATTGTATGCAAACATGAGATTTTTTGATCAGAGACAAATCTAAAGAGTTAATATGAGAAATTAGAATATAAAAAAATATCTGGAAGGGAAGTACAATAAGGAGAAAAGCATCTTTAAAACAAAGAGGAAAGTCGAAAAAGGAGTAGAACGTATTAGCAACGTATCCTGTAACATGATGATGATATTACCAGCTGTGTAGTCAAAAGCTCTTGTAAAATCTATGAATCAGGGATGCCACCACCCCTCTGGTGGCTCCAGCAGGTAGTATGACCTGATCAAAACCCTTTCACTCTGCAGGGGTTACCAGAAATGTCAGAAAGAACCTGCCTACCCTGGGCCAGGCTGGAAGAATTCTGCATGGCCCTTTGTGGTCCCACTCACCCACCACTACGTGAGAAAAAGCTAGTTCCATAATCCAAGGAATTACAATGGTGTGAAACAGCTCCAGATAGGAGAGGCTCAGATCTGTGAAAGACCACCACACAGGCAGAGCTACACAAGCTTCCTCTTGGTAACACGTCACAAATAGCAACTCAACAGACACCTACAAATATTTTATTTTATTTTATGACTTGTGATGGAAAAGCAAAAAGTTTTGTTCTTTGAAGGTACAATTTTCCATTTCTCAGGCTAGCAAAGAGCATATATCCTCTAAATGCTCAAGATTTGACACTAAAAAAGAGAAAAGTGATTCAATAATTATCTCTAAATCATGGAAGTTATGTTTTAACAGTTTATAAACATCTCTAGAATGAACCAGGTTCAAAACGTACACTGATGTTATTTCATTATATATATTTCCCAATCAAAACCAGATTTTTTTAAAGCAAACTGACATATCCAATGAAAATTTATTTCTCTTGATGCTTTCTATATTTGATTTCCTAAAACTCTATTTTTTTCTTTCAGAAAGGCACATGAATCAACTGAGTTTAAGACAAAATTACCAACATACGGTCAAGAAAATTACAATAATCCTTCACAGTATAAAGTCAAAAGTTTTCCAACTGGTTTCACATAACTAAATCTCAACATATTTTCTTACATTCTTGAAAAAACCAAAGCTACCATACTTTGTAATGATATAACATGATGGCACAACCTACTCTCAGAATGAAACATCATCCTGCACTAAATAGGAAAACCATTTGTGACCTATGAGATCGCTCTTTCAGAAATAGCCTCCAATCTTGCAGATGAAAGTAATGATCTTTATAAGCAGTGGTATTTGGATATTCATACTCCTTTATTAAACACACACACATTCATGTAACAGAAATCCAAATATCATTATTTATGCCTATGTCTGAGTGGCCATTTACTGCCTCTGACCATTGTCAGGTGATTCTGAGAACAGCAGGACATTCTGAGAAGTCAAACAGGTAAATTAATTATAATCTGATCCCATGATTTGATTCTCGTCCTATAATACCCATGTCAATTTATTTAGGGTACCATTGTAAAAATAGAGAAACTTTATATGTCCTGTCCATGAACTGGGGAAACCATTTAATATCTGATTCTCCTTCAAACTACATCTGTCCTCAGGTTGTTTCTCTTTTACTATGTTATTGGAGTTACAACTTTATCACCTTTGTGGAAGAGAGCAGACAGACTCCTTCTTTACTGCTGAGCCATTATAGCTACCTGTTTTGGCAGTTTAAGTGTAAAGAAGATCATTATTCAAGGCTAAAAACCAAAGCACCATATAGGGAAACAATGAAAACCAGAAGTAATTCAGACTTTATCTCAAAAGTTGGCAGTGATCTCTCCACTTCTCCTGAGGAAAAATAATATATAGTCTATAACCTTAATGTTAAGAACAACTTCTGTGTTAAAATAGTTATATTAATTAAAGAATTGAGATGGATTGCATAAGTTTTTATGAAAATGGTGTGGTCAGATCATCAAAATAAGTCCAAAAGAACTCCCAGAAATACAGGAAGAAGGGAAAGGTGGGCAATCAAATGCAATGTTCAGCCTCTTAAACTCAGCTTAGCACTAGTCAAATCAAAAAGGTGAGGACATGCTGTCAAAACATAATAAAAATTGTGCTGTTGAGAGTGTGATGTTCTCCGTCCTTCTAAACCTCACCTTTCACTTGTGCTCTTTCAGCCTTGCAGCCAAAATATCTGTCTTTATTTATTAATATAAAGACTATACTCACTAGATGGATTTCTTTTCAAGCTATGTTTCTAATTAAAATGCTAGATTCCTGGAGCATAAACAGATGGACTGAAATTATAGAAATGCTACATACCTTCAAGGTCATCCTTTCTGATTACAATCTTGCGCCCTTCATCCACATGAATAGCTGTTAATCAAAATATCCAATTAGTTTCTCAGACTAGTTCAATATATGTACAAATTTGGCAAATTATTGTTCATCACCTGTTCAAAAGCCTGCATACCTCCTTTTTTATAATGTTGTTTTTAAATCTTTCCTGAAATGGAGTCAACTCAAAGTTATACACTGGTTTATTCACTTTCATAGGAAAACAGAGCATGATAAGACAGCGCTATTTAAAACTGTGCTAAAACCCAAGATTCATAGTCACAGTCTATGGATTTAACTCTGGAACAGATGAGTAATAACTGTATCATGAACTGGACTTGTGCTATAGGAAGAGCAAAGCATACACACGTAAATAAGGTATACATATGGAAACAGTGCATATTCAACTCAGATTTCGCAGGCAGCATTGGGGTAGTGCTCTGAATTCTTCCTAACTACTTTAATTCCCCTCTGAGTTAAAGGAGCACACAAAACAGAAGGCTATATGCAGAATCTGCACAGGGGTTTAGGACAAGGCTAAATCAATAAAACTACTCCCCAGAGCAAGCCAGCTTACTCTATTGATGGAGAAGCTCTCATAAGGCTACTTTGTAGTCTGTAGCAACATATTCAGTCAAAGGAAGAAATAACCTCTATTCCTTAGGTTAACTAAGCAAACAGAATGTTAAACAAAATAAATTTAAAAAGAAAGAACATCAAATATTCGGCATCTGTTTAGCCTTGTGTAACCTACTTTGCGTTCTCTCCAGGTCAACAGGGTCAAGCGCTGCAACTGGTTCAGAGGCTCGGGAAGGTCTGCTAATGCCAGCACTGTTCACTGCTCTCACACGGAATATGTAAGACCGACCCTCGTAAAGACCAGTCACAGGGTACTTGCAGACTTTTACAGGGGCATCATTGCACTGGACCCAGTTTTCCAAACCTACTTCACATCTTGGAATAGCAGAAAGAGCATTTATCAGTATTATCTCACAATAAATATACGCCATCCTACACCACAGAGGTCATCCTCACTAAGTTGAGGAACTAAACCATACAACTCATTAATGAAAGTCACACACTTTTTACACTATTCTCTGATCAGACCACCAGTTCCCAACCTGTTCATATTTTTCCATAATGCAAAGGTCATTTTTCTTCCATGGTTTTGGCCTTTACAAATCTCTCTCCTTCCCTTCTGTTTGCTTCTCTTTCTTGTCTTATAAAGAATAAATTATTCACTTTTATTTTTAACATGCATCTCCACAGTACATGATGAAATTGCAACATTCACCTTATTCACATTCACATTCACTCTCTTTCATGTCATACTTTCAAGCAAACATCTTCATTCCAAAATGCTTAGGCCACAGAATTTAGAAGTCATCAAGAAGCAGAGTGATGTCCTCATACTGGCTTCTTTATGTGTACATATATGGTTTGTGTCCTACTACCATAAACTTTTTTATAGAAGACTGTCTTTTGCCCTGATAGTTCAGGCAAAATAGGGTCATGATCAAGGGCTCCTTGGCACTGCAGTAATCCAAGAAACATGTCAAAAGGCATATCTAATTAGATTACACACAAAATAGGTGAAATACTCCTATGATCTATGCACTACACAAATTGGATATAGATGGTAGAGCCCCCAGGTCTCCAGTTCATTTCCTCATGCTGACTGCCATTTATAAACCAACACTTTCCAGCAATTCCAGACAGTTACCACTCAACCAGACCAAATTACAGGGTAACAAAGAGTAATGAGCTGCAAATGTTGCTTTTAAGTGAAGAGCAATATACAGTATGAAATAATTTCAGCAATGTTTTTGCTGACTGCCAGTTTCAGACATAAGGGTCAGATGTTCTGCTCTGGCTAAAAGGGCTAAGCATGCACTTCAGCGGAAGAGAAAGGCAAAACAGCATTTGGATCCCCTGTTCCCCAGCTGCCTGCACTGAGCTGAAAACCCAGCTATGTGCAAAGCTGACTCAAGGAGAGAAAACTGCTATTCTGATTTAAACTACCAGCTCCTGGGAGCCCAGGCCTTGAGCTCCTGATGTACTACATTTAAGGCGGAAATAAAAAGATAATGCAATAACTCCTAGATTTCAGCTTTGCAGTATACAGATTAAAGAGACTAAATCTAATTCAAGATGCCCATGGATGTTAGCTTCTATAAATTAAATACTGTCAGGGCTCTTTCTCTGATTCACCCACATCCATACTATTGAACATTTAAAGTGTCTGATGAAATGTGTCTGCTTGCAAATGATTACTTGGAATGGCCTCCAGCCCCTGCTAACTCCCAGACTTTGCCCAGAATTGCCTGGGAAAGCATTATATCATCTGGGCTAAAATCTTGCCAGGGAACAATCTAGTAATTTAACACAGTATGTAACTGAGTTCCAGTGCCAAGGGTCTGTAAAACATATCTAAAGAACACAAGCATTGCAGAATATAATGGTACAGTCTACACATTTCTGGCAACTAACAAAATTAAATAAATCCTAATGTTTACATACTTGTCAACAAAATATCCAATGACTGGGCTCTCACTGGTTGTGTTCGGTGGTTTCCAGGTAACAATTACATAATCTCTGTTAGCATCATGGCATTTAACATCCATCGGTGCCCCTGGTGCTCCTGCAATCAATGCATCAGCATCTGGACCGCAAACAGAAATAAATCAGTTTTGACCCTGACTCCTCTGAAATATATCCTAAAGGCAAAGTGAAGATTTCCATTTCATTGTGCTATTTGTTTATATGAATGGAAGCCTAAATTCACTGCAATAATGATTCAGGACCATAATATCTATATATTCACATAGATAAAAATATTCAGGGATATTTTTGAGGACAGAAAAGCTGTTTAGGCATGAAACACCTATTACTTTTCATGAGAATTAAAAGCCTAACCTGCTCATTTTTCTTTGATGCTCTGTCACACAGAAAACTGTGGCTCAGTGTGTTACTGGTCAGACCAAGGTATTCCGTAAAGAACATGTAGCTGAGGAAAAAAAATCTCTTAAAGAATAAAAATTTTGCAAACTCCTGGAACATTTCTAAATGTTACTTTTTTATTTATAATCTTACAATACCAACAAGCATAAGTAATCAACATTCCACTATTAAGATACGCATCTGTGGCTTCATTTTGAGGGGTCTTGACTGATGTGGGCCCACAACTTTTAAAGAAACTCCTAACAGGTAAAGTTCTCTCCCTTCAAAGAAAGGTTTCTATAGCAAAACCCCCACCCTGTATAGAGTCTAAATATACACAGTATAATCACAATTAGTTGTGAAGTGGTTTGTGCTCAATATCAGATCACAACCTACATGAAACAAGGCAAGAAAATGTCCAGCAGAGAACACTAGACATTCCAGAGAACATAGTTCAAGGCTAGGGCCCTGTGCATGCAAAGGGATCAAACATAGTGTTGAAAGGACAATAGAGGTACTAAAATTGACCCATCGCTACAACAAAAACTTCTGAGAAAGTTATTATATATTAGTGGGTCTTTTTTGCACCTGGGTACTATCTTTGTTAGAAGGCAACTTGGAAACAGAAAGTTTCAGCAAATTGTTTCCAATGAGTTCAGGGTGATAGAGTGGCTTGTTAAAAACATACTGCAAAGCGGATGAAGCCCTTGCACTAGTCCCATGAGGAAGACCCTGAAAAAACATTCATGCCGCTCCATCCCACACAATGACTGGATGACACCTCTGCAAAACCAGTATGTTCCAATACATTTCCAAGGAGAACAAGTTCTGAAATTAATATAGCTACAAATGGCTACTATGGCTTCAGTAGCGCTGTTCCAGTCTGCCACCATCAAGGATGTTGCACAATATACTTAAAAGAGTGAAAGAATGGCTCAACCAGAGAGATTTACATCTTTCAATGAAAAAAATATAAAAGTGAATACTAACTTCTGCTCACAGGTCCATGTGGAAGCTCATTCTCACTTCACTGAGAGCTGTACTTGCAAATGTGATGGAAAATTCTGACATTTACTACATTTTAATACATTTACATGCTTTTATCTATGTCTCTTGCGAAACCAGTATTTCTCAGTGAGCTAGTTTCTTTGCTTCTTTTCTCTGATTATTGACATGAGTGTAACTAGTATAATGGTGGTAATATCTCTTTTGCTTTCCCCTGCACATACCCTTAAGGCCAGGCACAGGATATGAGAATGCCCAAAAGGCTCACTTCCAGTTGCCAATCCCTAAAGTTAAAACCATCACAGTTAGCACTGGCTATATGAAAAGATGTTTATTTCCTACCAGGAAAGCAGATGGCAAAAAAAGAAAAAAAGCTGCTTCTTCACAAGAATAGTTTCCCAAGTTCTTCAGGAAACAAAATGTCCTTAGGAGCATGTTCCTCTTGAAGCTCCCCATTTGCTATTTTTTCTAGTACAGACTACTATATACAAACCAAATGACTATAAAATACCATAAGCCTGGATTTCTTTTGTACTTCAATCATTACATAGGATTGTTTAATAAAACTAATAAAACTATCCTATATACTTCTCTTTTTCATTTCTCCTCAAGAAACAGATTAGAATTTTACCTCTTACAAACAGGTAGGCACTGCATTCACTGATTCCACCTTTTGTAATCATGCGCAGGGTGTATAAACCTTCATCATCTTTATTCAGATGAGTAAAGGAAAGAGCTGCCTGGCCTTCTCCAAAATACAGCTTCGTCCACTTGGAGTCCTTTATCAGCACATCTGGAAGAGAGGACCCATCAGACATGTTGCTGTGCTGCCAGAACAACTTACATCCTAGTGCAGTTCTCTGCTAGTCAGGAAAACAAGCCAACATTTATGCCAGTTTTATTTAGAGTGATACTGCTTGGACCCTATGAAAACTCTAGAGAGTAGGTTGCATCTTTCTAAATTTATTTGATCAGTGAACTCTAGAGAATGTGAGGTAAAATACTATGCTATGCAGTGCCAACAGCATAATACCCATCACTATTTTTTAATACGCTGAGAGAGAAAAATTTTATCCACATTTCAAAACAACGACAGGAAAACCTGCCATACCCTGTAATGAATACAGGGTAGAACTTTATATAATTTTAATAAGTTTGGCTTCCTGTTCAGGTCAAATGTCAGATTACTTAATTTCTTACTCCAAATTTAAAAACTAGATTTCAGTTTGATCTGAGGACTGCTATAAATATACACCAAACTTTAATCTAGAAGGCATGCCTTTTGAGCATTGAATAAAATTAAATTTAAATCTCTCAAAGGTGAGAGGTGGTGACCCATGATTAATACAAATTAAGCTGATTGCCTAGTGAAACCAGAGCAAAAGAATGAATGGGATATTTTATGTTAGCCAAGAGACTTTCTGATATTATCTTTTTTAATAACTTATTGGATTAATTTTGATTTTTAACTCCCTAAGACCTATAACATACTAATTTATTGTAATCAATGCAGTAGAACTGTATTTAAAAGAGCTGAGTATCTATGAATATCTATTACGCTATTGCTTAAATACATTTTGGAGCAGACACTCAGACAATTGTAAAGAAATCAGTTTACCCACCTACCAGCTGAATTGCATAAGAAGGTATAAAAAATTACATATATTCAGATAATAAAGCATCTGGAAGACACACTTCTAAAACTTACAGCAGTAAGTTGCATAATCACCTAACAGTGTAGTTGTTTCATGAGAAGCATACAAAGTAAATTCAACCACATTCCTTCCCATGAGATCCTTAACCATGAGACCCTCACCTAGAAAATCTGAGTGTCCCCTTTCTGTCATACATGTCACAATGGTACTCAGATTTTGTGTAGAGAGACATGAAGTATTTTAAACTAAATCAGAAAATATCTTCCCCTAGAAACTTCAACCAATGCATGAGCTCTGTGGAAAATCTTGAAGAAAAATAACCTGAAAAGCCCCTTTGAAAAACAAGTCATTTCTTTAGACTTCAAGTTTGAGCTGAATGGCAGCCACTCTGGTTTGAACATAAAGATATTTTAAGCAAGCCTGTAACATCTATTAAGGCCAGAAGAATTCATTTCCATTCTTTATATGTACCTGAGATGGGAAATTGAGTAGGCAGTTGTGTTTAGTAAGAGCAGAAAAACTTGTCTCCCTGACACAAGGCGAAAACTCACCAGAAGTCAGCAGATGCTCTCTGTTTTTTAATGAAGGATGGATGAAATTACTTTCTAGGCAAGACAGTATGAGTAAATTTTGGAGGCCACAAACATATTTAGAAGTTCTAATTGCAAAAGTATTCATACACCTGCCATCACAGTAATATTATAAGTTCTCACTACTGCACTCAAATTCACAGTCCATTCATGTGTTGTGTTCTGTTACTTCTCCTAGAACTGATCAAAGGATTAACCTGCAGCAGACTAACCCTCAAGGCCACATACTGTTTTCAGTGCATGAGATAACTTCCATAATACATTACTCTAATGAAAATTCATACAGAGTGGGGAACTACTAGATACTGAAATTTCATTATGTATTTTGTTCTTCGAAATTTTAGCTAAATCTTGAAGAAAATTCCCACCTGGATTTTTCCCTCTGAAGTCAAGTATTTTATTCTAGATTACAGTATATAAAGCTGAAGAATGCTGGTGCATATATCTTTATAGTGTTTATATTGGACTAGAGATCAATAACTGAAAGTTCCTGCTACCAGTTGAATTCATATCCAGATCAGATATAGGTTCCTGAAGTATTATTTTGATTTAGTTTCAGTATCTTAATTTTTTCTTTCAGTATCTTAAATTATTCTAAGTGAGTCATGAAAAATAGACATCATATTCATGTTTGTTAAATTCAAAATCACTTTAGAGGGTTTGATTCAGCTGATTTATATGTCCCTAGGAGTCTAGTAGACATCCCCAATAAGGCTCACTAGCATGAAGCTTATTTATGCTAGATAAACACATATTTCTCGTTTGTATAACTGTTAGAAGTAAATCATACATATCCATCTCAGGGCTTTAGCTGCTATTATTTGATTAACACAAACTGGAGAAGAAAGAAAAATTACTTTGTGTTAATGCAAGAGTAAAATCTCTCAAAAGAACCAAAATGTCAAAACCACATAATGTTGAAAAAATTATTACCCTTCTCATTGCTTACAATTATGCATTGCCTCCAGCTCTAAAAATACTCAACGAAAGGAATGATAGCGTATAACAAAGGTTCATAGTGCATGAATTCTTGCACTGGAAACAAGCTCTGCCAGTTGGTGCACCTGTGATCCATGTATATGCAACGAAGAACAAATCTAAGCTTCTTTATGGCATCTTATTTCATTTAACATACATAGAATAATGAAATCAAAGTCTATCTAACTACCCAGGAAAACCTGTTGGCTTTAAACAGACCAAGTATTCATCTCAGGGAATTATCTTGGCGTTATGAAAGCACAAAGAGAAAGGGCCACAAACTTTTGTTCACCTATCCACAGCGCAAGAAAAGTCATTATTGATAAAAAGGGGAACAATATTGGGTATCCCTTGAAAATTAGCAGTTCTTCATTGCTGCAATTTCAAACCCAAAATATTACAGATCTGGTACCTTGAGAAACTGTGCCCAGTAAGAGAAAAAGTAAAGGTCCCCTTGAAAATTATGGCTCATGTCAGAGTCAGGTGAGTGATTCTTTATAGTCATAAATATCCTAAAGTGTACAGTGAAATCCCTGTACACTTCAGTGGGAACAGAATTTGGGTTCAACAAGGAGCCTTAGATTTTAGGTTATTTACCACCAAAAAAAAAAAAAAAAAAAAAAAAAGGCACAATTTTTTTTATTTAGTTTTTTTTTTTTTTTTTTTTTACTAACATCTAATAGTCCCATCACAATGAAATATCCACTATGATAGGCAAATAGGAATGGAAGAGTAAGTAGCAGTTTGTTCCCTGATCATATGTAAATCTATGTAAAACTATGATATACACGAAACAAAAGGCATTATGAGCAGCAACAAAAGCGTCCTTTTTCTGATTTTCCTAATCTTGAATTTTTTTTTTGTTTTTTCTTGTCTTATTCATCTTACTGTCATTTTTTAGTTTATTCATTACAGTCCAAAAAGCTGTCTTGGGAGTCCACCATTCTCAAATGTAGTCCCTTTGGGGGAAAGTCTCGCCACTTACAAATAACCAAGGCTTTCCTCAAATCCTCAGGCAGAATAATTACTTTAGAATCCAACACAGAGATTGTTGTGGGTGAAAAGTGATGAGCTAAATATCTACAACAGGCTGCTATCCATTAGACTCTAAGGACCTAGTTTTATGTTTCAAAACCCTTTCCTGGTGCTCATGCAGGGTTTGTGTACCATCCACCCGAGTATATAATATGCTTAGTGATGTTATTTTTAGTACTTTCTGGTAAGACTACTTCACTAGGTATAACAATTTTTCACTGACAAAAGAGGGAAGGAAAGCAACCTACTAACATAGCACATAACAGCAGAGCAAAGGCATGTGTATCAGGCCTGGCTCCTATAAGCATTTCCCACCTGTATTAATGTGATTTTAATATAAAGCTCACAATAAGCTAGATGAAAGTGGAGACCCGTGACCATACCTCAGTCCTTCAAACCTAAGTTTACTGTTCTGTAAGTACCCTTCAGTTCAGTGGTCACAGTATTCAACTGGGAATCATGGTCAAATATGAGAACTGAGTTTGGATCTCCACCTAGTCGACAAATGTTCTAACTATGGTGTTATCACATAATACGAGGTTATCTCCTGTTGTTGTAAAATGTGTGCCCAAGAAAATGTTGACCAGGTCACTCAGTTGAGAATGCACACCTATAAATTCTATCTAGAGATACTTGGTTGCTCTATTCCACATTTAATCCTGAGAACATGTTGTTCTAAGCCTGACCTGCGTCCTCAGTATCTCCTCCAGCATTTTCCAGGTAGCTTCTATTCACTGTACTAACTTACCATCTCTATACCACTCAACACGAGGTCGTAGTCTTTTCAGCTCTGGAGTGATCAACATAGAACACTTCAAGGTCAGTGTTTCACCTTCAGTTGCAAAGGTGACTCCAAACTTCTCCAGAAACTGGACATCAATATGGGTGAAGCAAACTTCATAGGACAGGGGCACTATGCATGAGAAAATGAAAACATTCTTGAGTACAAGTCAATTGTACTTGGCACAAAAGAGATTACTGTCTGATCTGAACAGGAGATGGAGTTTTCTGTATGCTTATCTAGAAATTAATCTGGGAAAGCAAGAGCATCTTGCAACAGCTCATAATGTAACTGAATGTTTAGAAAGCAAAGTCAGAAGAACCATGTTGCATCTGGTTTTCTCATCTGTAAAACATTACTTTGATAAGAGTACATAAATTATCTATGGAAATAGGAAAAAAGGCTTACAGTGGAAAGGCATTATCCCAGCTGGGTGAGGCTCTTCATCCTCTCTGAACCCTATAAATAAACATACAATAAACATTAATGACATGAGCATTATATTTCTTTATTGTTTTAATTATAAAGTAGGACTTACTTCGCACAAGCACAGCACAATTAGTTGATGCTTGACCGTGAACATTTGTTGCAACTGCCGAATAGGTAGCAGAATCATCAAAGTCAGCTCTGAAAAAGGGAAGGAGGAAAGCAGATGTCTCTTTAAGCAAATAAAATTCTCTTAATAATTGATACTACAAGCCAAGCTATGTCAACCTAAGGAAAGTATATAAAGCTCTTTACTGGTAAGGAAAGTGTATAAAGCTCTTTGCTGGTGTCACACAGTGCAAGACATTGATGAAAGACAATGAGAAAGCCACTGCTGTTCTTAACTGCAGTTTTATCACAGCTTAGTGTGTAGGCTGCATTAACTTGAGCAAACTGGAAATGACCTTTAGAGAATGATCAAAAGAAGATAACTGGAGAATGCCAGTCAGGCCATTCTCTTTCTGTATATAACCTTCTTCCTTAATCTGTCTTGTCTTCTGCCACATATTTTAAGAAAGACACATGGAAGAAAAGTACATGTGATGCTTGCAGAAATTACTCCTTCTATAGCTATTCCTACTTGGTAGATACTGGTATTTTTCATCTCTCTCATATCACTTAGTCCAGGGGAAATGAAAAAAATAGCAGGAAGACTGATCAAAACTGTTTATGTGCATAAATGGTTTGGTTTGTTATATTTTTAGCAAGAAAAAACATTTATTGTGCAAGGATAACATAAACAAATACAGAGCAAAAAACAGTTACTTCTTGCAAAATAGGACCATGTGATGGATTGCCTCACTTACTAAACCCTTCCTTTAAACAGAAGTTACTTGAGCAGATGTTAAGATACAGGTACAAACTTTGATGCCACAATTCTTTTCTGATTTAAAACGGAGTCTATCAGGAATAGTTCATTTAGTAGTATATATAATGGAGGTCACTCAAAAATTTTTAATTATGACATACAATATTGTGCATGCATGCACTTAGTTTCCCCTCAGAAGAACAAATTTATGTCTTCTTGGCAACTTCCAGATGAAGGGGATGAAATTCTTGTTGCATTTTTCTTCTAAGGGGTCATATACCCAGGTGTGGGAGAAGGAATATATAAAGGTGTTTTATGTACATTGCATAATAGGATGTCAATTTTAGAGTATGTAGCACCTGTCACAGGTCCATCAGACACCAATATATGCATTCTTGCATATATTCTGGACAAGATCATATCATAAAAACAATACCGTCTGTACTGTGATGGATTAAACACAACTTGATGAAAGTTATATTAAATTGAGGCAACCCTTCAGCCACATATTTCACAAAACAAAGCAGTAAAATACAATGTTTACCACACATTTAATTATCAAAGCCATAGCAGTTAGTTCTAAGACTAGGACACATAACCAAGAATTCTGCAGCTGGGTAGGAATCCATATTACACTCTGGACAAGCATAGTAGGTCTGAAAATCAATTTACAAGAGTTGAAATCATAGATTCATAAAATTTGTAAGGTTGAAAAAGACTTTTAAGATCATGAAGTCCAACCTTCAACCCAGCACTACCACCATGTTAGACCACTAAACCAATGTCATTATGGGCCATATCTAAATATTTTCTGAACACTTATAGGGATGATGTCTCCAACACTTCCCTTGGGATACCTCTTCCACTGTTTGACAGCCCTTTTTGTGAAAAAACTTTTCCTAACATCTAAACTAAATCTCCCCTGGGGCAACTTGAGGCCATTTTCCCTCATCCTGTCACTTGTTACTTGGGAGAAGAGGTCGCCCCCCACCTGGCTACAAACGCATTTTGGGTAGTTATATGTAGAGAGTGATAAGATCTCCCCTGAGTCTCCTTTTCTCCAGGCTAAACTATCTCAGCTCCTTCAGCAGCTCCTCATCAGACTTGTGCTTGAGACCCTTCACCAGCTCCATTGCCCTTCTCTAGGCACACTCCAGCATGTCTTTTTTGGACATGGACATGCTCCATGTCTTTCTTGTAGTGAGGGGCCCAGAACTGGACACAGGTTTCAAGGTGCAATGTTACCAGTGTAAGTACAAGGGATACAGTCCAGGATGTCTTTGGCCTTCTTGTCCACCTGGGCACTCTTCTGGCTCATGTTCAGCCAGCTGTCAAACAGCACCCCCAGGCCCTTTTGTGTTGGGCAGCTTTCCAGTCACTCTGCTCCCAGCCTGTAGTGCTGCCCAGGGTCGTTGTGATGCAGTGCAGAAATCTTGGTCTTGTTGAACTGCATACAATTGGCCTTGACCCATCAATCCAGCCCATCCAGATCCCTCTGCAGAGTTTTCCTACCCTCCAGCAGAGCAACACTCCCACCCAACTTGGTGTCATCTGTGAACTAACTGAGCGTGCACTTAATCCCCTCATCCAGGTCACTGAAAAATATATTAATCAGGACTGGCCCCAGTATTGAGCCCTGAGGAACACCACTGCCAGCTGGATGTAACATTCAGAACAGGGATGATATTTAGCTTTATTTGTTTGTTTTTATGAAGGATTTTTTAAAAATTACAATACCTGTTCACAGATCTATATAAAGATTGATTCTGTACTTGTTTGAATGCTGTCAGACTTGAAAATACTTCTTTGTACTACCTTTATTAAAAAAGAACTTTTTTTTTTCTATCCCTGTTCCATGCTATTTAACATTTGTGTGGAAAAAAAAAGCCAAAAAGCCATGTAAAACTGCAGCACAGGCTTATTTCCTAAGGCATGTTATAATGTCTCTATACTGAAATATACATAGTTCATCAATTTATAACAGCCAGGTAAAGCGTTTTGCTATAATATAACAAGTTAAAAACAAACAAAGCAGCTCAAAAATGTTGTACAAGCAGAGCATTGCAGAATTAACTGTTCTGGAACTGTAAAGCATTCTCATCATTCTGCACTATATCCCTAATTTAAGGATCTACATATAGAATATGCAGTAAATAGTGTATAAATATATCATATAGTTCCTAGTGTAGTATTAGCAAATTAAACAGTGTTAGATCACTCATCCCCAGAAACTGGATCCTGATCACGCTAGTGTTGATGTGTTAGAGCAGCCCTTGGCATGCCTTGGTGTATTCCAGCTCGCCAAAAGGATTCCCACACACAGCTCAGGAGATAGTAAGGGAACTTTTCCAGAAAGCAGCCTGGATGTCTGGCAGCCCTGCTCTGAAGGATAAGAGAATTAGTCTATCCCATGCCGGAAGGTCACTGTGGCAGAGGATGTCCTTAATTTGCTCTGTCAGGCGGATACCAGAAGTAGATTCCCTAGGCACTGATGGCAGGTATATGCCATAGGGTGCCCTGCAGGCCTTGTCCACAGATACATGTCCTATAAAGGCTTCCTGCGCTTCAGCCAACTCACCATCTTGCTAAAGACCTACCAAGGTGCACAGTGTCTTCCTACCACCTACATATCCAGGTTTCTCCTGGATGATCTAGGCCCTCCAGGAGGATGGTGCACACTTACACCTGGCAAGGTATTGCTGGGGGAGCCAAGCTGTGTTTGCTGATAAGGTGCTGATCTGTCCCTGGGTTGTACATGATTTAGACAGCATACAGCACACGTTATAACATTACACCACCATTGCAGCATTAGGCCATTCCCTCACAGAAACAAAGCATTCATGCCTGTCAAATCCAAATTAACTGCTCTTTAATATTTTGGTGTTGCTTTGGAGTGTTGACAACAAAGATAAAAAATCAGCATAGCTTGACTGAGGTTAACACTGATTAAATCTCACTTTAAACCAGTCATCATCTGCTGTCAGTGTTGTCTTATATTGGATTTAGTATGTGAAGAGCAATTTATTGTTAAACAAGAGGTGGCATAAAAATAATCCAGAAACTAGCGAATCATGTATTATGAACTAACATGAGGTCCCAGACTGTTAGACCACTAAAAGTGTCAGAAATTTAAAGTTACAATAACTGAAAAGTTGTCTCCCTAAAATGAAAAAGCAGAATGGCAGACACCTGATTAACTCTTCAAATGTATATATATTTATATGTGCTCGTCTCAATCCCCTCCTCATATTTTTGCTCTCACAAGGAACAGCAAAATACATCTCTTGATGAGATCTTTCTGTTTGTGATGGGGTCCAAGGTAAAGAAAACAGAATATGACCCTAAGTGTTTCTAGAACAGACAGGAGATTCACAAAAGGGTTATATCTTTAGTCCAAAGAATCTCAGTATCTGAAAGGAAATTATTTGACAAAAGCAAGTGATAGGATTATAATTCATTTACTCAGGGAGAACAAAAGAAGGAAGTAACTGACCAAATATATGATCACACTTCAACAACGTCCTTTGGTTTTTATGAAGAGAGATGAGCTACTTAGAGTTATGATGAACATACGCGCCAAGCATTTTCTGCTATTTAAGAGGTCGTAACAACTCTATCCATTTTCTTGAGGTTACTGCTTTGAAAGCAATTTAAAATTTCTTGTTATCATTACACACCTGACACTCCAGGAAAGAAATAAACCATCTTAGACAAACTAGTATTCGTTGAAATGCCTTTAAATCTTATATTGGAAGTATAGGGGGGTTGTGGGTAAGAGCTAGACAGCACTTTTGTTTAATACCCACTCTAAAGAAAGATGGACATGATGGCAAGTATTACATAAGGTTCTGATTTTCCTTTTGTGCCAGATAATGCTCAGATTGAGGATTATCCTGGAAACTATCTGTTTTCCTGTATACTAAAGCCCCTGTATTTCCTAAATTGCACTGTAAAATGCATTGAGTCAAGACCAGTTAGAGACTATATTTGGAGTACTATAAAGACATGGTATGGTCTCTCCAAAAGTTATTCTTGCATCATGATGGAGAACGTGTTTTCCAACCTTTACAAAGGTCAGATAAAATATGCATAGAGTACATTTAGATAACATGAAGTGTGAGTGCAGAGCTGTATCACTCCCAAGATACTAATACTTTTTGTGAAAATTAAATTGCTCTGAATCCACATGAGGTTCTGAAGTGCTAATGTTTATGTGGGGAATATTCCCCAGGCAGATAAATCTATTTAAAATGCATATATTCATCCATCTGCCTAGCGTAGATTTAAACACAGGACTTAAGAGTGAAATAGCATTTTTGCCTGAATTAGAACACAACTCAGTGCATGTCAAGAACAGGAGGCAGAATGCAGAGTTAAAAATGCTTCCTTTGAATCCAAATGACAAAATTTTCAGTGTTAAGGCTATATGACATCAAAGTGTTGAAATACTCTAGAGAATTGCCACCTCATGTGTTGGTTCTCCAGTCAGACTTAATATTAATCTGACTGATTCCTTTTTTTTTTTCTTTTTTTTGTTTTTTTTTTTTTTTTTTTTTTTTTTTTTTTTGTATTTAGGGAAAAGGGGGCCTCTGTTATGGGGTGGCCACTTTCTCAAGCTCCCAACTACTTCCGCTTATAGGGGGCAGTGACTGCCAGGGGCTTTTATTTGGGGGCTATTTGCATTTCAGCAAGGAAAGAGTGGTACACCCTTCCTGCTGCCCATATACTCACTGTCACTGCATACCATGCTGCATACATGCTGCGGTTTATGACCCATCATCCCTGCACAGTCCGAGGCTCTGCGGGCCACGCCGGGGGATGCCTTTGTCGCAGCGCCTCCGCTCCGCTCTGCGTCCGCTCCTGCAGCAGCAAGTGCAGACCTCGCACTCTCCTGCTCCAGATTAAATCATCTCAAGCCTTTTGTGCCTAATCAAACTAAAATAGCACTGTACTGACCGCACAGTGTCATTTGTTAAATGAGAATAGTTAGAAAAGAAGGTTCATTCAATTTTTAAGCTTTTCTTTTTGAAGCAGCGCTGGTGGTGCTGAGGAGTCTGAGGGCTGGCGCTGCTGCTGCCAGCAGGTGTTACACTGCACTCTGCTGGCTCCGCCACGCTGCTGCTGGTGCAGCCGCAAAACCTCTGCTGCAATTATATGCACTTCTTAAGCCGTGACTTTATTAAACAGGAAAGGGAGAGGACCCTAATAAAAGACAAAATCCTGCCATACTTTGAGCCCTGTATACATGAAACTGTGAAGTCGCACCACATTGGCAGTGCTCCGGAAAGTCCAACGCCTTTCCTGCTCCTTCTGCCTTCCAGCTCAGCTCACGCCCCTGCTCACCGAGGGCTGGGAGTCAGGAATACCTCCAGGCTGTCCCCTCTATGTGCCAACCAACATAGCAGGAAACAGTCATGGTCATTCACAGTCGAATAAAGCTAACTGAATCATTTACAAAGACATAAGAGTAAATAAAGAAACAAAAAAGCCCAAACCTGTTCTAAGCAAGTATCAGCAATTAAGAACTTTAAAATTTTATGATTTGTAATTATTAAGATATACAAGAAGGCAAAAAATGTTTTTAGCTATGTCATAAAGCAATGGGCTGCCCTCATATTTATTACTTCTGATATAGAAGTCTTTTATTGCATTATGTGCCTCTCCATAGTTAAATTATGTGGGATAAAGAAATATATTTTAAACAAACCCTCACATTCTCAGACATGTATGAATCATTTCAACTACTCTTAGCTTTCCCTCCAAGGATTCCTCACTGTCTTCTCCTAATCACCTATCAAATGTGAGATGAAAGATGGGATGAACCACTACTGCAATGCATATAATTTCTTCTATAATTATGAGATGTGCAAAAAATAGAATTAAACTCCAACCCCCTTTTCTTTACTGCTCAAGGGAGATCTTGAGCAAAAGCTCCCCTTTGCACAAATCTAAAAGGAGCAAAAAACAGACACTATATTATAATAATAGCACTGAATGATTTCAGAAAATGTGGCAAATTAAGCACAGAGTATCATAAGAATACAAGACAAAGAAATTAAAATTATCTGGTTGCCGTATAGGCTTGTGTGCCCTGGAGAAGAGCAAACAGTGGGGGACGAAATTGTGTTCTGTTACTACTTTAAGACAACGAGGTGATCTTAGGGTTTTGGTGCCTCAAGAATGTTTCCACTGAGATCAGGGAATACTCTTAGGAATAAATATCACGCTTGCATAAGAAGGAAAAAGTTCACTCCCTGAGCTTTGCTGAAGTGATAGAAAGGTAGCCAAGAAATTCCAAGGCCTTTCTGAGCAGCTACGGATCAGATGACATGCAGCTCAGCACTTTAGTATGAACAGCTGAGAAGAGCACAGAAGTGGATAGAAAGAAAATATCAATGGTTCCACCTCCCAGAAAACCAAATTATTAATAAAAATATAAGTGCACAAAAATATATATGGAAGATCCAGAGTTAATTTATACAGGTTTGTATAAAAACATTAATAATTTAAACATGTTAACTACTACCTATACATCCATTGTCTTCAATACAAGATACCCTTAATGTTAATTATGCACTAACAAAGTGTTCTTCCCTTTCATGCATGTTCATTTTCTGTCTTTTTGGGACAGAAAATACAGCTCATGGTCAAGTTTTGAAATAAAATAAATTAACAATAAATAAAAAAATACATTAGAAATTTTGATTTAATAAATTCTATAAATCATAACAGTCCTCCAGTATTCTTTTAAGTGGAGAAGGGAAGCCTGTGGGAGAGCAGGCAGGATCTTTAGATGACAAAGAGACCACACTGCCTGACAGAATGAAAGAGAAATGGAGCAACAGTCTCTGAAGTTGGCAGCTTGGTTGAATGTGAGGAAATCTGCATAAATACACACAGGTCTGGGACTAATTAAGCCGGGGATGATGATGGGTGGGAGTGGGAACCCGAATGGGTGCCAATAAGTGACTCTGTGGTATGTCTGCATGTGTCCAAAATGTGTCTGTGAACACTTCCAGAGCTGATTGTGGATGGTGACTACAGATAACCAGCAGAGAAAAGAGGGAAAAAAGCACCAAGGGGAAGGAAGCCATTAGTACTCTTCAGCCTGATGATTACAGATGCTCAGAAAGCATCATCACCACTGATTCTCATTTCTCCTAAAAGCTATTTACTCCCCAAATGTCACAAAGGAACCTACATACTACATAACTGTCATCTGGACTCACCAAGCAGTTCCTCATGGATGCCAACAAAGGAACATGAACAGCCACAGTCACTCACAATCAGGAAACGACCAAAGCTTCATCTCCTGATTGGCACTCACCACATACAGACAAAGGAGAGAGTTTTCCATTTTCCCTGCTGAAGGGGAGAGGATTGCAAGAGGGACAACCTGTTTTTATCTTGTAATCTCCTGTTCTTATCTTCAGAAGTAATGTCCGGTGGGAAGAATCATCAGTGTTGTCACATTTCATGAATACAGAGAGCAGTTAGCAAGTTATTCATGGCATGGGGTAGAAGACTGAGTATCTTTGAAGTGTTCCTTAGGAAGCAACAACATAGTGATTCTTGCTGCCAGGTTCTGTACAGGGATATGTTTCTTCCATCCTGAGCTATGAAAATGTTGACAGTTGGGGTGGACTTGGCTGCAGGATGACAGAGACAAGTAGTCTCTCCCAAAAGCAGAAGGAATGATGCACTTATTTTCTGTACTAATGCCACAAAGCTGTACTCATATCTGCTTCCACTGCTGACAGATGGAGGCAGGGTAGAAGATTAAATGTTTGGCCAGCCAAGTGTTAGCCACAAATATTCCAGCTGTTTCAGCACAGCTGATGCTCACATTCTGGAGAAATTAAAAGGAAGTGTTTTTGTCTCTTCTCTAGATACTAATTTTCTTTTTAAATACGACAGTAATATCCTCATTTTTCTTTGGCCTTTTATATTTTTAAAAAAAGGTTGTACCATGTCACATGAAACATGCAATATTTCAATTGCTTAGGAAAGCATGGAATTAGTTTTGGGAAGCTAATCTACCCAGGCATGTTCTATATCACAAGGTTAACTTTTTGAAAAAAAAATAAAATTAATTCAATTATGACTTTTAAAAGAATAATTTATACTTCTTTAGTTTTCGGAAGACAAAAAAAAAGGAGATCAAAAAGTAAACAGAACATCTACTAAAACAAATATGAATGTGTATCCCTGCCCTGACCAGCTATAATTTTGTTTACCTTAGGAAGCTTCATCATGACAAGAACATAGACTTTTCCACTTCAAATGCTGAGAAGATATAATTCTAATAAAAAAGGAACTACCATTCTTTCAGCTACTTGCCTTTTCTTTTGTATCTTCTAGATTGCTGGAGTTAATGAATACAAATATCTAATTTTAATTTCATTTTTATGATCTAATATTCAGCTTCTCAGTGAACCTTCTCTAGCTAAATGTGAGTACCAACAGAGAAGCATGCTGAATTTAACAATTCTCTTTCAGCCTTTGTGTGGTTTTTTTTTTTAATTGTACTTGATACAAAATACTTTGTGTAGAATATAAAAAAGCCTGTTGTATTTCCAGAAAGATTTACCTGTTTATATGCAACACATGTACTCCATATTTGCTTTCAATTCTGTACTTTGTTGGGTCACTTGCAGGGGTAATCAGCTCCTCATTTTTGTACCTGACAATCAAGAAAAAAATAAAACTCATAAATACCAGCAACTATTCACTTCATTCATTTGGTAGGTCTTTGGATCCAGATATTTTCTATCATCTGAATCCTCTTCATTAATCTTCTGTACTTGCACAGAGCATTTTCCAGGATGTATGGGTAGAAACATACTGGACCACAAAGGCAAAGGGGAACCATCATTGCAGCAAGGAAGTAGAAAGAGAAGATGTGCACCCGATCTAGAAGAGCAGGCAGAGAAGTAGAGAGAAGATGGCATACGACTTGAACTTTCAGGGCCGCTAGTCCTGACCCAAGATGAGAAGCAAACTTTATCTTGGACCACAGCAAAGCATTTCAGCATAAATAAGGGAAACAGCAACAAAACTGTGCTTCATGTAAGGTCATCAGAGTTCAGCCTGAGGCTCTCACATATACAGGACAGCACTTGTCTGGAGAGGAGGGCAGCTACAAGGATATTTCCTTTATGTCCTTCTCGACAGAAGACAACACAAAGTGACCATAGATACAGCTCATGGCAACAGTGGTGCTGTGAACATTTATACAGGCTTAGCAAGTAGCCTGTGAGCTCTGTGTATTTTGCCATTTGCTACTTCATCATCAGGGAACTCAGTGGCCAGAAAGACTGGAATGCCTTCCACTGTCTGCCTTCTGAAATACTTGAGTTTGCTTCTCACGTTGCACAGGACCATTCAGCAAGTTGTTCTCCCAATCCTTTATGTGCAGGATCAACTGCTACAATCCAGCACATCTATGAGGATTATAAAGGGGATTTAACATAGTCATTATGTATGTGACACTTATCAGTTATGGCATAACTTTCAAATGAAAAAAGCTTAACAACATTTTTAGAGGGCTAGGAAAGGCCAATCTCTTACCATTGTACAACAGGGGTTGGAAATCCTTGTACAGTGAAGCAAAGGCTCACAGACATCTTTTCCCAGACAGTGTGAGACCTCAGACGCACTAGAATTTCGGGAGCTCGACTTATACTTTCTTCAACAATATGTCTTTCCAGTGCCATATTTTCTTCTACCTATTAAACACAGGAAAGGAGGAGAAGCATCTGGCACCAGACTCAAATGGGGCAGAAGAACTAATTTCAAATCCCCAAAAAGATGACAAATCACTACTTGTATCTGAAGCATAGACCTAAATTTCAGTCTATCTTGTAATTTTGTTTGGATAAGAACAAAAAGATTCAGCAGGTACCATCCTTTGCACAGCAAGTCTATCCAGATGTTCTCTAGCACGGTGCCTGGCTGTGTGAATCTCTTTTTCCAAAGCAGACAACTCACTGGCAAAACGGATTCTTTTCTCATCACTTGAATGAGACTTTTGCTCATGACTCCTGTAGAACAAGAAAAAAGTCAAGTAAATGTAACCAATATGAATACTTAAATTTGTCACTCATACATATTATGCAACTGAGGACACTGAAACCGTATCAGCAGGATAAAATCTAATTTAGGAATTATTCTTAGCATCTATCTGCCTATCCTAATAATGAGTATGTGAAATTAATATGAATTTTTCTTCATTTTCTTTCCACCTGTATTTGTGGTGCAATAACTACAGGTCTTGAAATCTGCTGTGGTCGCATGACATGGTACCCCACAGTCTCAGTCCTCTGGTAATTGAAATCGAGAACCTATCTGGCTTCTTTCTGACTCCTAATTTTCCTTCCCATGGACACAAGAGGGCAGAGGAGTGAAGGCATGTTCTGTGCCAGTTCACACCTGGTAAAAGTTGTGCCTTGCTTACATTGTACCCTTTAGCTTCCGAATCTGGGAGCTCTGCTAGCAAAATGGGTTGTATCCTCTGACCTCACCTGAAAGATTCAGACCAAGGCTTTCAGAAGGATTTGATGAACTACTGTATGCAAAAAAATATGTCCTTGGACAAGGAGGAGACAGAAGTACTAGAGAAACTACCAGGAAAATATGTTTGGAAAAAAATGTGAGTTGTTCCCTGAAAATCCAACTCCACAGGGATTTCAGAATTCCTGAAAAAAAAAACAAAAACACCATCTCATAGATGTTTTGGAAGGAGCTAGCCTTCACTCATGCTCATTTAGTAAACAGCCTATGCTACTCTTTTCCTTCCCAATAGGACAAAAGAAGGTATTGAATATTAGATATTTCTAACATCTGTCAACATAGTCAGCATATGGCAAGATTCTGAAAGCATAACTCAAGTAAGAAAACCTCCATGAAATTCAGTGAAAGTAGATCAAGACATTATTTGTCTGGTATTTAAAAAGCATTTCTTTGTATCATTTTAAGATACTTTAAATACCAGCCTTGATGTGCCATGATTTTTTTTAATATTGACAACATTTAAAGTACTTTAAAAAATATATATATATATAAAATAATTTGATTTTCCTAGAACATTCAGTTTTGAGGTTATATATTTCAAAAAATCAACCAGAACCATATGGATGCATATGATTTTCACAACACAAGGATGTATATTATTTTCTACAAACAAGGCAGAATTCCTTTTTGTAGTATAAATTCTCTGTGTCTTTGGTGCAGCCACTGTAGAGATCAGCAGAGCATAAACAGTCAAATTCACTAAAAGGAATATTGTCCTCAGCACACTTCCTATGGGACTTCATATCAAGGCTGTAACTGAGATATGACAGTAAGCCCTCTTGATATTAAGGAAAGAACTCAAAAAGTTTATATTGATTAAAATTAGAAATTTAGGAATAGTGGAGTAGCTCTGTTCAAAATGAGTTTTGGATACTAGGTGGATTCTAATTTATTTTTGTTTTAAATCTGTTTTCAAGGGTCAGAGTGGGCATTAGGGAAACAACTCTGGGTTGAAATGCGAGATTGAAAGTGACACTCAGTCATTTAGTGTTCCAGCCAAAATAGATTAGTGAAGAACAGTGATAGAGAAGCCTCCAGTCCTGTCAGCTGTGAAAAGAGCCCTGGCAAAAGAGAGATACTAAATGGGACCAGAGCCACTACACAGGCCAGATTGCCCCAACAGAGCTTTACCTTTTCCTGGATTCTTGCATTGTTTCATGTGCCAAAGTGCGCGCCCTCCTGGCACAGAGTCTACATGTTGTTTTGCCCAAGCCAGATGATTCATAATAAGCAGCCTGCCTGGAAGCAGCCCTTCAAATGTAAAAGACATTGTTATAACCCAGCAATTCAGTTAAAACATGAACTCACCAAAGAAATTACTTTGAGCTGAATGAGCTGAATAACATGACTGTTCAGTGAGAAACCTTTGCATCTTCACTGATTGCACTAGGTGCTGATTCTCACTATTGCTTCAAGGGCTTAATGTCCATCATTTGTCACTCGGGATCATTAGGCATTTTATTTCATTCTATTAAATTTATACTTATCTCAGTCTTCAATCATTCAGGTGTTTTAATAGCACTTCAGTGGACCACAAGAGTACCAGCCTGTCTAATACACTAATCACAAAGAATCCCCACAGCACTGTCTGTTTCTAAGTATTCCTGCCTTTCTGTACTTCACAAAACCTTCTCCATAAACTCTACTCTTTCACAGGGGAAGCCAGGCAATCTAGACAGATAGATAGGCATCATAATTACTAAGGAGGTAGAACAGTGATTTTAAAGCAACCAAGACACAAAATTCCAGACTTTGAGGTACAAAAAATGTGTATTTAGTGGCTAAAAGTCTAAGAATTCACAAGAGAAGGGTTAAGCCTTCATTTAACTTTAAAAAAGGAAATTGAATAACAAAAACCATAAATAAGAATAACCAACTTCAGGAGAAGGAATATCATCATGTAATAGGGAAGAATGGGTAAAAAATGTTCTATGATTTACAATAAATTTAATGCCTTTTTTTGTAAGCCAAAGTTTCAATTTTAGCCTAAAAGGAAGAATTCTCAATTTGGAGGTAGCAAACAGATCCTAAGTTAAAAAGTTTGTGTAGGTGTGCTCCAACATCACTAGAAAGTTTAGCTGTGTTGATGGAGATTCTAGACAAGGAGCATCCCAGTGGAAGGAACTGGAAAACAATCATTCTGAATAAATCACAGGTTTGGAGTTTTTTGGGGGGGAGGGATGGGGGAAGGTAAGTATCTTTATTCTAGGAACTGACTACCCAAGGTAGAAACCTGTCTGTGCTCAAATTCATGGCACTTACTTTCTTGCTGCATATTCCTCAAGCACATATCTTGTCTGAATGTTGCGATAGGACTGATCAAAGTGCTTGTGTCTCCTCTGATAAAATGGCACTGCTACTGAGGACATACTTCGGCTTGTAACAAGTAATTCCTGCAGAGACTGAAATTAGCCATATATTTAGCTAGTCATACACACATTTAGCCATATATTTCAGACACTTTAGTTTGATATTTTTGATATATAGTCATGTGTGTGAATATGTACAAATGTGTAAAATTGCATCAACTTGTGACAAACGATGACACACATAGATACCTCAAACTGTATCTTATAGGTCATACAGTGTGAGCTATGGAATCATAGATGATATTTCGTCAGATAGGTTTTCCCCTTCTATGCAGATGTCATTTAATGCCTACATAGACATTTTCAGGGGTGGAAATCTGACAGTTTTTTGAGCATTGTAAGGGATTTCAGTTCTCCGCTCTCCAAACATTTTACTTTATCCATTGTTGCAATTTATGCTCATGATCTCTTGTCCAATTCACCATGACAACAAAATCAGACTGTATTCACCCACCTCTCTAGCAGTCTGTTGAAGGGGTTTTTTTTATATTTCCTTTCAGCTCTCATTTAAATTCAATAAAGATGGCTTATAAAATCTTTTCTCTTGAGTTATTTTTCCTGGACTACAAATAATTCTGGCTGCCTTCTTGTGGAGTTTATCTAAAGTTTGACTGATATTTGGACAGAAGGTTTCCAGAAGCATTCAGGCTGCTCCTAAGAAGCAGAGTGGGTGGGAAACACATATTTCCCACTGAGTTAGAGTTAAGCAGATTCCCAACTTTGTCATTAAAAGAACACAGAGATGCCTACATCCCTTTGTGTTCATTAGAAACAAGATGAAAACTTCTTGCAAAAGTGGGGAATGTCACCAGCCATATCCTGAGTAGATGCCAGCTTATGTAACTGTAGTCTGACTGGGATATGGGGGTCTTTACTTCTGGGCCATTTAGTCTAAACAGTGGTGAGGGATCCCAACTGAACAGTCAACACCTTTCCCATGAGGCAGCTGCACTTCAGTGACAATGGAAACAAGTTTCCACTAGATTTACTCAGGCAAATTACTGCAACAACATCTAATTATCTACCAAAAGGTAAGGGGAGCATCCCTGCTTTTGTGCTGCCCTGTAGGGTGCAGGCTGCCAGCTCTGCTCCAGCAGCCAAGGCATAGGTGAAGGCATGGCCTGGGACCCACCTATGGGTACCCATATCAAGAGAAGAATCAGGGACCATGTTAAAAGTGTATCAGGGTTATGGGGACAGCAGTGGACTTGTCTGTCTCTGCCCAGTCTCCTCTAGAGCTCCTCCCACCCTGCTCACAGCCCAGGACCCCATGTCAGCCCCTAGGGCCATCAGCTGCTGCACCAGCAATGATGCAGCAGGGCCAGTCTCCAGCTCCCCACAGGCTGTCCCTGTCTGGGTGTGGAGCCTGCCAAGAAGAACCTGCCTCACACCCACACTAAAAGTCCACATTTGTAACAAAAAGACACATAAATAGGCAGTTTCATGATGCATATAAAATGAAAGCTCAGAGGGATTTGAATAAAAATCTTATAAACTCATTTGGATACAACATATAACAAGGTAAAATACCAGTATATACCATATTTCCTGCATATAGTATTTACCAAGACAAGGAAATTATAGTTATTGATTAAGTAGGGTAATAAACTTCAACTCTGACTGTCTGTTACTTTCAGGTAGTCAAGAATAGAATCAGATGCTCCCAAGTCATAATGTTATCACATCAGCTAGTCTTATTTTTCCAAGAAGTAAGGAGAAGACAGCAGGCATATTTAATAGCAGGCATATGTTATTTTACAAAGTTCTGGAATCTAAAGAGATTGTTACAATTTGTCACCTAATAGCTGCATCTCCTGCATAGTTTATAATTACCTTTCCAACTCTTTTTCAAGAGATATGAGAATGACAAGTCACACGTTCAGGAATGAGAGCTTAAGGCAAAACACCAGACACTGCAAGACAAAAATGAAAAAGGTTTAATAACATCTCTACAGGGCATTAAAGAATTGTGTTGCCTCATTTCTAGAGAAATGAGAGTTAATGTGCCCCAAGTTAGTCCAGCACCTCCACAGAGATGCTAGCTTAGTTAAGTGTCCTCATACAATGCTGAGCTGAGATGGACTCATGGACCTATTAACTCATCATACAACACAATGTCTTAGTTATATGAGCAGAGTTGAACAGACCCATGAGCAGCCTTGGCTTCTCCTAGTTTTGATATCTGTACATCATGTGATACTACACTTTCAGACATTGAATGCTGGTTTTCTTTCTGCTATCTAACTGTGGGACTATTGCGTACAGGACTTTTGATTTCCTAATAAGTTCTTGAGTTAACCAGGCAATTAATGGTATCATGGTCCTTCTTTTTTATTTTTAATTAGCTTTTTTGACAAAATGAAGGTGCAAAGGGCAAACCCATAGATTAAGCTGATTCCACTGTTAAGTGCCCCTCACGTTTACATGTGGCCAAGTTAAATAATTCTGTGAATTTAGGAACATGCAATGTGCATGTTGCTATGCATATAATTCACAGTGAAATTCAGTGTATAAGGTTTGCAGAGTAATACTCATTTATCTGGATAGATCACAGTCTAATTTTTTTTCATTTTCGAGATAGAACATCTGTCATATACTATTCAGCCTTTTCCTCTAAATGGAAAACTTATATTTTAATTAGTGTGTCTTCGTCTATGCATCAGCAGCCAGGACTTCTCAAAATTTGGGTTCATATGTTTTTCACATTTATCCAAACACCCTTGGTATAGAAACAAGGTTAGCCATGCACTCCCAAGCTCCATACAAGCAATTAACTGAGCTTGTTAGCAGCCAGACTCATTTTGCCTTCTGTTAACACAGAGGGGAGCTGCCTGGCAACAATTCCAAATGTAATAATAATCATCAGTTAATTGCAATGATGCTTGCAGAGTATGTATTTAATACTTAATAGTGCTGTGCAGACAAGCATCAGAAAAGCAAAGTCACAATGCCACTATAAAAGCAGCATATATGGTATTGATCTTCTGACAAAAGATGTTTCTATTGTATTCCTAGGAGCAATGAGTTGTCTGTTTTCCCAGGTTTTCACTGCTACACATTTTTATGAGATGTTTGAAAAATGTTCTAATAGCCAACCTACTGATCATAGAGAATATGATATGCAGGTGACAGCTTATCCTCACTGCATTTATTGTTTTATGTGAAGCAAAAGTTTGTTACTGACAGTGTCTGGAGACCTAGTTATACTGGCAATTCAGTTGGTTGAACTGACCCAAAAGCAAGATGCAGGCAGTGATCTAGCAGAAGAACTGTGGGAAAAAGAATCCTGGTGGGAAATTCAGAATTCAATAATAAAAGAATACATAAATAGGTCTAGAGACAAACAATTTTCTGAATAGTCATAGAAAATTAAAAGCAAATCTCCAGTTTTATTCAGCAAGTTCTACAGCAAGAATTACAGAGACCTAACTGAAATATATAGCCTGTGTGTCATAAAAAAAAAAAAAACACCTAGAATTTCATCCACGCAGATCCTAATAAAGAGCTTGGACTTTAAGAAAAAGACCTGGAGTTACAGAACAACAGGGTCCTAAAAGCTTTAGTGTCTCATCTGACCCTTACCTCTTTGAGGTAACATAGCATCATTGTACTCCTACCTTTTTATTATTATTATTCCTATATTTTTCTATGACCATAAATGCTTGGAACATCAGAAGGACCTAAGGTGCACTAAACTATGTGCTGTATAAACCACTCAAAAGACTGTTAAACCCAAAGAAAAATATTACATCAGCCAAAATGTGCTTAAGTATTAATGATAGAAAACACAGGCAAATTAGACTATTCAAATCAATTTACATAAATATACATTTGCTCATGCTTAGTAGCATGTATATAACAATTTATACTTGACCATGAGTAAAAGGCAGGATATGCATAGCTTCATGACATAGTAATACTTGTCTGAATAGAAAGCAGTAATCTAGGACCATGTGACAAGGGGCCACATTCCTGAGCAGAGAAGCCAAGGGTCTGATATAAACTTTGTTACTTTGATAAGTGAGTTAATTTAAGATTTAAAGGACAAGTAGTAAATTCTAGTATGATCATTTACATTGCCTGAGAGAGCACTCACACAACCTACTGAATTGATGTATGGATTGACAAATGCCATTGGAAGAACATGCTTGTGCTCCCCATAGATAGACAACTTGCATTCCCAGATTCAGAAGGCTCCTGTCATGAGCAATGCACTATGCACCGTGTACTTTCTCAGCCTGGCCTGACAATACTATCCCATGTAACATGCACTTTATTGGCTCGTCTCTGTTTTTAGCCAACTGCAGAAGCGCCAAAAGCAATTCATGAGTTCTTGCCTGACCTCACGTAGTCTATCCTCCTCATTCCTACTGAAAGATCAGTACATCCTGCTCCTACATGCATATCCACATTGCTGATACTACCCTGTGTCATCTTTTTGAAACATCTTTGGCCATTTGTATCAACTTGAGGGGTTGTCCTGCTTTTACCACAACTTAAGCATTATCTCCCCTACCTGTCTGTAGTTCTACTTGTTGTTCTTCATGTTGTTCAAAATTAAGTGTTTTTAGGAAGCCCTGTTTTGCCAGCTTATACTTCTGTGATGCATTAAAGCCCATGATATTTAAATCATAAAAAAAACCCCAAACCAGCAAACCTTCTATTAATTGGTTGCTCCTAATGACCAGTTTCGAGAATTACCATATAGCCTCAAAAAATATGTGATCCTTTCTAGATGATTATATCCATGTTGTAGAAATTGTAGATTTAATAACATAGTAGCATTTTCCCCCAGAAACTGACTTTGACGGAAATCTAAAACCGTCATGAATAATTATGCAGCTCATAGACACTGCAGTCTAAACAGAATGGGATGTGGAGGATCTGCTAAAATCTTCTCCATTTTGATAATAAAACTTCCAAAATTGTAACATGTCTGTCCAGGCTTATCTCTGTACATACACTGTTTATGTTTAGATTTTACACAGAAATTTATGTCCTGTGCCTGAAAAAGGATGAACTTAAAAATCCACTCAAAACTACTGTCATTTTAAGATGTTTCTGTCCTTCCCATTGAAGAGCTTTTTCATTCAGCATAAGAATTCAATTTTAGCTTTTTTTGACAACAGAATAAAAATGCTTATCAAATTCTTTTTTGGAAAAAAAGCATATAGAATTCTCATTTGTTTAAACCTACCAAATTCCAGACATTACTTATCAAGCTTTAAGACTTCTTTTCTTTTCTGATGTCTTTAGCTACATCATAGCTGAGCTTATGTTTTACTGATCACACATCTTTTGCATGGAAATTATATTTTCCTCATTTCCCAATTTAATTTTGAATAGAAATCTTGTGGACAAGTTCAACCTGGTTCAAATTACCCCAGAAGTGCAAGTATTACTTTTGTTATTAAACCTAAAAATGAAAATCTCACCTCTATTTCTAGTCATCTGAATATCCATTTTCAAGCCGATAGTGATACCGACACATCACTTGTGTCTATTCTTTTTAATTATTTCATATGTTTTGAATGAGTAGATTTTTAACATTTCACAACATCAAATGATACTGTTTTCAATGACATAAAAGTAGATTCAGAAATTTAATGCAATAACTTGGCTACAGCATATCTATGATTAATTAGAATTCACACTTTGACCTGTAATAATCCCTGAATGGTTTCCTTCACACTCTAGCCAGAACAGTTACTGTGGAGTTAATTTGAAATAAACCGTGGGTGGTCATGGTCATACCCACAACCCTTGATGAGAGAGCTTTGCTCTTTGGCAGGTAGGGAGAAGCCAGAGCCATGGGTACCCTTCCCTCCAGCAAAATCATTGTTGTAGAGGGGAGCACCAGTTCCTGCATTTTTGTGAGTAAAAAAAAAAAAAAAAATGTGATTTTGGCTTTTCTGTTACTCTCATGAAGGAATGGAGTGGAAGCTTCCAATCTGACCTTCTTTCCTTATCCCTGCTAGAAGCTAAACAGTATATATCCCAGAAAAGGTACTGATGGGGATGTTATCTTATGAATTCATGGTCATACAAGACTGGGAATTAAGTGATGCTGATTTTGTCCACATTGACTTGAAACCTTGCCAATCTAACATTCCAAATGCACAGTGTTCCAACACATTCTAATGAAGTTTGAAGATTTCCCTTCACTTGGCAAATATATGTGTCTCATCCACTGGACAGCAGAGACTGCTGGACCGTGAGATGGTGAAAGCCACTTCCCACCATCCCAGTATTCAGTGTCCTTCATTATGATACTTTCATTGACTCATAGGCATTATCAGCACACAGACATAATTTCAAGAGCATGAACAGGATTTCCCAAGACTGTATCAGTCGTCTTTAGCTGGAATTTACATATGGCATAGAAAACATCAAGTAGTCTAGAGCAATATAGACCCCAGAAATACCTCTTCTGGAAACATGTCCTTGGAAGCATGACAGGTAAAAAATAAAAGTACATTCATTTTTGTCCTAGCTACATCCTACTCTTCAGCATGCCAAATAGTTTTGCCAGCAACTATAGGATTTTATCCCTAATTATTTACACACTGGCTTCAGATAAATTATATAGCATAAGCACACAAGAAAGTGGCATTGCCTGTATTTATGCAATTGGAAAAACACGTATACAAATAGAGCTATGGATTTCTGTAATGTAGTTCTTTATATGCAGCAAGAAACAGAGGAAATGTAATACACAATAAAATCAAGGTGACTATGCACAAAATAAAACAATTCTACTTTATTATTTTGTTTTTCTTTTCATGGATCAATCTGTGTCCTGTTTATTTCTTATTTCCCTGAGGAATGTAATTTTTTTTTTTTTTTTTAAACAGAAAAGCACCAAACAACCTGTTACTACCACTCTCATTTGTTCTGAACAAGAAAACCCTGGATAGAAAATGGACTTACCAAGGGATATAGAAACAGAGAGGAAGACCAGCCTTTCCCAGCTTAGTAAACTCTGCTTGAGGAAAACAAAAATAATTCCCCTCTCTAAAGGCTACTGCCCCTTCACTCCCATTTAAGGGCAGATGTAGTGCTATATTTAGAACTAACCAAGTGATTCTCCCAAAACTGGGGTCAGCCTAATAGGCAATAAGGGTGTGATATAAAAGCAGAAAAGCACTGCTCTTTTCTCAGTTTTATACTATATTTTAGTAAAAGACAAACCCCATTCCTTAAAAAAGCAGTTGTTAATATTAAAAATGGAGTTTCTTTTTCCAGCAACACCAAGGACATGGGAAACAATTTAATGTCAGAAAACAGTTTAAATTTTTTATTTAGAAATATTTGAGGTTTTAAAATAATAAGTAACTTAGAAGACCAGTGAGGAGACGCAAACTTCAGAGTATTATTAGTAGAGACATGAGATCTCCTTGGTGCTTCAGGCTGTAAAACGAGCCTCCCCTTTGCTTCCTTAAGAGCTCAGTGGATTTGAGAATATAGCTGCAACATAGGAAGGCATAGTAGTTGCATAAAAAAACTATTATTTCCATCTCTATAATTTCACCAGTCAACCTGAGAGACACTTCTCTGTGTCTTGTAAGTAAAGTAGGAGGAATTAATAAGCATAGAGGTGTAAAGAGACAGAGGGAAAAAACACAGCCAATGCACTCAATTCTGTGAGATTTTCATGGTCCCTGAGTTTCCTGATTATTGCCAGCTAAAATGGATGCTTGCTGCCTGTAGGGCTCCTAGACTTCTATCCAGAAACCACAAGGCACTGCTGTCATGGCTCTGACATGTCTAGATGTGATGGAGTAGTAGCACTGGCTCTGAAGAACTGGTAAGTTTGAGCTCAGTCACTCTGCCTCATTCTGGTGGTAGACAACCCCACAGGGATTGCACCCACATGGGGGAATAGAAGGAAGGGTAGGAACTCTGACAAGACTTTGTGAAAAGTGTAAATGAACCTATTCCTTTTATTCTGTCTGGAAATAGGTAAACGTGTCTGGGAAGACCTGGTTATATGCCAGACCTAATCACAGCTCATGATGGCCCATAATGACTCAAATAATTAGTGAGTCAGCAACATACAAAAGGTAGGGAATTCATTGATCTTAAAACTACTTGAAAATAACGAGATCCATTTTCAGGGGGTTTTATATTGGAATGGGGTCAAGGCCAAAGTCACTAAATGACAATCTCTTCCATTGGTTGGTACGTGAAACTCTGATACATGAACAATGTTCTTTTTTTAAGTCATGCTTTCTTCTTCTGGATACATTTATGGGATGCAGCACAAGAGGTAGAAAAATGCTTTAATAACTGATTCTTATCCCATCTGCAATATTCATCTAAGTTCCCTAAGGAGCTCTGGTAAGGATCTTTTCTACTTTTGTATCATCTAGGACTACCATTTGCTTGAAACAGACTTCTCCCTTCCTCCCACAGATCTTGAATTATAACTCAGTCTGACAGAATTATAACTAAAGAGACAGACGCAGTGGAATGAGTGCATATGCCCTGAATGTAGATGTTGCCTCAGAAGCAGCTGTCAAAGTAATTAGCATGTAATAATCCAGAGCAAACCCACTTTACTTACCCAGCTCTGTCTTTTCTCTCCTATTGCATTTTCCAGGGGGAGGTAAAAGGTCAGTTTTCAGGAAAACTTTAAAGCTCTCATTACATGCTGCTTTTAATTTCTTGTTCTATATTTATTATCTCCAAAGAAATGGAGGCATGTACAGTCTGGTCTGTCCGCCTTTACACTTGAGGTCTCTTCTATTTTAAGTTCTTTCTTCAGAGTGTGGTTTGATGACAAAAATGTGACAGTGCATCCTAAGGGTTGTGGAGAACATGCCATAGGCAAGAACAAGCCATATAGTGGGGCCAGTCCCAGGTTGTCTCCAGGTAAATCAATAAATAAATTATACTTCTCTTCATAGATATTTACAAAATAGTATAGAAAGGAAAACTGCAATATTTTGTTATTCACTGGTGGTGATATTTAGGCAGTAGAGCACCAAAAATTATCCAGCATTTTAATCATTAAATAATTTACATTATGTTCTCAAAAAACCTTCCTCCCTAACATAGAAGGTGCCTTCCCCTAATCCCTCCACTTCCCAAACAAGTTCTTCCCTAAGAAATGCTTTTTTAAAGCAGAGGTTTAGCAGGGTATCAAAAGGATTATTCAAGCACTTCAAACTGAGCATGTGCTAAAATCCCTTTGTTAATGTGGTATTTTAAAATTACATCTTTATCTTATACCAGTCCCTTCACGTGGGTTGTTAAATTGATACAGGCTTAAGTAATGGCTCAACTACTCCAGCAAAGGCAAAGACAAAGAACTGAAATGGAGATAAGAGAGGAGTTAGTTACTGGATTAGACATCAAAACATTAATGAAATTAAATGTAATGATGTTAGAAGAGGTATGTTTTTAGTCTGTCGGCATTCCTTAATAGCAGCCTTGGGCTTTTACTTTTCTCCAATTCCAAGAAATTTATTTTTGCGTGGCAGCTTCTGAAGTCTGGCTTTGTTAGTGTATTAGCTCTTTATTTGTTCAAATGCCTGTTGCATATTTATAGTTATATATAAATTAAAAGACTAGTAACCAGCACTGAAGTTTCTCATCTCTACAGCATTCCTAATTATTCACACAGCCCTGTGGTGAGATGTCTAAACCTATGCTAGAACAATGGATACTGTGTACTGGTGATCATAGAGAACTCTCTTGGATTTCCTTCCCAGCTATCCAAGTCCTAGCATCTCCCTTAGCATTACAAATGAAAGATAAAACAATGCATGCAAATTCAGTCACATGAAAAATAAATCATGCTCTTTCTTCAGTTAGTGCCTTTCATAGAATCATAGAATCAGTTGAGTTGAAAGAGACTTTCGAGATCATCACGTCCAACCCTTTTGCACAAGGACTCACTCTGGAGCACATCAGAGTCAGTGGTAAGGTTTTACTGACTCAGAAAAGCTCAGATTCATATCCTTCTTGATTTAATGCCTCTAAAAAGTTGACAGAGTGTTAGCTCAGCTGCAGACAGAAAATATAGGGTTGCCTGATGGAATAGAATGTTTCAACAACTTGTTTTGAGTTACTGCAAGTGGAAACAAGAGTATATTTTCCACTGCTTTGGACAGCAGTCCAAATAAAATACTCTAGATCTGGTAATGATCTGACAGTGATATTCTATTTAAAATTGGGGTTTCAGCCAGTGGAAATGCTTAGCTAAATATGTTTTGCTAAATTTTAAGGTGAGATAAGCAAATGACAGTCTCTCTCCAGTGACATGAAGGTACAGATCAGATTTCAAGTGTTGGGTTTTTATAATTTTATCAAATATTTTGGAAGTGTTTGTGATAAACCGTAATGAAAACAGCAGCACTTAGTACAGTTTGTTAAGTTAATTAGGCAAACCATGCCATAGAGATATATACTGGCTGTATATCATCTCAGTGACATCTCTTTTCTTACCTTTACAATGAGATCTGTTTTTCAACCAAGTGCAAAGACAAGGACCATAAAGATGTTTGTCTAACTCTGGTATATTTATTCCAGCGTCACACAATACACTCTGCAGCTACCTGCTGCAGCAACAGTTATGTCTATCAAATAACCCCAATGTCATCAACAACAGAATAAATATAAACAGAACCACAGGCTGTAAGAAAGCAGAGGCAGGAACTACTTACACTGTGGTGGTGTGGTCTACAGGCTTCACCATCCTGGGAAACAGGCAAGACAGCTAGTCCTGAATCCACCACTGAGTAGCACCATCCAAAGCCTATTTTAATGTCTTCAGGCTTTGGTAACTGTCAGCTGTGGGGGCTACCGCTTAAAACAGCATTTACATATGGGACTCGCACCAGACAAGCACAGACAACTGAGGCACAGAATTACAGAATGTTTGAGATAGGAAGGGACCTATGAAGGTCTTATCCAGTCTACTTTCTCAAGCAGGGCCACCTAGAGCTGGTTGCCCAGGACCATGTCCAAATGGCTTTTGAGTATCTCCAAGGATGAAGATTTGTGCTGGTTTTGGCAGGGGTAGAGTTAATTTTCTTTACAGTGGCTGGTATGGGCCTGTGCTTTGGATTTGTGCTAAACACAGGGTGGATAATACGGAGATATTTGTGTTATTGCTGAGCAGGGCTTGCATAGAGCCAAGCCATTTTCTGCTTTCCATACTGCCATGCTAGCAAGGAAGTTGGGGGTCCATGAGAGGTTGTGAGGAGACAGAGCCAGGACAGGTGACCCAAACTGATCAAAGAGATATTTCAGACCATATGACATCATGCTCAGTACATAAAGTTGTGGGAACAAATAAGGAGGAGACCTTTGGAGTGATGGTGTTTGTCTTCCCAAGTAACTGTTACACACAATGGGGCCTGCTCTCCTGGCTGAATACCTGCCTGCCCATGGGAAGCAGTGAATTAATTCCTTGCTTTGCTTTCCCTATTAAACTATTCTTATCTCAAATCACAAGTTTTTTGTCTTTACCCTTCTGATTCTATCCCCGAACCCCCTGGTATGAGTGAGCGAGTGGCTGTGTGGGCCTTGGTTGCTGGCTGGGCTTAAACCATGGCGGTATCTACAGAACCTCTCTGGACAAACTGCCAGTTCTTGGCCACCTGATGTTCAGAACCTCTGTGTTTCAGTTTGTGTCTGCTGACTCTGGTTCTGCCCCCTTCTCCTCTTGGCCTGGCAGAAACTGAAGGTCAGTAGTGAAGGTACACACTCTACACTCCAGGCTCACAAGCACACACCCATTCGCTGTCTGGTTACCTACTTTCTGTTCTAGGTTGGTGCTTGTTGTAAACAGATGCACACACTCACACAAATCTCACAGCCCACACCTGAGTTCCCCTCAGATACCTTCATGGAGAGTGTAGGGGCACTACACCACCAGTCTGACTCCAGTAGCTGGCAGCCAGTCCACTCATGCCAGTCCTTCCAGCAAATGGCAGTCAGTCTGTGCAGCACTCACATAGATGGGATGAAGAGTGAGATTACACAGAGAGATAGTTAAAAAAAAGGTTTGAAAGAAGACAGGACAGACTGCCATGATCGGGCTCAGGGTTCAGTCAGATAAACGTACTGACTGACTGTGTTTTACAGAAAATCAGCTCTTTCTATCTGATCCTCTCTTTGTTCCTTACTGTTTTCTTCCCCTAAAACACTTCTTCATCACTTTATGCAGATCTAGCAATTCCCAAACTTCTGGTGCAGCATTCAGGATCTTCAATCACCCTATCCCAACACCTCCAGGTAAAATTTCAGCATCTACAAAGTCCAGGTTGTGTTTGGTTTTTTTTGTTGTTGTTGCTGTTTTTTTTTTTAATAACCCATCAATTAGTGTGACCAGCAAGATTTTTTTCTTCTCCTGGTCTCCATCACTGTTTGTCAGGTCTGTGTCTCTGTATGTTTTTTGCTATTACCTTTTCTTATCAACCTGATTTTAGTTGCTTCTCAATCAGATCATCTTGATGGAATAAACTTTCTGACACTCCGCTATCCTTATCAATTAGTGCCTCTAACTAAGCTTGTTTCTGGTTATTGAATTCATTATCACTAGTCAGTCATGCTTTTTGTGTCTGTGTGCTTGTCTCTCGCCTTTTCCCTATAATCATATGACTTGGACTGGAGTCAGACAATCTTATAGAAAAAAAAATTGTGGAAATTATCTGCTACTGTTTCATGGGGGAAAAGGAGAAGAAAAGGAATACTTAACAGATCACACGGCAGATCCCGTCCATGATGAGTCCACTGTGAGAGCTGGCGTGAAAACATCAAATGGTATCAAGTTCAGGCATATCCCACTATTTAAGGTCACTGAACTTTGCATGGCATATCTAACAGTTCATGTCACTGAAAGCACATAGCTATGATGCATATGGGCTATGCCAGGAATGATATACTGCCTGACATACATGATCATTACTGTACTCTAGAATCATGGGCTTTTATTATATTTCTGGAAGCAGGTGACTCTCATTAGAAACATTATATTTTTTATATCAGGACCAAATGACTTACATACACAACAGCTTCAAGGAATGATACAGTGGAGATCTTACAAGACTTCATTGTAAACAGGCAAGAACTATTGCAAATGCAGCCCAGGCACAATTTCATTTAAGAATTGTATCAGCTGGATAATTCCTGTTCCTCACTACTGCTGGATGTCTTTGATTGCTATAAGCAAAAGGAATGAGTTTACCATAGGTGGATAGATCAAGAAGTATGCTAAGACTGATGGCTTCAGGCAGGCCCCAAATTTACAGTTTTAATAGATTTTCATATTTAGTAAGAAAAAAGGAAGACCTGTTTAGCAGAAGTGTTAATGAACCACACTGATCCTTCTTCAACTGCTCAATAGTTTCATCTCCAGGTATTCAAGAGCAATGCCACAGTGCAAAAGCAAAGCAATATTTCATTACAGAAGACAGACTGAAGAGACTTACCTGATGATTTCATCACAGTCTCCAACTACTGTTTCTGTCCATCGACCATATTCTGGTGCTTCAGATCAAGATGCATCTGGACGTCACCAGTTGTCTCCATTCCTGCTACTGGTCCTCAGTTAGTGTATGGCTGCAAATGTACCTGATGGGGAGGTTTTGCTGAATTCTTTGTCCATGCCATTTAATGGATTATTTACCCCTCTCACTCACTGGGATTCAGTTGTCAGTAAATCAGTCACTCACTAGTGCCCTTGAATCTTTTGTCATAACATCAAATACTCACTTGATTTGAAAAGGTGCTTTTCCCCAAATAAAGACTGTAAGATTCCCCACACAAACATTCTTCCTATTTAGATGCAACAAGTTACTAATATTTTATTCTTTTAAATTTTTTTGATAATTCATCTACCCTGTATCTCATCTCACATACTATGCCTGTTGAGTATTCGTCTGCAACTGCATTTTAATCATAAGGTAATAGTTACATTGTGACTGAAAAACTTACACGTGTAAGTATATATATTTTGATTCCTACCTTACTGATATACAAATAAAATATTTTTTCAATTATTCTTAACTGTGATCTGAGGAAGTTAAGGGTTCCAGATACACAGATAGTTTGAAATGGCAGTAACATTTTTGCACCACAGACAGTATGGAGCCTGTTTCTTATATTCTGATTTTCTATTGAAATACAGCAAAATTAAGTATTACTTTGGGTACTTCTGTAACATATTCTAAATAACAGGTAGGCAGATTCAGAGAGCTGCAAGACCAAAGCAGGCTTTCATCCAGCTTAATAAATATCTGGAGGATCATGTCACATCAGAGGCACAGAATGTAAAACTTTGAATGCTTAGGACAGCTGTCCTCTCTCTCTGCCTCAGTGGCCTTTCTGATTACACTTGTACCCAATCCCATCCACTGGCAGCGTTTCCTAAGTGACACAAATACTACAGCAGCACAGGAGAGGAAAAAATCTTGAGCTGAGTGTGGTCGTCAAGATGTCTGGGCATTTACAACAGGACAACAGTGGCATCATAACATCACAGCAACCACTGACATTGCTTAGGACACTTCAGGGAATGACAGATTGTTGCTCCCTCCCTGAAAAAGGGACCGAAATCAGCTGCTTGGTATTTCCAATGCTTGGGAACTTTTGACTGGAAACATATAGTATGAGGCCATTAGAATCATAATAATTATTGCCTTATTTATACCTCACAGTCTATTCAGTTGTATTGGCTACTTTTGTGCAGTGACACCATGTAATTGATAAAATATGTGGTCAAAACACCAGATGGCTGAAGTACTTGTACTATAAAAGGAAATCTGTCTTAATTTGGACATTTCTAGGGATCAATTCTTATGTATTGCTTTTACACATTTCTCCAGTTGAAACATATTTATTGTTAAAAAAAAAAAAAGCAAGTTTTTTTGAGCTGAAATTTGCCCACCTTCCGTGCAGTAGTTCTTGCTGGCTTCTTAGATTTCATAAACCAGCATATTTGCTTCACATACTAACCCTCAAACTTCACCTTCCCACTGCAACTGCACTGAAATTGCTAGACATAATATTAGTTTCTGACTGTATGCTGTCAGTGCAATGCTGTCAGTGCAGCCTGCTAGTGCAAAGCAGTAAGGACTTCTGTAAACAAGGTAGAAATCCCGGAGTTTGGTTTTTAGATGTTTATGTAACTGCAGTTTTCCAGATGTGGGAGGAAAGAGTGATTGCTTAGAAAATATTGCAAATAGAGAATGAAGTAACAAGGAAATTGGCACTGTGTTGACATAATAGTGATAGTCAGAGAGGGGAGACAGATATAGGTCATGGTAAACACCAAGCAATTGAAGAAATAGTTTGCAGTGATGCATTACCAGTAGTGTGCCCTTGTACTTTTCTGCAACTTTATATTTTATTTAGTGTAAATGAATAGTGCTGGCTTTTCTTGAGTTGAAATTTGCATATCATTACTTTTCTTGCAGCCATTCACATGAGAGCAGCAGTGTGAACTTAACAGCAGTGTGCTCTTCTGGCCAAGATGGCCAACAGTATCCTGAGATGCACTGGGAATAGCATTGCTAGCCTATAAAGGGAGTTCATCCTGACCCTCTACTCAGCCTTAGTGAGGCAATATCTGGAGTGCTGTGTCCAGTTCTTGGCTCCTCAGTACAAGAGAGACAAGGAACTCCTGGAGCAGGTCCAGCAAAGTGCTATGAAAATGATTAAGTGCCTGGAACATCTTGTACGAGGAAGTACTGAGGGAGCTGGGCCTGTATAACCTGAGAAAAGATGAGTGAGACAGGACTTTATAATGCCTACAAGTATCTGAAGGGAGGGTGTCAAGAATATGTAGCCAGGCTCTTCTCAGTGGTGCCAGGCAATAGGACAAGAGGCAACAGGCAGAAACTGATACACAGGAAGTTCCACCTGAACATGAGGAAAAACCTCTTTACTGTGCAGGTGACTGTGCACTGGAACAGATTGCCCAGAGAGGTTGTGGAGTCTTCCTCTCTGGAGATATCCAAGAACTGTCTGGACACAAACCTGTGCAATGTGCTCTAGGATGACCCTGTTTGTGCAGGAAGGTTGGACCAGATGACTCACTGTGGTCCCTTCCTCCCTTACCTATTCTGTGATTCTGTTACAAAAAAATGAACCTTCCAGGAAGAGGAAGCATGCAGAAAAAGGCACCTCACCAAAAAGACACCTTAGGATTATGACCTTTTCAGAAGTTTTCTGGGAAATGCTAATTGAGCAATCTACATTGCATTCCTACACTGTAATATAAAAGCTTCAACTTGAACTTCAGCTGTGCCTATAAAATAAGAAATATACTCTGTAGATGTTTTTTCCTGCTTAATCCTGGGTAGAATTAGTATAAAGGTGTAAGGAATATAAAAGCTGATTGTGATAGCTGCTGGTGAAGAGGCTGCCTGTCTTCTCAGGAACCATGAAAGGAGCCAGCATACAGAGGTCCATGGAAGGGAAAGTAAGAGCTCTTTTCTGGACTTGGTAAGTTTAGATGGGTAACAAAAAATTGTGGCTGGTTTTCTTTGCATCTGAGGCATCAGATCAATCACACACTTTTAACTTATGTATGACATGTCTGGAACAGAAATACTGCCTCCACTTGCAGTTTTAAAGAAATATGGCACTGAAAAGAGAACATACCACTACACATGTATCGCTCTAATAACAGAAAGGACACATTTGTGCAATGTCATTCCCTTTCCAATGGAAGTATGACAGCAATTTCCTCATGTGTCACATACCCTGGGAAAAAATGGTGCCTTAAGAGAACCATATAGAACTAGTCCATTAAAGCTCTAGCCCCAGGTAATATAGAGCAGTTGTCTCAATAGCTGGACTTCTGATTTGCTGTGTGCCTTGTTCTTTATTGCTTTTTGCTATTTCTCCTCCTGCCTCCTCCCCAGAAAGAAAAAGAAAGATATCCAGATGTCCCATTACTTCTGCCAGCCTAGGGGATGAGACAACAAGCAGGAAGACAATGCCACAATTTCTTATCACTCACAGACACATGATAAGCAGGGTAAGGTATAACTTACTCTCATTTCTAATCATTATATCCATCAGTCACACTTACTGGTGATGGACCTCACAGGCACCTGGAACAGGGTGGGCTAATTCCAGTCCTGAGAGCAGCCCTCCACATGCGGCCCTTCTGAACTCACAGGTGCAGGGGTATTTTATGTCTCCCATAGAGGACCTGATCTGAAACTGGGGGAGAGGATGGATACTACTCTGGGGATCAGCACAACATATACATTTGTTCTTTAAATCTTTCCTAGGGACCTGCTATTTGCCATCTGGTGAAGACACGAAACATATTTCTAGGCCTGGTCTAATAAAGTCATTCTTATGTTACGACAACACTTATAAAATATCAGGGATATTAAAGAAGAAAAGGTCAAAGAATTGATTTGCATTCCAGAAGCTAATGAACATTTTCTTCTTGAATGTAACCTGTTGAAAGAAAAGACTAGGGAACAGCAACCAAGCAAGGAGGAAAGATAAATCACTGTGTATAAAAGAGATCAGAAGGGGAACCAAGTATGATGACATCTTTCTAGGTAGATAAGTTACAGCTAAAGATCAACACCAAAGATCAACAACTTCCTCTGGAAATAATTTAAATAGTAGCTGTCCAAAGACAGTCTACCTGTAAAAGTTTTTTAAAATTAACAATATTCAGAATCACCTCTGATTTCTTTAAACATTCAAGGAAGTCTCATGACCTGATTCTGGCCACCATTTACAAGACTACCAACTAGCATTTCATTTACCATCCTTGGAATAATTTTTATGTGCATTATTAAAATTTGCATACATAAACATTTACACTGAGATGCTGTAATGATGATTAAGAGATTAGAGCAACTGATACACCAGGGGAGGATGAAAGAGGTCAACTGTTCATCTTAGAGAAGAGAAATCTCAGAGGATTGTATGAATTTGTATAAATACCTGAAGGCAGATTGTAAAGAAGATAGAGCCAGGCTCTTCTTAATGATGCCCAGGGATCTGGTGACCTATAGATTGGCCCTGGGGAGCAGGACAGATTCTTATTAAATCCAAAATTACATCTACAAAGAAAAGTTGGTGAAAGCCTCCTCTACACCTCTGACTTCTCTTCAAACACATTACAGTGTAAGCCATCTGTGAAACTGTATCAATGAGGAATAATCTATTATCTTCCTGTAATAGTTTTAGCTAGGCCTCAAATTAGCAGGCTCAAGGAGCCTGCGTGGATTGGGAGAGAGAGGTATTGCCTGACCAAGTAACCAGGGAGATATTTCTTACCAGATGACGCAAACCTGAGATATGAGTGCAAGAGTGGGAGGTGTTTGCTCAGTTCCATCATGGCTGAAGTAGAGACAAGACACGCAGCTGTTGTCTTGCTGGAGTGGGCCCTGCTGCTGCTGCTGCCACTACTTGCCTTTTGTTTGAATTCAGGGAATGGAAATATTTTGTTGTTATACTTTCTGTTTCTTGATGGGTGTCTTTCAGGGTGCTTATAGATCTAGAGTGATGGAATCTGTTTCAGGTGGGAGGTAGAAAATTGTTGTTATATCTAACTTGAGTGTGTGTTATATTGTAATTTTTCTCTTAATTTTCTCTTTTCGGTATAAATAGATATAGTTAGTTTAAGCATAAACCTAATTTGAAGGGGTTTTTTTCCCTTTCCTCCCTTTTTGCAGCGGGAGGAGGGAAGCTCTGACATCTGTATTGGGCACTTGGCAGTTTGCCAGCTCAACCCAAGACACTTCCTTATACAACACAATAAAGCTTCTTATGAGTAAGGAATCAAAAATACCAGAGTGAAGCTTCCATGACAGTGTATTTGTACTTAAAACCAACCCATTAAGATGCTGGATTTCATTTTAAAGCCTCATTCAGCAATGTATTAGAACTCTCAAACTCCAGTTTCAAATATGCAAGTTTCAGTAGGAATTAATTCGGTATTGCAAATTATTTAAACTTTATGCTGCAATGTACCTAATAAATATTGAAGTTCATATTAAATGTCATACTTACAGTATATGAAATATTAGCTTGCATTCAACAGAAATTTCCACCACATAAGTACATCTGTTGATATGGAATTGCTAGGAAAGGCTTTTCAGGTCCAAAGAGGACTTTCAGGCCACATGAAGAGGTTTTTACATTGTTTATGAATTCTTAGGCTACACTTCTGTCTTCCCTTTCACACTAGGAAAGCGCAGCACAGCAGGTTAGCCATGGTTGTAGGGAAACCCCCCCCCCCCCCCATACCACGTGGTTTGAGGAATAAATAAGAGGGCAGGTGAATCCCAGGAGAGTGGCTGCACATGAGGCTGCTCCCACCAGCCTTGTAGCTGTTACTGTTCATGGCTCACCAAGCCTGAGACTGAGGTCAGATGATCTTGCTTAGCACAAAGAGAGCATTAGACCATTTTGCTTAGAGACAGCCTGGATTCTGAGCTGGAGACAGACATGGCCCTTGGCCAGGAAGCCTGAGATTTAGCACTGTGCCCTGCACCTGCCCATCCGCTCATCCCCATGCTGTTTAGGGGGGCAAAAGATTCTGCTCCTCCACTGCAACTCCTCCTCTTCGGTATTAACTTCTGCATGGAATAAAAAGGGATTAAGTCATCCCTCTTGGAATGACTGTTTTGACACTATGCCAAATATCTCTAAAATTTGAATAGTCAAATATCAAATGGAAATAGTTTAACTAGCAGAACATATAGGATAAACCTGACACATGACACTCAATATAGGCAAGAGAAGGACTTCTATTTATCACTAGTATCAATATTGTTTCTGTTCAAGGACTTTTTCTAAAACTCAGAAATCTTAGTGAATAGACATTTGCTAGTTTAGAGTGGAATATATCTGTGATACAAAGTCTCTCTCACAAATGTGATCCATTTCCTAAAAGTCTTACCAGCATTCCCCTCTGTCAGACCTTCAGGCCTTGTCTGGGGAGCTGAGCTAGGTCAGTTGTTGGTCAGTGTACTGGGACTTACAGGACCATTCCAGCTGCTATAACTCCATCACTGTGATTCAGAGCATTTATTCTGAAAGTAATTTTTTCCAGGATCATTTATTTTGGAAACTATTTTAGCCCTGACAGGCCAAGAAACACGGTGAAGGGGAAAAAAAAGTAATTTAGAGCTTCTCCAGGATTTGCACAGCTAAAGATCTAGCCCACTTTCTACATGACTACTGAGGCAGCATAAAACCAAAGTAGGCTATCAAAACAGGGAGATGTAGGTGTGGTGGAAAAGTGATGTCAGCTATAGCAGCTAAAGAACAAAATAAGAGAGGCTGAAAACTGATAGAAAATAATACAAATAGATATGATAATGTGCTGGTTTCAAGGTAAACCAGCAGGAGAAATGAACTCAACACGAGAGAGATTATAAATCAGAGCTACAATT
>JAWWEV010000115.1:95587613-95661497 GCA_035583235.1 Hafferia zeledoni
ATAGATAGATAGATAGATAGATAGATAGATAGATAGATAGATAGATAGATAGATAGATAGATAGATCGATCGATCACAGAACCTGGTAGACTTAAAAATTGAGCAGTTGCTGAGGATGAAAGATGGCTAAGCAATATTGGAATGAAGGCAGGGTGAGAGATAAGTACCAAAGGAGCAGTACGGAGGTGGAGCAGCTTGTGTATATTATGACACATTCACCAACAATTGTGGAAGCCTCTAATTGCAGCAGGAGAGAACAGCATGCCGTAAGAGAACTCACTAAATTAAAATGAAGGAATGGAATCATTAAAGTGCAAATTCAGGGTTTAACTGGAGCAAAGAAACTAGACAAGACTTTTTGATATTCACACAGGCTGGCACAGGAGAAGGAATATGAGCTCCAGATAACACTGAATATTTGTGGTGACCAAAATAGGAAAGTGTTTCTGAATAGATAGGCATGGAAGACCCTTGAGTTTCTGATGATAGCCAAGTCTTCTTCAGCAGCTGTGCAGAGTAGGTCCCTGCTGAAGAATGCTTTCTCTTCCCTTTACAGTGTTTTCAAACCAGACTCTCCTCCCATTCATTAATATAAGGGAGGGTGTAGGAGATCTATTACTTCATCCTCTTGTATGTGGCAGCTTTTCTTTGCTGCTTCCTACGCTTCATCTGCCACTGCCTTAAATCTGCCCACTCTCCCCCTTTCACAGAGCCCTTTTACCACATCATGTCAGATATTCCTTTGTCACCTGAATGCCTTGTTTTGCCAAGGTCACTTTCTCACATACCATCAACTGTTCTTTCTCCACACATTCTTTTCATTAATCATAATATCAAACAATCAATCAATAATTTTCCATGTTTATATTATCCTCTCTTAAGGTTTTTCATTTTCCAAGTTACTTTTCTCCTGTGCTTTATTAGACTACAGCATACTTAGCTCTCTCCAAAACTCAGCATGAGATTACATGTGAGTGAGTGAGCTCATAAGCTCTCAGACAGTGCTCTCAAGATAATTAGAAGCTTATATTGTTAGAAACCTATCATCTTTGTTGAATTTATCCTGAAATTACTTGATAGTACTGAAGACCCTTCAAGAACTTCCCAAATACAGAGTAATGCATTTCAGGCATTGAGAATTTTTGTAATAAACTACTAAAGAAATTAGGATGTTGTACAACCTTAGGTAGACTAAAAAGAATATTACTACCTTAATACATTTTTCATAGTATCGAGACTGAATATTTCTAGCTGCAGAATAAGCAAAAATTAATCTGATTTCTTTTTGCACTTCCTAAATGAAGAAAGATATCAACTGATCATTATCTTTAATCGCACCCTTTTAAATAATGAATGACTTTTCATGTCCCCCACTTAGAGTTTCACTTTCTAAATCAAACATAGCCAGTACTCTGAAACTCTTCATTTCCTAAAAATCCTGTTCCCTTCGCAGTCCTCTGAACTCTCTCCCACCCTCTCCAGTGAATCCACATTTCCAGTCAAGAACAATGCCTGAAAGTAGGGTCAATATTTCAGTCAGTCTCACCTATGCCAATAAAAGAAGCACAATTAATACTCATTTTAAAAACAATGCTGCTCTTCAGACTTTTACCTAAATGGCATATTTCTCTTTGGTACACAACAGACTCAGATGATGACCCAATATCTTTTGCTTTCCAATACTATCCTGAGGGACTTCATGGGATTCTACCACCTGGCCAGCTGCTCCCTACCTCCATTTCACATTTCATTTCACATCATCAAGAGAAACATGTAGTGCCATTCATTACTTTTGATCAAGATGTGAGGAGAATGCCCTGCTTTTTACTCCACTTAAGAACAGCCCACAGTTTTCATGTCGTACTGCAGGCCCCTTGTTTTTGCAATATCGAATCATTGCATGACTCCATCCCCAGAAAAAGATGCATGCTGGGACAATTTGTGTGATAAAGCACTTTTGAAAAGCAAACTCCTCCTTGTCATGAAGCTCATTTTTATTGCCAGCCATGGCACATGGGAAAAAAGACACACTCAGCCTCTGTGTGGGTGACACAAAAGGTAAAATCCATGGAGGAAACAGGAGGAAACTGGTACACTTGTTACTACAAGACAGGAACAAGCATGAAACTGACCAAGGTATATATAAAGTGTCCAGGATCTTGTCCAGAAAGCTGAGATGAAGTAGATTATATGGCATTAAAAAATTAAAAAACAAACACCAACCAAAAACCGAAGCAAAAACAAACACACAAAACCCAATCCAAAACTAAAACAAACAAAACCCAATCAAACAATAAAGATTATTTCAAGTATCACATTGCCTAAACACTCTGGGAATGGGATGGTAGAAAAGTAGTATTTCCTTATGTCCAGGAGATTAATAACTTTGTTCTGATGCTCTGAGGGAAGAAAACTCAAAATTCAAAGCCTTTCAGAGGAATAGCATGTTTAAATCAGCAGTATGAGCTCCCTTTGGGCACCTAAAAAGCCAAATGGGGCACATGAGTTCCTTGCTGCCCACCTGGAATGTCATGTAAAACACAAGGCAGTCTCAGGTGTGTCTCCCTGAAAACTGCATAACTGTAGTCATAGCCTGAGGGACCAAATCCAAGATCTCCATCTACCAAAATATTCACACCATTTGTTACCATTTTGGATATACTATGGTGCACTTTCCAGTTCTTTTATGTTTTACTATTTGCCATCTTTGGGCTACCTCCCTTTGACTGCATTGCAGTCAGCTTCTTCAAATCTGTCCTGGAATTTCCTACACATTTTCAAAGCCATTCTGAAAGAGTAGAAAGATAAAGCATTTTATTCAGCTCTAACATGATAAAGTTCTCAGGAAAAGACACATTTTTAATATATCTACCAGTCATTAAATGGGATTTTCCCCCTGAGGTATTTCTCTTTCAGTGCTTGTTTGCAAATATGATACCAATGTGGCACAGACATACACTTAGTTTCCACACAAAATAATCTCACTGAACCCCACAGGTGAAATTTGATCTCATTACAGTAAAAAAATACCTTTTCTTCATAGACTCACCTGGGTACAACATTTCAGCAGTAAGACCATGCTGGCACAAACAGGAAAGCTAAGCACAAGCATTTGCTGATGCAGCAGCTATTCTAGTTAAGGTTCAAGGCTATTTTATACTCATTTAGAAATAAAGATATTGCATGTGTATGATAGTATATAATAATCTCTAAGCATTTTAAAAGCTATTCAAATGCAGAAAAATCCCCAGTGTTACTCAGCATAATGACTTTGATGAATTAGTTGTAGTTTTAAAGAGTCAGTGCTTTATATAAGATGCAATCACCTCTCTGAACAGCAGAGGACATTTAGTTACTTCAATCTGTCCTTTGAACAGTATCCAGAGAGAAGAACAGTAGGACCAGTGAGAAAATTCAGCCTGGGGATGGGCAGAGAGAAAGGCTCCTTTGTGCAGCAGCAGAGGCAGAATCCCACATGCTCACTTTCACATACAGACAAAGAAGGAAGGGCAACATTTATCTCTTCTGGTTTTTCATATTTTTTTCCAAGGTCTGCAGCACAAAATCGCTAACAGGCAAGCTGTCAGCAAGGAGGAAGCATCCTGCATGCAGGGCCCCAGCCTGGGAGATTAGTGGGACCTTTTACCGCAAACCTGACACAGCTAGAGAAGTTGCTGTGAAAGGACACGGCAGAGGAGAGCTCTGAGAGCTGTGTAAGAAAATAAGAGGTACAGCTGCTGCTTTAATCATTGCAGCAGCTCTCCTGTGATGAACTCGATTCACCACACTGTTGACACAATAAGGGATGCTACAGGAACTCACAGCAGTCAATGGAGAAGGTGGTGTGAATTAAAGCTGAAGTAAAACTAACATGGAAAAACTGAGTATAAGCTTAATCCTGCACACCCTACTGGATTGGTGCTGCATTTTGACTTCACTTGTTAAGCTAGACTGAAGCACTGCTGCAACCAGGCTTCTCTGCTGAGAGGAATGCAAACTCTAGTTCAGAGAGATGACAAGAGACACCACTGCCTGCAGCGATTGTGGCCCACAGCCAAGCAAGAATCAACCATGATGTTTTTTATTCCTGACCCTGCGGCTCTTGGGTCTTTTACATTAAAACTGCTGTATACGCAACCAAGAGAGACCCAGAGTCTGAATCCATTTCCAGCAAACTGCAGTGTATAGCACCTTTTAATGCCCTGTCCTTTATTGCCTGAATCCTTCAGCATCAACTCACAGTTGTAACATGAGAGGATGAAATTGTATTCAGTTTGGAGGGTGTAGGACAATATATTAAACTTCTTAAAGTACAAAAGGCATTAGGAGAGGTGTTAGTGACAACACTATTAAGAAACTGTATTGCAGCACAACTGCTACAGATCTTAAAGAAATAGAGGCAGTATCACATTGCAAACAGTCCTTTTAGGCACCTAAAACAAGGAATGTGAACAATAAATCCCAGTGAACCGGAGCATTTCTGTTCCGGATAGAGACACGATTTGTGACAAACCCAGTTTTGTGCTCACTGCCATCCCTGTAAGTATACCAGTCACTGTGAGCATCCTAAGGGTCTTTTCCATTCTACATGATTCTGTGAAACTAATTCATCAACTAATTCATCAGTGTGCCTTTTTTTCAGGCACACTGAAACCACTCATCTCCACTGCATTACAGAATGAGTCCATGTGTTCTGGGACCCTAAATGACTCCTTGAGCACAACTGAAAAAGTACAATAGTGTTGTAACAGCTCCACATCATCTCCACTTCCACCAAGTAGGCCTACCATACTAAGAAGCTCTCATTCAGACAGACCTCTCAGAACCTCATTTTGGGGTCAGGAACTGCTCAAAATGCAGGGAGACAGATTAGTCCTGTGTGTCAAAGGCAATTTGTCAGAACTTTAATGTCAATCAGGGGAAAACGGTTTCACCCTTTTCTCTGCCCAGGGAAATATGAGCTGTTATCGCAACATCCCGTTTATGCAGTCAGCAGTCTAGAATTATTTCTAAATGCCTTTCTCAGTCTTTTCTCAGCAAACTGCTGCATATGGCATCAAATAATGAAACATCTGATGGACTGTAACAGGGAAATAATGCTATAGCCTGGTTTGGAGAGTAGACACTGGAGTCAGATGTAAGTCACTCTTTCAGGATCATTTAAAAATAACCTGGAGTACTGGCATATCCAAGCATTTTGATGACTTAAACTATAAGGTTTTTCTCATACCACCTTTCCTAGTTAGGTCTGCCAGAAAGCCTCCCTAAGCAAAATGTACCTTACCCTGGCAGAAAACACTGTCTTCTTGCAACTTTTCCGGTCATCACAGTCAATCATACAAGCAAAGCAACCTTCTGCCAGTTTAACTCACTCCATCTTTACCAGGCCATTCCCATAATCAGCTGGCTTATGTGTGAAGGCGTTGTAACTTCACAGTTGTCCGTGTTGCCTCTGAATAAATGAGTCTAGACAAGTTACAACTCAGCCATATGAATAGGAAGCATTTGTTTCTTTATTTTGTTCTAGGAAGGACACCACCATCTAATAAGTGCTTAATAAATGTCATGAATTTGCCATTAAAAAATGTAGGAGTGAAGGAGGAGGTGGGGAGGGATTCAGGGTGTCAGGGGTTCCACATGCAGGAGGGAACTGCAGACTTATGCAGAACTGGGTGCTCAAGGCATGACTATTAGAGCTGATCTGCTTTTAGAGCCTAGAGAGTGGGAACAGTGTGGAGAGCGAGTAGGCTTGGCATCAGAGATGTCTCCATCCTGTAAACAGGATGCAGAGTTGTAACAAGAACCATGAGTCCCTTTTTTTCCATGCAGGTAAACAAGCCCACACAGTAATGTCTCTTCTACTACAAACTCCCCCCTCTCCCAGCCTTCACCCCTCAGCCTCACCCACTGCTGCTGCTGTGGTGTGAAGAGAGAGGAGCAGCACTCTAGACAGTAAAATGAAACCATAAGGAAGAAGATGGGGAAGAGCGGACCACAGCTCCCAGCCCCTCTCCCTGCTCATCACAGGCTGCTGGAGAGATCAAGTAGGGCTATCTGACATCTCTCTTCACCTCTGGATTTAAGCATTTTGGATAGACTGGAGGTAGAGGACAGGTTTGATGCCCTCTTCCCACACAACTTCTAACTGACTGAATGTTATTCCATCAGTGCTTTTAAATTTAGATTAACCCTGCAATGGGTAACACTCAATGCTATTTTGCCTGGACATCCAAAATTACAAACTCTTTCAAATCTTCAAAAAGTGAAAACCAAGCCATTTTCATTTTTTCAAGCATTTCAGTCTTTCCTTCATATCCTGATCTGAAGTTACAATATACAATGTGTCTTAAGCTGATGCAACAACCTGTTTCAAGGCGGTGCAATAGGTAACAACAAACCAAGTATGTGACCCAGGGGAGGTGTTTGAACAAGATCTGTGCACAGCTCTCAGACTGCCAACCTTTCATCCATTTCTCTCAAGCTTCTGCTTTGTTTATGCCAAGAAGGAATTACTAGAGATGCAGTTAGTAACGCTGGCAAAGGAAACTGCAGGCTGGGTGTGGGAATAGGCCTTCTCTCTGAGCACAGTTCTTATCTTTCCTTGATGCTTATGCTTCAGTTACATCTCATCTGCTGTGAGAGATCATTATCCTGCTTCCTGTCCTAGCTCCTCTGCACTGCCACCACCACAGCTGTCATCCAACCCATAAGTTTGCATGTTTATGCACATTTCATCTGTCATTTGCTTTACTGTTGCCTGCTTCATTTAGATTTATATGCCACCTATTAGCAGTAAGGCAATAGTTCCGTTTCCTCCCCATAATAAGCAACTTACTTCTGGAAGAATTTGATATTTTAACAGTTGCAGAAACATTCATCAAAAGAATCAAATACTGTTTCTTTATCCTGGGATACTTTTGACTGATTTTCCCCCACCTTTTTTCCCAGTCCAGTTCCACTGATGCTTACAATGGTCAAACAGACAACCTAATTTAAAATACTGCCACTAGCACTTCAAATTCTGTCTTCCATGGATCTTTAAGCTGGGTTAACAAGCACAGTATGCACAATCCCCATGGTCTCTTGGATCGTTCTGTGCTAGATACCAAACCCCACTATCATCATCATAATTCAACCAGTAATTGTAATATGGGATATATTATTTTAAAATATCTTGGAGTATGTGCAGTCACTGTCACCTAGGAGATGCTGAATGAGTAGGAGTTTAGCCACAGATGATTTTGAAGAGTCATATTTTCTAGGGTGAATCAGATGATATTTTCGTTAGCTGAAAGGTGTCCATGTGACTAGTGCAAAATAAAACATTGGAAATAATCTTTCCTGAAAATGTAGCTGATCACAGCTGTGATCACATCTGACATTTTAAGGAGTAGTGAAAGGAATTTGGAACAAGCAGAAAAGAGAAGAACAGTAAAAGATGGAGAAGTAACAGAGGCTAAGGAAATTACTGAAATCCCAGTCACTTAACAACAGGCATAGAAGTAAAATTTATATTTCCTACATATAATTATGTAAGCTATTACCATTGGTGCTGTGCTCATAAAACCACCACAAAGAAGTGGAGGCATCCTTTAAATCCTAAAATAAAATTCATATAAAAAGTGTCTTGCTTTTCCAAATAGAATAAAAGGGTGGAGGGAAAACCAGAGTCGATAGGCTTAGCTGTGTGCATCAACACAAACATCGTGCTGCAGACAAAGCTTTGTCTACTGCCTCTTAATTAAAGGAGCTATCCTGGAGTTTTCTTGGATCAAAGAGAGAAACAAAGAAAAAGAAAACTATATGGGGACAGAAAACAAGAAGGTCTGTTTCCTTCTTGAGAAGCCATCGTTTTACTGCAGAGCCACAGGCCCTTTCTATTTACAAATTCAAAAGGCCAGTGCTAAACTTTCAAATATGCTTGTGCCAGGTTCTGTTTCCAATTACCTGCACAATGTGTGGTTTCCTAAGCAGGATTTCTGCTGAAACTGTAATCAATCTAAAGTAATATCCACAAATGCTGGGTTGGATCAACACACTGTGCTCTGTATCTCCAGCAACCCCATGAAAACACCTTCTTTATTATTGTGAAGTACTGAAAAAAGTTATTAAGGTTATTACTGGCTCAGAACTCTGTGTGTGGGAGAAGGCAGGTCAGACTGTGCCAAGGTGGAATGGTGCTTTGCCCACCTCATATCCCTGCCTCCTTGAGAGTCTTCAGTGCAGCTGCCAGTCACAGCCACTCCAAGAATACTGCCCCACACCACGCTCTCAGGAGGCCCTAACCCAGACCACAAAAGGCTGGCACAGAAGAAGCCCCACCTGGGCATGGGGGATGGCTACAGGAGTCATCACACAGCTCTACCGCTCTTGGACTTCTGGTGTCTGGATCTGTGTTGGATCCACGGTAGTAGCTATAATTCTCTCTTTCTCTCTTTCTTTACTTCTTCCTCTTCTCCTAATTTCCTTTTCTTGATATTTGGATTACTTAAACTTGGATGGGTTGGAATTGGCTAAGTCAGTGCTTTGTGAAATGGTTTAAAATTTTGCCAGGTTCTCATATTTTGCCAAGTATGCCAGTAAAAATGTGTTATTTGGGCCCCCTGAGAAGCATCGCAGTGTTTCTCCCGTGCACAGCCTCAAGGTATTAAAAGAACTGAAGGCCCTTTTAATAAATCCATGGCGGGGGGGGGGGTGTTGGGCCTTGTATCTTTTTAAAGTAAAACTCCTTCAATAAGCTTGTGAGAAGAGCCTGGGGTCTTACAACTATCAAAAGAACACAGGTAAGCTTAGATATATTTGACTTTAATTTAGATGTAGGCCAGCTGCTCAGGAGAAGAGTGGCATGCAGACATGAGGGGACTGTAAGGCCTCTTTGTGGGTTTTTCCTCCTTCCAAACAGCTTGCAATAGTGAACGCAAGAGGCTACACAGGATGCCTGAGCACCCAGAAGCAACAATTTGCTTTGTTTGCTAAACCCCAGTGTCTGTAAAGTATTTCCATCTTTCAGCATAGAGACCTTCAAGTTTCCAGTTTTGAAAGGAAGAGGAAGCTATATACAAAAGGATGCTGGAAGCAGCTCTTTCCATAAGCAGACTGCACCCTTGAAATAGAGCAAAGCTCCTTTGCTAGCTAGTTTGGATGGAGTTACCACACTGCCAAGAGGAACTGGTGAGGGTTTCTACACACTTTGTTTTGAAATTTTAAACCAGAGGTGTTGTGGCAATCACCAGCTGGCTGGCAGAGCAAAGAACTGACTGTTCAGTGATCTACACCACCAAAAATGTTTAAAATATCTTGACACAGGGATGGCTAGTGTATTTTAGATATTTTTACAACTTCAGATGCACATTTGCAGCCCTTGAAAAGACCTATGAAATCTAATGAAAATGCAACTCTTTACAGGGAATGTTTAGCTGGCTTTTTTCTCCCTAGTACTGGGAATTTAACTTTATTACATTTTTTTAAAATTATTTTTCTGACAGAATTCTAAATTCTACAAAGTTTACAGAAAGAAACACTTCAACACTATAGTGGAATTTTACCCTTTTAGGACTTCATCTGGAAGAGAAAGAAGAGGGAGGTCCTAAGCCATTTGAATTCACACAAAGGACTAATGACCTATTCAGTGCTTTCAGTGGTGAGAGTTAAAGACATAACCACCCCCAAAATCTTTAAAATTTGAAGTGATAAAGTTAAAAATTGATCATCTATAACCTTAATTATGTGCAGTGGAAAGGCACTGAACATCATCTCAGATAAAGGGAGCAAAGAAGAGACTGTGAGAAAGAATGCCACTTTTTCATCCCACTTCTCCCCAGACTACATGTCCTTCTCAATATGAAATATATGGGCAAGACATGAAGGTGGAGGAATAGTCACAGCAGTGGTATTACCATTTTTAAACTGTGTCCATGGACTTACTCACCTGGTTCCTCCACCACAGACATCTCTGCATCAACAGAAAAGCAGGCATCCCACTGCCTTCTCATAGCCCAGGAATGATGCTGCAAAGACCACAAATAGGAACAAAAGTAGGAACAGTTTCACTCCACCTTTTTTATTCTGGTCATCTCCACAGGAAGGAAATATTCTGTTCACATGAAGTAAATACAGTAAAAAGTTAAAACAGTAAAATGGACTCCACAGAATTAGCCAATATTCTCAAAGGACTTTACCAATGCAAAAAAAGAAAAAAAGAAAAAAATTTCCAATACCTGATGGAATGAATCACATTTCTGTCTCCCCACCTCCACTTTTCTCTTCTGAGAAAACTGAAGCTTAAACAGTTTTTCCCCAGTAATAAATGGAATTTTATGGCAGAATTAGAACTAAAACTAGATCTTCCTAATGCCTCTATTTTCTACTCCAAGAGCAGCAGGAACTAATCACAATTCCACTGTTTAGTCATTGCCCATAGAAGTACCTGCCTTCTTTTTTGACTGAGCGTGTGCAAGCATATGTAAGAATCAAAAAACTTTAACAGGGAACTGTTTCCCAGGTAATCTGAACCTACAATTTCTCTTGCTAAGAAGGCTTTGCTTAAGCCTCCTTTTGCTTCCCATGTTCTCTCCCCATCTGCTGCTATCCACCATGGCACAGCAGCACACAGAGTCTCTGCAGCACTGTAGAAGATGAATTGCTGCAGTCACTCAAATGACTCGTTTGGCATTTTTAGGTGCCCTCAGAGAGCAGGCAAAGTTCAAAGAAAATGAACCTATTGCCTTGATCCCATCACATTTAAACTGCATGAAGAAACCCTGAGTCTGATAAGAGGACCTACAATACACTCCAGCTGCTTCAAATACAGTAGCAACATCAAGAGTAGCCAATGTACATACTGATTTTTTCATTGCCCCGTCAAAAATAACTTTTTTTACAAGTTCCCTTTTACCACATGTAAGCTGAGCTTTTTGTCTTGGCTTTTGTGAACAAAGGGCAACCTTGTAATTCAAGTAAGAGGAAGCCTGGAACTGTGCTCTCCCTGGAGAGCTGTAAAGGAGTAACAACTGAGCTGCTGTGCCTCTCTTGTTCTTGGGAGAGGGAATATACAGCTTCGCTCCTTTCTGCAGGCACTGAGCCAGACAGTCTGGCCAGGAAAGCAGCGGGAGCCAGAGCAAATGCTGGTCCCCATGGCCTTCCAATCCTTGCTTAGAACAGGAAGCGTGAGGTGAGCAGAGACTGCTCCTTCCTCTTCTTGCCTGGAAGCACAATGCCCCTTTCTAGACTGAGACAAAAAAGTGTTACAGACACATTGATATAGATATGTCAGTGTATAGACTCATATGTGCCTTACACGAACAACTTGTCTGAAAAGTTTAATGTAGTAATGACAGAAAGTATGTTGAGTTAAATGGCAGGCTGGACTCAATCCTCTTCAGTGCACCAGTCAGCTGAGTAAAAGACAGCACAGGCTTTCATGGACCAGGCTTGTCAAACAAACATTACATAGCACTACCATCATACCTTTATACTCCAACTCTGTCAAATGCAAAGTTGGGCACAGCCAGAATTTACATTTAAATAACACTGGATTAAGTGAAGAAGCACTTAAGAAGAAGATATGAAGAAATCTAGTGATTAATTAAGGGGGTTCTTTTTCTTTGTTTTTAAATTACTATTTCGACACTTCATTTTGCTTTAGGATAGGGAGATAGAATACTGCATCTCCAAGGTATGACATCAAATCACACAGTCAGAATCAGTATCTGTTTTCAATAGGTATTTAGGAGCACAGAACTACAGTAAGAAAGCAAACAAAAGAGGTTCATCTTCTCATAATTAGCCCATGGAAGTTCCTGCACAGTGCTGCTCCCAACCCAGGAGATCTCTCATGGACCTATGTGATTTTGAGTTTTTCTAATGGTTTAAAGTGTATTTTCAAGAAGACTCTGCCTGCCTAGGACTTCATGATAATCTAAAAAGACACTGGCAGTGAGGGGAAAAGGAATATTTTCTTATTTGCATTTCCTAACTATTCATCTCAGCTTTTATTTCTCTGATTCTAAGAATGATTCCATGTTTTTCTTTAATTAGAAAAATATGGGAGAGACAAATGATCCATCATGGCATATGGGAAATCCATGCAGAATGGGTAAAAATGTCTAGAAATTTTCTACTCACAAACTTTGCAGTGATTTTTCATGTGTGCAAAAAACTGCAAAGCAGTGGGTCAGGGAACAGGATGGGTGTTATGGGTTTAGCTGATAGGCCTAAATTCAGGCTTTAAAGTTCAGACTAGGCCTAGATTGTCAGCTGACTTGAGCTGAGCTGAGCTAGCTAACAGCTGACTTCTTCTAGCCAATAATATTGTATTCTATACTATATTACATCATCTCAAAAGGAGTAAAATCCAGTGGGACATCGGGAAGGGGATAATGATGACACAAGAAAAAAGAGCCACGTTTATCTGTAATGCACCAAGTTGTCAATTAATTAGTCCCTGATCACTGAGATAATGGTTTCTAAATGGTGTGAGAATTAACTTAATTCTACAACAGTTTGTGCTCTCACTTCATTCCTCAGAGACCTACCTGGTCAGGTCATTGCTTTAATCCTGCAGTTACTTTTTCCTGTAGCTGCAGTCTGCAGTGACTCAAAGCTCAGGTAAGCTTAACAAAAGGTGCAGAACTCTTGCCTTAAGACTGCATTATGACTAATAAATTGTTCACAACTTTATTTCCTTAGGAAGCAAACAGCTCATGGTTTATTGCACCATTCTCCCAAGAAGCAGACAGAATAAATCTTCTTCACTTCATCTAAAAATTTAGGTATTTATTAAATGAAAAAAATTGAGGCTAGTTTGCCTTCTGAGGAAAAGGAGTTTCAATGATTTCCAATAGGTAATTTTTCCAAATTTGCAGATCCCCTATATGGCCTATTGGAATGTTTGAGTAGAGAGAGCACTACACATGAATTGAAACGAAAAAAAAGGAAGACATCACCTTTAAAACTCTCCATGTATAAGCTGCTCAGCAGGGAATTCACTGAGAACTGGCGGCGTCAATACACGGAGAGAGCACTGCAATGAAGGGCACAGCGCAAGACCATCAGGCATGTATTTTTTTCTTCTCTTCTTCCCAAGGACTCTGCATCAGGACAGCTGTCATTCAGAGGATGCTCATTCAGCTCCTTCCTGTCACTGCTCACTGCCAGAGTGATCTGCCAGGCAGGTGTCACTGCTGTGCCAGGCACAGTCGTGCTCCCTTCCCTCTGCCTGACCAGGCTCACTAGCAATTGCTCCTGGTGGTATTTATGAGACACAGATGCTGTTCACACCCATTTCAAAAAGAAGCCTGCAGGTACTACCACATCTATAGCTCCCCTGACCTACTTTTAGACACATGGTGTAATTTAGCCCAGGAATTTTTTCTCTTCTCTTGACAGGTGCCTAGACAATGGAATCCTGAAACAGGAATGGAGTTTGTTTCCAGGCATGGTCCCAGCAATAACAGTTACCAGTCTGAGTTTCCTTTGTCCCCACCCATGATAGGTACTTCCTGTCCATAGGCTGTGAACTTGTTTGATGACACTTGTTTTGCTAATTTGGTAATTACTCAGTATGACATGGGAATTCCCAGGCATGCGAGACTTCCCTGCTTGCACAATCCAGGGACTGAAGAAGTTCTTATTTTCCATCAAGACTTTTCTGCCTTCAGGGGAAATACAAGTCAACATCATCTACCTGCAGATGTTTTGATATGAAAACAAAGAGTTTCACATGGACACAAGTGATGCTAAAACCAGGCATTGGACCTGGAAGCAGATGACCAACAGGGGATTCTGTGTACCCAAATCGAGAGGACTTTGGAACCCAAAACCTTTGTGCTACAATTGGTGGTTTTAGTGTTTCAGAACTGGAAAATCATGGCACAAGTTATCGGACTCAGCCATGTAATTTACCAGATCAGATACACCTGAAGCTTAAGTCTGGGGCTGAAGTATCCTGAGAGATATAGGTGCAAAATGTTCAGTGAATCATGCAGGACTATATACTTAAGATACATCTTCATTGGTACTAAACTTCCTGATGTCCAGTTCACAATACGGAGAAAAATAGTATTTATGTTCGGGTGAAGTTAAAAAAAATCCACATTCAAGTGACTCATTGCCTGAGTCTTATTCTATCAGAGCTTTTCTTTCTCTTTTCCAATGAAGGTCCCCAGTAAATTACAACAGACTCAAAACCCTGGAGCTGAATGGAAGAAGTTTTCTGGCAAACCAAGAGGTCTGGTTGAGTTATTCCAGATTCATTCTGCTGGTTTAATAAGCAGAAGAATTTGGTGCTTCTTAAGAAAGTGTAAGAAAGATGAAATAGGTAGAGCTTGCATGTTGGAACAGATAAGGAAATAACAGAAATGATAGCAAATCCAACACCACTTATTCTCTCTTTCTCTCTGTGAATCTTGGAGTTTTCAAACAGGTTATGAGAGTTCTTGTCAAGCAAAATATCTGATGAGAAAATAAGTAAGAGACAAAGTATGAAATTAAGTTGTGTTTGATTCCGCTTTAACTTACACTGCTGTAAATCTACTCCAGCCAAAAATGTGACATGTGTGACATAATACAGGAGAGTATCCTGGAAAAACCTACACGTAACTCTTACAAATGAATAATGTACTTTAACACACTGACAAAAAAAAAAAAAAAAAAGGAAATAAAAATTAACAGGAGTATATGAGTATATGCTAATCTGTGCTTAGGAAAGTGTTTTCACTGCAAAATACTTCACATTCCCAAAACCCATGGCTCTGTAAAATGAAAATCCTCCCTTTTGCTTAGCCTTAGAAACATTTCCTAAATATTTACCTGTGTCATAGTCCATATATTTTTTTGTTTTATAAGAACAAATATAATATCATTTACAGATTGGATGGCTGACAAAGAAAAAACAACAATTACCCAGAAATTCCTAAGGGGGAGCATAAGCTTTTTTTTTAAGTATTTATTTAATTACAACATAAATTGGAGTACATAAAAAGCTTTACCTATATTTACTTCAAAAATGAAACTGTTAATACATCAGTTACATATAATTCACCTGAATTGTGAACAGTGTCTAAAGCATTTGCATTAGTAATCTGTTGACATTGTTATTTCATGATTTCACAAATTTGTCCAGGGTTTATCTACTAAGACTTACAAGCAAAGCAAGAGACTCCTGCAAAAGCTAACTTATGTGGTGGTTTATTGTGGTGGTTTGAGAAGTTTTGCAGGTGTAAAATGGTAAGACTGACAATATAATTGGTAAAAACTCAGCCAGTTTAAGAAATATTTGAGAAAAACAAAAAAACTGGCCCTGTAGTCATCATTGTCTCAAGTACCAACTCTGGTTTCCCTTCTCTGCTATTTGTTTGTTTCAACCGGACATTTAGTAGATACTTTTGACTCCAAATTCCTCTTGTCCCTCCTATCCCTCCCATTTCTTCAAGTTGCATAATTTATGAAAGTTAGACAATCTCCAAAATAGCCTGCTGTTGTAGTTTAACCCCATCGGCAGTTCAGCTCCGTGCAGCCACTCGCTCACTCCTCCCAGTGATTTGGGGGAGAGAATCAGAAGGGGGAAAGCAAGAAAACTCATGAGTTTAGCTAAAGACAGTTTAACAGGTAAAGCAAAAGCTGCACCCACAAACAAAGCAAAACAAGGAATTTATTCTGTTTCCCATTGGCAGGCAAGTGTTTGGCCATTCCTATGAAAGCAGGGCTCCAACACACACAGCAATGGCATAGGAAGACAAACAGCATCACTCTGGATGTCCTTGTCTCTCCCTTCCTTCATCTTCCCCCAACTTCAAACACTGAGCGTGACAACATATGGTCTGGGATACCTCTTTGGTCAGCTGGGATCAGCTGTTCTGGCTATGTCCCCTCACAACTCCTTGTGCACCACCAGCCTCCTCGCTGGTAGGGAGAGGAGCAGAAAAGGCCTTGATGCTGTGTGAGTACTGCCCAGCAATGAAAACATCCCTGTATTATCAACACTGTTTTCAGCACAAATCCAAAATGCAGCCCCATACCAGCTGCTGTGAGGAAAATTAACTACCCCAGCGAAAACCAGCAGTCCTGCTGATTTCTAATAGCAATGGGTTCATTCCAGCAGCTCTCAGCATTCAATAGGCTGAAACAAATGAGAAGTCTCTGATTATATATTCTGAGTGCAAAATTTTACTGAGCTCGTATGCCAATCACAGCTTTTAGTAGCAGTAATGTGAAGTCAGAATAGTTACAGTAATCCAGTAAATGTGTGAAACTACTACAAACTTGCATTACATTATCTCAGAGGAGGAGTTGAGGCAGTAAATATGTAAAAACATACTTTGCTACAATAGTACTAGGACTCATATTGGTAATAGCCACGCAGAGCTGTTCTGTTAAACTCAGTATGAATCTGGTGCATGGAACAACAGCACAAAAAAAAAAAAAAATTAATAAAATGCTTGTTACTACAACTGCTCAACAGTACCACCATTTCCCTTTCTCATGCTTTCTTAAGTTTCCCAGGAGCAATGCTACTTAGGAAAAAAAAAGCCTGAACATATGACTCCGTCTAAATCTTCTGAGTTCATTCAAGTAGAAAACACTACACATCAGTCCAGACACAAAGCACCAGCACTGCTGTTAAGTTTTGTGATAATGAAGGGTACCACTTCTATGGAGCAGTCAATGGAATGCATACCACAAATCAGGAAAAGCAATGGCCACTCATGAACAGTGGTAATTGGAATACAACACTGAGAGCCAATCAAACAGGACAGGAGAGTTACAGCTTTCATGTGAATAATTTATTCTTTTATCACTTTTAAATTTTACCAGGTAGTTATTTACAAGAAGCTTTTGTGGACAGAATTTACATCAGCTACTGCACAGTTTCATTCATTACTAGGGTATGATTAGCATCCTTGCCACATTGTTTAACAGTGCTGGTTTTTATCAAACACAGTTATCCTTTTGCCAATTATTTGTTTGACTTAGTTTCCAAGTGTAAACAGAATTTGTACACATGCCTTTGCTGCAATTAAAGATTTCTTTTTACAGAACCAGTTAATAGAAACAGTAAAGCTCCATCTGTTTTTAGCATTTCTTTATCAAAGCCGGGATTTAGTTTTTAGATCCAGTACAGGCTTTAGGCATTTCCATGTTAGGCACTACAATGCCTCTTTACCAAGACAGCACCCCTGAGAATTCAAATTGTCAGCTTGGACTCCCAGTACAGTGTATGGAATAGTTCACCCTGCAGTGGTAACCCAAAATACAGAGCCTGTCTGCAAAGGCATTCCAAAGAAAACTTGCACAATTGTACCAACATGTACTAAATCTGTCCTAAATAACCCAGCCAGGAGATGGAACCTGGAATCTATCCAGAACTCAATGTGCAGGAGCCTCTGTGTGCTTTTGGAGGATTTGTGTGAAGCTCATCCCTGAAAATGAGCCCAGGAAGTGGTTCCAATACATTGCTAAGCAGCCACCTAGATTTGAGAGCGTGTGCACACATATACAGACAAGAAATACAAGGCCTCAGTTCAGCCCTTAGCTAAAGGGAATTCAAGTCTAAATCCTCTAGCAGATGACCTTGAACGCAGGAGTACTCTAGGCAGGAGAATTATTGTTTGAAAAATTAGGGCAGAAAAATAATTTCCTCCATGTCCCACTAAAATAGGAGTACTGAAGATTCACGGAGAAGAAAGACAGCGGAGCAAACTACATCTCTTCAGCTGGTCTCTGATGAGGGTTTGAATTTACCCACCTTGATAATTTGTGAGATTTTTTTAGCCAATTAACAACATACAATAGAAAATGCATAAATATTTAGAGATCAGGGACTAATCCCAAGAGGTTCTTTAGTCCACCGATGATCAGGCAGTGGGAGATATGGATTGAATGCTTGCAGGCTATGAAAGCACACCCAGATCTCCATGTTTCCATTCAAATACAGCAGACTTCAGGCTACTCTAGAAAAAAAAGCTCTGTCTTAAAAGCAAAACATATGCAAACAGAACTTGAGGGTGGTCTGGCCCTTTAATTTGTACCATAAAACCCTGTTACATCAGTGGCTTATGGGTATCCTGTCATCTAGCCTTAAAGGAGTTGAGGTGGTGGGTAGGTAAGTGTGGAATTCTCCAAGGTGGACAGTTCTAAGTGGGTGCAGAACTGTTCAGCACCTCCACATGTCAAAGGGACAACTGTTCCTAGGTTTAAATCAAACTGAAGAGTTCTGGGATGATAATTTTGGTCTTCAAATGCCTGAGGACTATCTAAATTCTAGTTTTTGTACCCAAATTTGGTGGGGGCCTTTTGGTGAAGATATATTTGGGGGAAAAAACAACTCTCAGAGAAATTGCCTCAGGCTTACCAGGGAGGAAACAGAGGCCACAGACCAGGAAATCTGGCTAGAAAGATGGTTCTGTTGTCAATCATCAGGCTGTAACTACACAGAGTTTACAAAGGAAACAGGTTTGACAGACAGATACTAATGAAGCCCAGATTCTGCCCCCATTGACACTGTGTGAACAGTGAAAGCTGGAAAGCACTTGATTCAACCTTTTCTAAAAACAGGAGCTAGCAAAAATCCAAACCATTGCAGGTTCACTGAATGCTTATTACCGTAGAAGTTATTTCCAAATACATTTCTTCATAGCGTACAGCAGCAAATATTGGAAGAAAGGATAAGTTTCATTCTGTCATGGAAGTTTGCAGCATATTTTCACAGCTTAAATCACGGAGACTTCCCAAAATTCATTTAGAAGCATTTTCATGCATTAGCAGGAATGAAAGTGCTTAATTAATGCTTCATTAATAGGAATGCAAAAGCTGGCTTGATGCCTCGCTATGCTGTAGTAGAAGGACTATACTATGTAATACTTTGAACTGTGAAATCATAATGCATTGAAAGATAAAACAGACATTTCCTTGTGTGTGTTACTGCTGACTCTACTATTTCAAAATCTGGCCTAGCACTTATGCTAGCTGAGTATTCACCCAAGCATGTCACTACCCAGCTTGAAATACTTTCTACAGTTAACATAAAAATTATGCTGAAGGCAAATACATACTTTTTCTTTCCTCCTCAAGCTACAATACTTTAATTTAATTTAGAGTCAACATTTCCAAGGATTGTTGTCTGAGAATTAAATCAAACATTCTGTGAATGGTATTAAATTCCACTGCACCAACCTGTGCTGAGGCTAAGATAAACATCACACTCTGCAGGCCTCCAGCTCTGGCCTGGCTGATGCTTTAATTAGTTCACTAGGGAATAGGCTCACTTGGTTAAGAACTTCTAAGACTGGACCTCTGTTTCTACAGCATGGCTAACCAGATCAACTGCATTAAAACCCTGTGCAAGACAGATGGAGAAAAGAAAAAACCCCACAAAATATTAAAATGAAGGAAAGAAGCATCTATAAACTTCACTACTTTCTTTTGTAAAGATGATGTCTCTTAGGACAGAGCCTGCTGCCTTCCTTTGGAACTAGCAATTACATATAAGAATGCTAAAGTCCTGTTTAACAAAAACATCTTAATAAAACATAAAAAGATCTTTTTCTTTGATGTAAGGTCCCTATGTCTTTCTAAAATACCAATATATACTAGAACCTTGAGTATAAACAATTCTCTTCCACAGTCCATGCCAGTTCCACACTGCATGTGCAGCAATGTACTAGCAAAAACACAGGTTCCTTTTTCAGAAAAGGTTTCTCAGTGATTTACCACAAAGCTAAAACATTGGCTTGCCTACAGGTTTTTTTTATATAAAATGTATAAAATAAATGCATGTGCCCTTTTCAATATAGCTGTCTGTGTAGACAATTTTCTCTTTCCAGTTCTGAGTAACATAACAAAACGTACACTCCAATTTTCCACAGGCAGGAAGGAGTTTTGTATGTTTTTTTTCTCATCAGGATGCTGCTCCACAAACAGCTCTCTTGGGCAGCTTAGAATCACAATGACAGCATACGCCATCAGCATGTACTGCAATTAACAAGGACTTATTGATTACGGCAATCATTAAATCAAAATAAATAAAGCAGTCTCTCAATCAAAAGATGGAGAAGTAACATCATGCTAGTGCACAATATAATCGACATGTGCTGTGCACTCCTATTTTCCAAGTCATCCTTTGATGGTCTTGAACTAAGTTGGAAAAGCCTCTTGCCACAGGATACAGAACATACAGTGAAATATTCAAGCTGGTTTCAGTCAGTTTCAAAGAATTTACATTTGGTTTAGGTTAACCTTCCTGGACCTGCAGTTAATTAAAGAACAGCTTAAGTACAAAGTTTTTCCCCAACTCTAGTGGCATACATGGTGGTCATGCCCATCGGTTGTAGTATGAACAACTTCAGTTCATTTTTGTTATAATAAAATCTCTGATAAAAAAAAAGTAATAAAACAAAGTCTTTTGATATAGAAACGGTTGCCTCTTTCAAATAAAGAACATATCAACATTTCATATCTGCTGTAATATGCCACATTTTAAAAAGGTAACTTGACTTTTTTTTAATTTGTATTCCAAGTAAAACATGTGGCCCTCATTTGTGTTACTCAAAACTGTAAGTCTGGTATCTGTTAACAATCATCTGTGGTTGAAATTCCGGGGACCACACAGTGCCACATCTTCCTAAAACCATCTATTACACCAGAAATGAAAAGCTGTGATGGAGATGTTCTTCCTATACTTTTTTAACACAGGAAATAGTTGGTTTAACATACAAACAAATGCAGCTATGCTATGTTGCCAGCAGCATTTATCCCTCAGTATCATCCCAGAGGGAAAAAACCCAAATGGCAGAAAAGCCTCCAGCCCAGATTGCAACTATGTGTAAACACAGAGTCCACACTAATGTCCCATTATGACACTGTTAGGAGTATTTTAGAAATCCAGGTGTAAAAACATTTTTCTCAGATTAGGAATTGGCACAATCATAATCCAGAGATTATCCTTTATAGCAGCTTTTACTTTTATGTGCTTGGCTTTTCACACAAAGCACAACAAACATGAGAATAGTTACAAGTGAGTTACAACCAGCTCAACATCTTCGGAGCAGAAAAGGCAAGGGAGAGCCCCTTTTCTCTGCAGACACACCAAAGAAGGTCCCCTCTGTAGGTGGGAGTTTGTGGGTCTCCCACAGGGGCAACACAGCTCCCCTCTCAAGAAGCCAGAGCCAGGCTGGCCATTTCACAGTGGGAGAGAGCCCTCCTGGTCTCCTGCTTTGTCCAGCCTCTCAGGCAGAGTAAGCACAAAGGGTAAGAGGACACCCTTGACATCCAAGGGAGCTTTAAGAAGCTCCCCGTCAAAGGTGCCCTTGAGTCCACCATCCGCTTCCACCTCGCCGTCCTGGGCTAGGCTGAAGCGAAGGGTGCCGGTCCGGTTGACACAGTAGATGGTGTTGCCCAGGGGGGCACAGCGGAAGGGCTGGATGGGGCCGCTGCTGGGCCGCAGGCTGGCGCACTGGCTCCAGCACTTGGCCACTGTGTTGTACCGGAAAACTTCAACACCACCAGCGGTCCCGCCGCCTGGGCCCTGCTCCCCACCACGGCCGCTGCTCACGTCAAAGCGGTAGATGAAGCTCTTGAAGGCCACCATGTCAGCGGAGCGCCGGCGGCTGCTGTTGTAAGGGCATTCCTGCCACTCATCACGCTTGGGGTCATACTTGAGCAGGCGGTAGAAGAGGGAGCCTCCTGACACATAGATCTCTCCATTGCAAGTGGTGGCCTCATGAGCCACAGCAAAGGCACCCTTGGGCAGAGGTGCCACAGGGCTCCAGCGGTCAGCCCGAGGGTCGTACCTCTCCACAGTGAAGAGGCACTCGCCCCCCACAGCGTACAGGTAACCATCCAGGGCCAGCAGCTTGAGCTGAGAGCGGGGCTGAGCCAGCGGCCGCACCTGGCTCCAGGTGTCGGTGAGGGGGTTGTAGCAGAAGACCTTGTCAGAAAGGCGGGCCTTGGGCTCGCTGCCCACCGGCCCTGTCACGATGCCCCCCGCTAGGAAGAGGTAGTTGTGCAGGACACACATGGCACAGCCCTTAGCATTGGCTTCCTCGGGCAGGCGTGTCAACACCCTCCACTCGCCGCTGTCCTCCTGGTAGCAGTGGATGAGGGAGCCGCTCTCCTCCAGGGACACCACGGAGGAGGGGCTCTGCGGCCGGCTGCTCTCGCGGCTCTGTGGCCGGCTGCCGCCTCCCGGCCGCTCGAAGGCATCGCTGACCTCGGCCACCAGCAGGCAGGGCCGGCCGGCCTCCATGCGCCGCTGCAGGATGAGGTCCCGCTCAGTGCCACTGAGCCGGCCATAAACGCTGGGCTCTCGCAGCACCTCCAGGTAATGGTCGCTCATGAAGCGATAGGCAGCCTCCCGCAGCTCCGCCAGCCGCTGCTTCTTGGCCAGGCAGAGGAGCTGGTAGCAGTTGCCGAGGCAGAGCTGTGCGCGCATGGCCTCGGCGGCGCAGTGCAGGGCACACGGCATCTGCAGGACGCGGGCGCCGCTCACCACCTCGGCCAGGTTGTCGTGCCGCACCTCTCCCATGCGCGCCGTGTACACGTAGTCGATGAGCAGCCGCAGCGCCCCGTAGCTCACGCCCTTCACCCGCAGGACGTCCCGCGAGGCGCGGGCACGAAAGTAGTCGCTCTTGGCCGCCAGCACCGACTTGTGCGCCCGAATGCGACGCCCGGATACTTCGATCACAAGGTCGGGCTCCTCCGCCGGCCGGTCCCGCGGCCCCAGCACCTCCTCATCCTCCTCCTCCGGCTGGCAGGCGGCGTTGTTGATCTCCCACTGGCTCTGCACCACCCTGCCGCCGGCAGCGGGCGGCTGCGGCTCGGCAGCGGCGGCGCTGAAGCAGAGGGAGGAGCTGAAGCCGCAGGGGGCGGCCGGGGTGGGCGGCGGGGCCGGGGGGGCGCCGTTGGCGGCCCCGCTCTCCTCCTCCTCCTGCGCCGCGCTGCCTTCCATGGAGCCGCGCTACCTGCGCCGCCGCCGCGCCGGGCCCGTGCGGAGCGCTGCCGGCCGCGCCATCGCCTGCGGGGGACACACGACAGCTCAGCATCCGCGCCTGACCCCCCTCGCCCGCCCCTGCCTTTCCCCCTCTTCTCCGGCTCGGTACTCTGAGCCGCCGCTCTCGCAGGCGGGGCCGTCTCTGGTTTCCGAGGCTAAACCTCCACTTCTGCTTTCCCTGGGGGATCCACCCTGCGGCTCTCCCGCCTCCCGCTGTCGGGGCTCACTGCGCTAGCTCAGGCCCCGAAAACCTGAGCTCTTCTGGTGGGACGGGGCATCGCCCCGATGAGCACCTTAACAGCCTGAAAAGCAGTTCTGATTTTCCTGTCGCTATACAAAAAAAAAAAAATAAAAAAAAAAATTAAGCAGTTTTCAGGCACTGCAATCTCTTCTTGACAACTCGTCCCTGCGTTCTGGGTGATGAGGAAAAATGTCCTTTAAAGGCAGATACTTAGGAGTACTATCATAATGTATTCACCTTGTACAACTATTTCAGTGGAAAGCTGCCGTTGCAATCTATTCTGGAAGACGATTCCCCACTAGTCAAGTTTGTCTTCACAAGACCTTTCCAAAGCTTTCTTCGTATCACTGCTTCTCATATGCATTCAACCTGTTTAAAAGAAAGCGTAAAAAGTTGGTTAGTTTTAAAATCTGTACATTCCCTCTTCACTCAGAGGTATGGGGCTATTAAAGTTATCTTTCATAGGATACCCAGAATAACTGAAAGGGACTGTAAGTATACTAATAATTCTAATTGTTTACAAAACATATCAAGGGATTGTTTTCCTGTTGTTAGGACAAGCAATTTCACACTTATGTAGCACCATATACAGCTGTAATGCACTAGCAAAGTGCAAATCATGCTTCATAAGGACTGCTTCATGTCTGTAAGATTTATAGCTTCTATTAATGAAAAGTAGAAACAAGCAAAAAAATCACAACAGATAATTAGAACATGAAGTCCATTCTGGGTAATGGCAAGCTACAGGGCATGGCTGGAAGTAGGTTAGTCCCCATCAGCACAATCACCACCCAGTTGTACCTTCATTTCACAAATGTAGTTTTTAGAATTTAACAAAGTGTAATTTGTTTGTCTCATGTTTGTTTATCAATTTCCCAGGCTCCACTTAAGTTTTGATGAATGACATATGAAAATTGTCCAAATGTACTTAATTTCATTTAATAAGTATCTGCAGCTCGATTCTATTTTTATAGAGGTTGTTAATTTCCATTAAAATCCCTGTTAGCAGTTTTTTCACAGTTCTCAAGGAACACTCATTTCTGTGTAAAATATGCATTGTAACTTCCTTTCAGCAGAGATAAGAGATGATTCCTTTACCCTACTGGTGTTAGGAAAATGTAACTTTCTGGGGGTTTTTATTTTTGGGGTTTTTTTAAGTTTTATTTTACTGAAAGCATAATTGGTAAGTGACATTGTCTGGAAACCCCTGACACAGACATGAAACCTAGATACCTATAGTTGCACATGTAAACTTTCCTTAAATGGTAGTATCACTCATCTCTTACGGGTTTTTATTTTGTGGACTTGCTCTGTGAAGGGCTTTCTACTACATTTGATCCCATTCAGTTAGACTTAATCAATGCTGATTTTGATTTCTGGGTATTTGAGACTTTGACACCATAACAAGGTTTCGAAGCTTGAATATTAGTTATGAGAATGAGTAGATTTAACATGTCATCTGGGTGTTTCAAATCTGGCACTCAGAAACTTTCTATGAAATTGTATGAACTTTGGATAGCCTTACTAGCAAATTTGCTGCAGTCCAGACCCACCTGTAGGTCAGGTTTTACTGAGTTTTCTGCAGCTTTAACTGAACAGGAGAAACGCAGTGATCTGTGTGTACACTCAGTGTGTCTGTGGAAGATGTATAGATTCATTAATAACTTAAACTGGGCAGCATCCCTGTTGATGTGATTATGTCTTCGCAGTACTGAATTCACGATGTAACATTTTTTTATGTTATTATGCTGTAGACACTGAGATTAATTTCTTTCTGCTCCAGGCATTCCAGAGCCCTGATGATCAGCTTTGTTCAAGAGCAACTACTGTAACTGACCTTGGTGAAATGACAAAGGTCCAGTGGAGGTGGCAAGGAAAACACCTAGAATGCCAAGCTCCACTGTAGTTATAGTAAGACAATGGCTACAAGTATATAATTTGTGACACAAGTAAGTAATTGAAACATTTTGTCTCTTCTCTGCTCTTTTTTGGGCTGAGTTCCCAATACTCAATCCTTATCTTGATACAGTTCAGGATAGCTACCTCCACAATCACAATATACCTTCTCCCCCTGCTCTCAGTGTTCTGGCCTTTCCTAACACACCTCACTTCTGACACCACTTCTACTTATGTTCCCCTCTACAAGAAGGAATAAGTAGCTTCAGATAGTTTCAAGCTCTCAGTCTACGGCTTGATTGTGCAAGTGAAACTATAAAGGAAGAATGAAAAAGAATGCTACCAAAAATTAAAACTGTGGGTGACTAAATGTGAGAAATAAAACCCAGTAACTGTACTACTAGTAATATCTCTGTATGGTGAAATGTATTTCCTGCACTATGTCTCAAAGGAAAACCATCATTTAGAATATTCAAAGTCGTTAAAACAGCAACCAGGAAAAAAGTGATCTTTTCATATTTCTCAACTAAAGAAAAAAAAAAAATTAAAAAGGTGAGATCCTCCTCAAGCACAGTAATCATACCTTTCCACACATTCAGCTATCTGCTTGGATTAGAAATTTGACTTGACACTGAAATGTTATTGAGAAAGAAGCTGCCACCCACCGAAGTCATAACAAACACCTGTTCTGGCATCCGTCCAAGCAATCACAGTGAGAAGGAAGGACTGATGGTATGGCCTGCTAATGGCAAGCAGCAGAATTCTGAAGAAAATCATCTGCTGGTATATCTAAAGCTAATCACCAAGAATACATTGAATTTTATGCTGAGCATAGTAAGGACTTGAATCAAAGTATCACATGCAATTAAGGCAACAAGGAACTGCACAGGGAAGCTGAAGACTTAGATAAGCTGAAAGAGGCTTTGGAAGATTTTGTCAATGACAGCAATGACCACTCCAGCAATCTCTGTCTAGCTGAAAACAAAATATAGGCATTACATAAAAAGGAAGTGCAAAAAACAATCCAGTTGTGGAACCCTCCCATTATTGAGCAACATGACTGATCTGAGTGAAAAGGTCGTGGATTTAGTATAAAAGAGGAAGATGCTGGAAGGGGCTGATGGAAATTACAATAGTTCTCCATTCTTATCTACAATGGTCAAAGAGTTGTACTGCTGTTCTGACAATACAGGACATTCAAAGATTACAGAATTGCAGAAGATACTTGATAGCTGTGCTGATTCAGAAGAATCTGACGCCCTAACAATCTTGCTTGGCTTAAAACAAACTTGAGTTTTAGCACTTTTTTCAAAACTCAGAACAGGATAGGTACTGAAAAGGAAGCAAGTTGTTTACAGTACATGGTATCTGTGGACAGGTATCACCTTTTAAACTGAGGACTTTTAAGTCAGAAGCTGAACTACTTGTACTGAAACTGTTTTCATTATGGGCTTGTCTAGGGATGATGTAATGTTAATGGACAGAGGAGCTGCCAACAAACATGAACTGTATTTACAGACTTGGCAATGACACAATTACAATATCCTGGATGTGTGGCCCCAGCCTCAGATGCTGAGAGACATTGCTCAAGTAACAGCATAGATAAGAAGGCATAGTTTTTCTGAGAGAAACTGTAGTGAAGAGCTGCAGGTAAAGTTTCCTGCATTCATTTGGCAGTCCTTCTGATAAAATCCAATTAAATGCTTGTATTGCATTGTTCTGTCTTTATTTTTTTTGTGTGCAGTGCCAATAGCCTTTGACCCAAACCCTGTGCTCTAGCAAGACCCACTTTCTCTGGGGAATATGCACATGTGGGAGGAATTGGCTTACTGCTCTACAGTTCACAAATGGAAACTGCTCTGACTCAGTCTCAGGGTAAATAAAAACAGTGCTTTCCCTATCATAAGCAACTCTAATTTACATAAGCAGGCTGTCCTCCTCAAGAGACACACCTGTTCAGAAAAGACAGAATGTCATTCTGCTCCACCTTAGTCCAGAAAATGCTCTTGTAAAAATTTGTACTGCCAAATTTTACTTCAGTAGAAAATTCCCCTGGGACATGGGCGTCATCTGATTGAGATGATTAAGGAGTCCAAAGAGGCAGGATCATCAAAAGAGAAAAAACATCCCTTGTATTTATTTTAAAAACTAAACGATTACTTAAAAGTAGAATTGGCCAGCAGGAAGACATTCAGCTCAGCCCAGAAGGCAAAATCTTCTAGGTGAAGAGTCACATGTAGACTGGTTTGCATTTTTATAAAAAATGGTCTGTTACACTCCTGCTCATTGAGTAGATTGTGAAATTTGGAGGAAAAAATAATCTCTTTGTAGGTGGGGAAAACATCTGGAGCATAAAGATGCTATTTCTCTGAAAGTGCTTGCACCACTTGAATTCTTGGATCCTATTACAGATTTTAACTCTAAATCTTTACCACTTGATTAACCTTCTGCTTGTAAAAATCACCTTTGTCTTTCAATGTGCCACCTGAAGAAATATAGCAGGAATAATAATTCTTTTTCTTTCCCATTTTTAAAACTACAAGAGATCAAAACTGGGGTTACAATACAACCCTAGTGTCTTGACCTGACTGCTGGATATATATGTCTTTTGTAGTATCACATTCACACTGAAGTTGCCCATGCAGCTTCCTTTTGACCTTTCAAGGTGCTGTAATTTTGTCACAATATGTAACAGAGGTATGAATGTTTTTATCTCATAACTACAAAGTTTTCATAGAACTACAAAGAAATAAAATTAAAGAAATGCAGCTTATGATTACAGACCACACAAGAAACATGTGGGCAGCAGTTCCTCATCAGAAACTCTGAAGAAGAAAAGGCTGTGTGTGTCTGGGTGGGGAGGAAGACAGAGAGGAAGTAAGTCGTAATAAAAATATTATCAAAAGCCTGATTAAATCGATTTTACAGCTAGAAAATTCAAACTAAAAATATACAAGTTCTGAACCGTCATCATGACCAGAGAAAAGGTTTCCTTACAGTAATATCCATAGAGACAAACACTCTCTAAAAAGGAAACTATCTTTTTGAGTTCCTTCGAGTTTAGACTCTTCTGAAATAATTAGGGACAAGCAGTATCTCTCAGGAGTTCTCACAGCAGAAAGGAAATAACATTCCCACAAAAGCAAAATCTAGCAAAGATTAAGTGCAAGTCCTCTCCAATATCTCTTAAAGAAAATCTAACAAAAAAAAGAGCAGTCAGAAACAAGTTTTGAGTGATTACAAAATAACCTTTGGGAAAAACTACAGGGCTGACATCTTTATCACTAATGCCCCATAGATCAGGAGATAATGTCATGGCAATACCATACTGAACGTAACAAAACCTAGATATAAGGTGAGAGCATGCAGTCACATCTGTGAATAAACTGAAGTTTGGTTGCTTTCATCGCATCTGGGCACAGTTAATGCCACACTTAGTGAACAGCAGTACCAATTACACCAGCATGGTGCTACAGCTGAAAGGATAAAGTCCTTGAATGTGTATACTGGGAAATACGCAGTAACAGTAGGGAAAAGGTTACCTTTCATCTATAGCATTAGTAGGTTTGCAATGGGACATGGTGGATGAATGCATGGAAGCATGTATGTTCCAGGCTTTACATTTTGGAAGTAGCATTGAAAAAATCAGTGAGGACAGAGAAAGTACCAAATTATTTCACAGATATATATAAAAAACCAGCTTCAGTGAGAGACTTGCAACAGCAGTTTGCAATCAGTCACAAGCTTACTCTGTTTCCACACACTGTATGGCAGTCTTGAGCCAACACCCTGTAGGGGTGACAGTGGGTCCGTGGATCCTCTAATGTCTGAGGTAATTGATGAGGAAATTGATCTTTAACAGCTCAAGGTGTATCCTTGAAAGAAGAGCAGTTTGAAGTGCACCCTTAAGGAGGAGGGAGTCACCTGAAGAATGTAACAGACCTTGCAGCCAATAAAATGTTTCCATCTATGCTTAGAGAACTGACTAACCAATTATGTGATGACACGCTGGAGAAAAGGGGTAGATAAAAAGTGAAGCTGTAACTAAAAATAAAGTTCTTAGCCTTCTGTTCTTGCTGCTGCCTAAGTCTGCCTTGACCTCTTCTAACCGCCATAACTCACCCCACCCTTATCCCGACAAAAAAGGTGATACCTAGCTTAGACAAGCCCTAACAGCCACACTTCCATGGCTTTGGAGAAAAGCTGACTTGTGCTAGTGGCTTAGAGAACTAGCAGAGCAAGCCACAGTCAGCCCAAGAAATGCAGTGCTGACACTTCATCAAGCCTTGGTATGTTTGTTCTCTGACTTGATGACTGTGCACAAGTGTAGGCATATGAAAATCCTGCATACCAATGGCTTTCTTAGGCTGATGGAGAAAAACCAAAACAAACCAAATGTAAGTGTAAACAAAGCAAAATATTTACACTACTGAGGGGAAAAAAAATCCAACTAGTACTGTGGATACTGAAAAATTACATTAACTGATGAGCAAAGTGAAGAATGAGCTCAAGGAAGAGAAATCTATAGACTGAGACTAAATACACAATAAACACAAAAAGTGTATTGAGCTTACGAGGATCCTGAGTGGGTAAATGGTCAGGTTATTAATAATCAAAGATAAAGTAGTAGCACATGGAGAAATACACATTTTTATCCTGCTACACACTTCTCTCAATATCTCAATTCTCTCAATGTCCATGTGGGAGGCAAGATGCTGGTCTAGGTGGACATTTGATCTCATATGGAAGGATCCTTATTCTGATGCCATGAAGGGGATTGTGACTGTGTGCCTTGCTGGAAGGCACAGGGGAATCCTGGGTCAATGAAATTTTACAGGAGCAGGCTAGTTGATCTAATAGTCCTCCCTGACCTCAAATTCTGGAGCACTGACTTGAAGCCAAGCATCAGCCTTTAGTGATTAAAAGCCTCAATTAAGCATTAATGTATAATGTGGTAATGCTGATTGCAGAAATGCTTTTCAGCATTAAACTGTATTGTCAACAACTGCAAACATGTTCAGTCTCTACAAACACTTTGGCAATGTTGGTACAAATAAAGGAGAAGGAGAATATCCACTGAGAAGACAAGTCAAGTAAATCAGCAAATTAGTTCAGATACATTTTTGAAAATCAGAGTAGTCAGTCTTGGTTTTGCATTCCAGAAGAGAACTTGATCTTCATGAATGTACTGCACTCTTCCAACTCACCTGCTATGTACTGCATTTAATACAGAAGTTAGGGCAATGTATTTGGAGGAAATTAAATTTCTGTTTTAAGATTTAAAACAGGATTTTGCTTTCAATATCATTACAGAAAGGACATACAGATTAAAGAGCCCAAAGCACTAGAATCTGCCAAAATATGTTACCATTCTGCTTCAGAAAAACAGAATGTGAGAGGTAACAACAGACTTCAAGGGAAGCAAACAGTCCCATTTTTCTAACACCTAGGAAAAAAAAAAAACTTCTAGAGGAGGCAATTAATGAAAACACTTCTTCCAGCTAAACTCTAAATTTGGTACTTAACAGAAAAAAGCCCCACTTCTAGAGACTGAACAGGCTCATTGATTTATTGACTAAGTAAGCGATGCTTAGAAAGGCAAAGGTCCTTCAGATACATGGTGAAAGGCACCTTCTCATTTTTGGAGATCCTGTATTGTTTCTTTGCCCAGAAATGTCTTCAGACTTGAGGTTTACAATCATTCTAGCTGCAACTAAAAATTACACTACACGTAGTTCAATTTACAGAATAGTTCCAGGTTTCTGCAGACATTTTCTCTGTACACAGACTTCGGACTGGATTCAAAGGAGGAGCAACCTGCCGCAGTGCTAAACATGGCAAAGGCTGACTTTGAGGGCAGTTTTAGCTGGCAGGTGGCAATGCAGCAGAGATGTGAGACCTAAGCCAGATCAGATAGCAAAGCAAGACCTCCAGCATGACAGCCCTAATCTGAAAGGAGGAAAGAATCAGCCTGCAGACTTCTGCCATGGCAGAAATGCTGCTGGTAGAGTTTGCTGTTGGGCCTGTAACTGTGAACTATTCGGTGACTCATAGGAGTCTGACATCTTTTATTTATTATTTCATGAAAATCAGGCTAAGGTGGAGAGACATGGAGCTATATTCCTACATGGAATTGATCTGTGGGTGGGATGTACCTCCCAGTTCTCCTGCAAGGGCAGAGACTGATGCTGTCTGAGCTGTACAGCACTGCCAATCTACCTGTAGCAAGCTCCTGGAGTGGAATCTGGAACACACACAGAGATTCTGTACACATATGCATTGTGTGGGCACAGCTAAGATGCCAGTTGATTGGGATCCTCAAAAACCAGAATATGAGAGCTACCAAGGCCTAGCCAGTAGAAAAGTACCAAAGACCATGGTGATGAAGTGCTTAATTTGTACAATCAGGAGACATTAATTCTTGCTTTGGGTACCTTAGCCCAGAATCCCCTCCAAAATACACCTAGACTATTTTAAAAGACAGCACTACTGACTCGTGCTGCTACTTGGCCTTCCTGTACAATAGTTAGAGCTTTGACCAAGCTACATGGGAAACTTGCCACTGCTCCTTCCTTTGCCTGATAACACTGAAATCCCCAAATGCCAACTGAGTGCCCAAACCATCAAGTCTATGAAAGAAATGTTACTCTCCTTCAGACTAAAGCTGTATTACTTTTCACAGAAACAATGTTTCTGAGGGTGAGGAAGAAGAATCCTGGGTTCTGCTCCCTGAAAAAAGGGAAGCTTCTGTTGTTCCCAGTGCCTTTGGTGTGTCAGGAGGGTTCAGTTGTATTGCGTGGAGATCCAAGGCATCCTGGCTTGAAAAACACTGTTGCGGATCAAAAAGCAGAAACACATGCTGGAGTTCAGAGGTACTCTTATGGCAAGCTTTTACTATCAGAAGTACCTGCAGAGTGTCAGCACAGACTTCGCCAAGCAATGGAAATGCTTTTAGCAGTAATGATGTAACTGAATAGGGAAAAAAAGAGAAAAAGTGGGTGTAATACATGCTGTTTACATTAGAAGTTAACACTTGCTGACCATTCTGAGACAGAAATAAAAGAGGTTTATATTAAAATACTCTTATTTTCATGGCTTGACATTTTCTGCATTGGATGCATAACATTTTTTACTATAATGTGAATTTCATATGCTGAGCCTGAGTGTTCAGTCAAAGATTTTCTGGTTGCACTGATTTCTCGGACTATACTCAACTTTTACATTAAGAAATTAGGGCAAGCAATTCGGTATCTCTCACAATATTTTTTTTTTAGCATTTAACAGGGCAGACAGGTGACATTTAAGATGCCTAAAATTAAGGGACAGAAAAGACTGCCTGTTTATCTAATCTTATTTCTGCAAGCATAGGCCAAAGAATTTTACTCCTGTACCAAGCCAATAACTTCTGGCTGAATTAGGTCAAAGCACTGCTCTGCTCAGGTCATCCATCTTACATCTGTATGGTTCTTCTGTTTTGGCCAATGGTCTTGATGGAAAATCAAGTGTCAAATGGATCATCCTGAATACCCTGAAAAAATGTACATGCTGCTTTTCACTTCAGATTCACATTTTTGTCTTCTGCACTTTCATATCTGCTGATTTCGCAGCATTCTATTTTCCAAAAATGATCCATGCTCTTTCTGAAGAGACATACCAGACTGGCAGCACATTCGTGAAGGGTGATGATGACTACAGCTACTTCGGGACTGTCCCATCTCCTTTTGGACTTCTTGACACAGAGAAGATGTAAAGATTATAGTATGTCTGACTATGATTCAAACTTATCCTTTTCAAGTGCTACAGAATAAAGGGTTGTTAATGCATGCCATTAAATTTGTATCCTGTTCAATAGTCACAGTGCTATCACAGTCAACAATCTGGGCAGAGATGTACAGTCAGGACTTGGAGTAAAAAGACAGACCTTCAAATCAGAGTGCAAGGCAGAGAGGTGTTTGATTTTATGTTTATGATTTGGGAGGTGTGAGAAGAAGCACAGATTCAGGGGTCCCAGTTTTGATGTTTCATTCATAAGTCTAAGGTTTGGTTACTTCTGACTAGAGAAAGATTTCAGACACACATCAACACCATCTCCTCAAAGCAGATACTGAGGCTTTTCAGCCACTGTACTCTGAAAAGTTGCCCAATTTTGGGGGTTCAATACAAGCATTTCTCTCCTGTAAGGCTGCAAAATGTCTTGGCAGGAATACTGTCCAGGTATTAAGCTAACTGATAGATCCTTGCAACTCTGCTGCCTGTCACAGTGAATGAGTGGTATAGACCTCACCCTGAACAAGAAGTGAATGTTATGAAACAAATGCACAGGAGCAGTCTTTGCCCTCCTTTTCATAAGTGTAAAACTTCTTGGGACAAATGACACTGACTAACTCCAAAGCTCACAAAGCAATACACCCAAACGACATTTACTGTTTCTCCATCTGCTGTGGAAACCAAACTTCAGGACTCTATTATCAGTTGTTACTAAACAAGAAATATGTCTGCGTGCTGCTCCTTTCCATGGCTTTGGAAAGAATGAGGCTTGTGTCAGCAACTTGCAGCTAGAAACTTCCACCTAAGTTTCAGAGCATTTTGATAAAGCCAGAGGCTGACATCACTTTAAATCCCAACCCCACAGTAGTCAACGGAAAATTCCCATTAACTTCATGAGCATCTGGATTTTTTAACACTGCTGTACTGGGTTTGTATGGTAATGTTCTGACAGAGGGAGGGCTGCAGGGGTGACTTCTGTGAGAAGCTGCCAGAAGCTTCCCCATGTCTGATGGGGCCAATGCCAGATGACTCCAAGACAGACCCACCACTGGCCAAGGCCCATCAGCGACGGTGGTAGAACCTCTGGGGTAACATAGTTAAGAAGGGGAAAAAGTTACTGGGCAGGAGCAAATGTGAGCCAGAGAAGACAGAAGTGAGAATATGAGAGAAACTGCTCTGCAGACACCACGGTCAGTGCAGAAGGAGAGGGAGGAGGTGCTCCAGCTGCTGGAACAGAAATTCCCCTACAGCCTGTGGTGCAGACCACGATGAGGTAGCTGTGCCCCTGCAGCTCATGGAGGTTAATGGTGGCGCAAGTATTCACCTGCAGCCTGTGAAGGATTCCATACTGGAACAGGCGCATGCTGTGGATGTCATGACCCTGTGGGAAGGCCACACTGGAGCAGGTTTGCAGGCAGGACCTGTGACCCCACAGGGGACCCATGCTGGAGCAGACTCATCCTGAAGGACTGCACCTAATGGGAAGGACTCACACTGGAGAATTCCTGGAGAACTGTCTCCCGTCGGAGACATCCCTTGTTGGAGCAGGGAAAGGCTGTGAGGAAGGAGCATCAGAGACGTGTGATGAATGGACCACAGTGCTGATTCCCTGTTCCCGTGGAGGAGGGGGGAAAGTAAAGAATTCAAGAGTAAAGTTAAGACTGGGTAGAAGAGAGGTGTGGTGAGATGTTTTCCAAGATTTCATTTTTATTTCTCATTATCCTACTCTGATTTCCTCATGTCGAGTCTGTTTTGCTTGTAACAGTAGCTGGTGAGTGATCTCTCACTGTCCTTATCTCGACCCACAAGCCTTCTATTTTATTTTCTCTCCCCTGTCCAGCTGAGGAGGGCAGTGATGCAGCAGCTTTGGTGGGCATGTTCATCCAGCCAGGGTTAATCTACCACAACTGTACATACAAATGTATATGGTAGGGTTTTTTTAACTGAAGCAATGCAGGGAGTTGCAGTAAAGGCGAAATGAAAGAAAGCTACAGGATAAGAGGACAACTTTCCCATGAATAGATTTGTCTTTGACTGATGGAATCAGAACATTTGTTGTTCGCATGCCATTCCCATAGCAAAGGGTTGGCTTTTAGTTCTTACTGTCTAATGCTCTAAAATATGGGTTGCAAAAATAATAGTTTATCTCCAGAGCTTAGAGCCTGTTCTTCCAATCTACTTACAGGAGAGGGAGAGAGAGAAAACCAGAACTGCTTCCAAGGAAAAAAAACCCCACACTGTGGTTTAACTCTGACAGGTTGATAGTCTGAAATGATTCAGAAGTCCAGGAGCCTTCCAGCAGTTAAGAGATCCACATGCAAAGCTTACTCTGGTGCTTAAGTACTCCTAAAGGAATCAGTGTCCAGAAAAACAACAAACAGCTTGTGTTAATCCAGGAATGTGTACACGTAAAATAACTTCAATTAATGCAAATCATGTTGTGACAGACAACATAACAGCATGGAAGCTGCTTGACCAACTTATGTCCATTTGTATAGAAAGGTTGTGTTTGCTGGAGTGTTTCCAAGCATGTTAAAAAAGGCTGTCAACCCAACACGTCTGTTTTAGCCAGAGGCACAGCAATGGCAGCTCATGAAATATTGCACCTGAAAAGCACTTATGTGACACATCTTTCTTCTCCCTCTGACACAAGACTCAAAATCTGTAGAACTGCTGGATTTTTTTCTCCAGCTTGTTTTGCATTAAATAAGCTGACTTAACTGATCATGAATTCCTGCCATCCTTGCTGATGGGGTATAAGAAACTGGAAAGTACCAAATGTGCAGTGCAGAACAAAGGATCCCGCCAACTCTTTTTTGCAGTAACACTCAACTCCCCGTACACAATACTGACCAGTCTTGTAAGCCTTTCAAAGCCATAACTGCCAGTTAGCATCTAAGGAGCATTTTAGGATGAGGATAGAAAAAAAGGCTGCAGCATTGCCAACACTGTCTAAGGAAACCACGGCATGTATGGTAGTGAGCCTGCAGAGGGTTACAGGCAGATTTAAATGCTTTGGTCCCAGGACCAGCAACACTCAAAATGCCAACACCTGCATGTGTCACCTGAGTGTTTGCTTAATTAACTGCAGGAGGAAGGCAAAATCTCTACCAATTCACTGTATTGTCACATGGTTATGAGTGCTAGCACAGGGAACTGGGCAGGAATGTACAGCTGAGTCTAGGGAAGGAGCAGGGTCCCTTCCTGTTCAGTGACAGCTCAGTCATAGATCAGGTTAAACTAGTTGTCAAATCCTGAACTGCTATTAAGTAATTCTTCTTTAATGAAAGGAACAAATCCTGCCTTTTCCCTGACAAACCAACGCTGAGACCAAAAACGAAGCAGAAAGAATGATGACAATTCCATTGAAAAATAAAACTGCAGACATAAAAGTGTCATGTCCTGAGAAGGCTAATGAAAATGAGCTCATTTTTAAAATGGGCAATTCCAGGGATGTCAAGTGGTATAAAATTACTTCTTCTTTCTTGTCCACAAGAAAGAAACAGGCTCCCAACTGCAATGCTGCACAATGTCAGTAGGGATAAACAGAAAAATGCCTGCAAAATACATACAGGATCTCACCAAGGAAAAAAAAAAGTAATAAAAAAAAGCTTAATTTATGTTAAAAGAAATTGCAGGATCTCCTTTCATGTTTTATTATAACCTTCTTTAGCATTCAGCTGCCCCTAATATCCTCTTGCAACAGGATATTACACGATGCCGAAACCCCTGGTAAGTAGGATCTGGATCCAGTCATCTAACCACACCACTGTCTCTACGGTAACCTAGGCCAGTCCTAAATACTATAATCCTGCTTTACTATAGTAAAGCCAGTTAATGGCTTTCATTGAATGTTCCTGCCAAATAACAGTGCTCTAATATTTATTGACATTTCAAGTCTGTCCACCTCTTTGGACTGTTTGTTATACTGAAAAGAGATGCAAACACAGCATTCATAGAAAAGAAGCTATGGAGGATTTCAGTCTTTTGATATTATCGAAGCGCAGTCCTGCAAACTCCAGCTCCTAACACTGACTTCAGTGCCACTGCCAGAAGCAAGTCCTGGAGAGGTGAGAGGAGCTGGGGCAGACAAGGGAACAGTCCTTGGCTCTTTGGCATGTTCTTCTCAGACAGTGCCATTAGCAGTGGATGACCAGAGGATCCCATTGGCATTCACTGGATGTCCTAATTAGAGAGTGAATAAATGCTGTGTGATGGGCCCTGGGAAGAGGAATGCAGAACAAGCAGGATGGACCAGAAAGCTAAACAGGGGAGAAAATATTGTTTTGTCAATATTAGTGACAATTTAATTATTATTTTCCACGCACATTCCACGTAATTCCTTTTGCAGAGATAGATGGTTAAGTCTCTGTAAAATGGAAAAGCTATTTTGCTTCTCAGATCATACAGCAGGATTGTTCTATTTTATTGCTATTCTATTTTTTATTGCCCTACTTTTTTCCTAGTTTTTTGCTCTAGTTTTCTATTGTTCAGTTTAATTGCTGTGGAAAAGCTTTATGGAATGTTATTTCTAGAGGCTTTTATTCTTGATAGGTTAAAAAAGTTGGCAATAGGATTTAATACTATGATTCTCTCTGCTGTGTGTAAGTTTAGGTTCAGAAGCCAGCTTTTTGTTGCTTTAAAGATCCAGACACAAAAACCTACCGGCTCCAGACAACTGAAATTTAGCACGACTTTTCTTCAGGCATCTTTCACCCTGCAAAATCCTGCACGCATGTGTTCACCCAGGGCTTGCGTATGCTTTTAGTAGGATGGGGAAGCACGCCATGAAGAATTTATAGCGGGAAGCAATCTGCTGCTCTTACACATCCCTAAACGTTACTGTAAAGAGTCGTTTAGATTTTTAATAGGTCAGCGAGATAAAAAAAACCCCAAAAACACAAGGTTGGCTCTTCTGCGACATATGGAGAAGGAATATGGGGATATGTCCGGCCTCCCTGCTGCCCAGGGGATGGGGGATTAAGAGGGACAGAGGGAAGAAGAATAGCACGATTAAACCTGACAGTGCTCCAGCATCCCCGCTGACACACAGACACACACATAGACACAAACACAGACACACACCGATACACACACAGTCACACGGTTACCGTGGCTCCGCGTCGCGGTTTTTACCGCAGGTATCGGCAGATCCCCGCGCCGATGCTCCCCGCGGGCTGCCCGAGGCTCCGCGGCGCGGGGCGGGCAAGGGGCTCCGGCACCGCTGCGGCCCCGGGACGTGCCCGGCCCCGCTCCCGCTCCCCGAGCGCCGCTTCTCCGCTTACCTTCCGCGCCGAGCCCCGCGCCGCTCCTGCAGCGCGGCGTTGGCGCGGGAGCCGGCGGGGGAGGCCGCGGGGGCGGGGTGGGAGCGGCGCGGCGATGCCAGGCGGTGCAAATGACTGAGGCGCAGCGGCCGGGCGGGCGCAGGGCCGCGCTCAGCCCCTTTGTTCGCTCGGCAGGAGGAGAGGAGGGAGGAGCGGGCACGGACCTGTTGCTGCTGGCGGCGGCTCCCGGCGAGGGGCAGCCGCCGAGGGGGCAGCCGCGGGTGTCGGCGCTGCCCGCGGGGGCCAGGAGGGGTGGGCGGTGGAGCGGCCCCACCTGCTGAGGGAAACCTCCCCCGTGCGGCGCCGGGCGGGGAGCGGCAGGTCCTGCCTCACCTCTGGGCGAGGCCGTGCCCGGGCCGCCGGCGTGGGGCAGGGCCGGGGCTCTGCTGGGGGAGCCGGGCTTGGAGCCGCGAGTGGCCGCGACTCCCGGCACCGCACGGCCCGGGCCCGGCCATGCCCCTGCTGGAGGCGACGGGGAGGGTTCCCAGGCGGAGCCTCTGCGTTGTTCAAGTATCTGCCGGCGGAGGAGCAACACGGCGGAGGCCAAGGTGGCTTCTGTTTGGGTGCAGTTTGTGCCAGGGTCACATTTTCACCTCCGCTTCAAATCTGAGACTCAACAGGATTCCCAGAAATAGACCCGTTTCTCCGTTCCTTGAAAACCCCCTCACGCTGCGTTACTTGCACCTTGGGTCTGCTCCCGACGCGGGCGATGGTGCTTACCCTGCTCCAGTCCCACCGCGGACTGCAGCCTCTTATGGCAAGACAGCAGACGTGCCCTGCTCTCACGGCCTTTCTGAACCATTCCTGGTGCCGGGATGTATTGCATTGCCATTGAAACGTACAGTTGCCTCTCAACACTACTCATCTGCAGGCTTTCTGTTTCCTCCTCTGCACTGACTCCAGGGCCCCGTCAGACTGGTTCCCCTGCAGGTGCCCAGCGAGTGGCTCCCAATCCTGAGCAGACTTGAAAAGCCACTACCCCATCTCCTATCTCAAATTAATCTGACAATTAATTGCTGTATGCCAGCAGTGTAGCCATTGCATCTGTGTGTTCTTACAACTTTGTGGCAGTGATGGATAAGCGTGGTTGTGTGTCTTGTCCTTCATTTTGTCCCATTGCTCCTACTTTTTGACATTGGTCTTGCTAAAACTCGGATGTGTTGACTTTGGACTTAATAAACTAAAGTGCTTGCGTGCAGTGCTAGGTAACTGTAACCCCTGAAACCCTTGACTCCACTCATGTGCCCTTTCTTAAGAGCCAGGCTTAACTGAAAGGCTGCTTTTCAAGCTGAGGTCATGTCTGAGCTCCACTAAGAGAGGCCAGCATGCTTCTGGGTGCCACAAAATAGATAAGTAACAATCATTCAGTGTCGCAGGGGGCTTAGAGTAGTTGGTATTCACAACATGTGGCTTCAGTATAATTGCAAGTTCCCTGCTGTCCCCTGATTTGGGTCCTTTACAAGGTTAGACTGTAAGTTTCTGTACATGGTTTTATTCCTGGCTAATTGGAAGAAGTTTCCATGTGATGCAGCAGATCCATTAAAACCTGCCAGAAATAGCTCCTCTCTCTTGACATTGGGAATTAATCTTCCTGCAGTTTCACGTTACTTTAAATACTATATATTTAAAGATGACACTGAAATTTGACAACTGATATAGATATGGAAAATTATTTTCACTTCTAAAATCTCTGTTGTTCTGTTCTTGTGTGGAGGATTTCCTCTCTTTAAGGTGCCCAGTGTCTGTTCACACTGATTGGAGTTATGTGACTGTGGTAGCAGTATAATATCTGAGATCACTTGAGATAGTTCTGACTCATGCTTTCTGAATACATGACAATTTTAACCACTACTGCATTTTCTTAACTCATCTTCAGGTTTAACTGCCACATCACATTCCAGTCTGGGTGTACACAGAAGTGTCTGAGTAACACTTCGTGGAGACAATTTGAAAACCAGTGATGGGTAGGAAGTAGCATATTGTGTTTTTATGAGCCATACTTGCCTCTGTGGCTGAAGCCAGCAGAAGACCTATACAAAATCCAAGCTCCACAGAGGTTCTAGCCTGAGAAGTCAAGTAGCCCTTAGCCATTGCAGACTTTATCCTCTGCTCTCACTGAACATTGCCAGAAGCAGATCAGGTAAAATTACCTCAATTCTGCTTTATGGTATTTTAGCTTTGGGCAGCAATTTCCTAACTTTGTAAGCCTCAGTCCACTCTCTTCTCTCCAAGTTTCTTTCCCGTCCCCCTTGCCCCTCTGTCATTAACCTATTAGTGAAAACAAATACCAAAGGAGAGTTGCTGACCTCTTAGCACAACTTTTACAGAATACTGCTGCTCTGTGAACACTTGCTCTGGGACACTTGCCATGGAGAATAAGGCAGCTTCTTCACTAGCCTTTCAGTTTTTAGTAGAACTGGTGATAATGCTAAAAACTGGAACACTAATTGTAGAAATAATCCGAGTTCTAGCTGTTTGATTTCCCTACTTAACCTGAGTTCCCAAGGCTCCATTTATAATTAATGTGCAGGAACAACCATGTCTGAAGGCAATTTTTCTCACTTACCTTTGACTTCTCAGGATGAGGTGAATCATCCTTTGGTATTTCATATTTCTCTCTATTAGCTGTAAAGTCAGACTGATACAGCTGTAGACAACTTTTTTAAACACCTAAATTACATGAGATGAATCATTGTCCCAGCACAGAAAAGACCTTATCCTAAAGAAATCAGGTATCATACAATTTACATGATATATAATCTGGTGCCTGATATGCATTTCTGTAGCCTAGCCAAGGTGACAAATATTCAGGGAGACCTACAGTTTATAATGCTGCTATTGGCCATCAGGACTGGCTGAGATCCTGTGTTCTGCAAGGGCAATTAGCCTGGGGCAACAACAGTAGCTGATGAGTAAAGGCAGAAAGGGAAGTGTTTGCTCTGCTCTGTCTCAGAAACATCAGCTAGCCCCTGCCCAGTCACAGGCAACAGCCTTCCCTCTGGACATGCAGCCCATCCTCTCTGTTTCTCACATACCAGCAGTGGTGTTCAGTAAGAAAAAGAGAATACAGCTTGGAAAAAAAATACTTTTATCAGATGTTTCTCTGGTTAAAAAAAAAAAAACCTACAAAACCAAAAACCAACCAAACAAAACAGACAAACGAACAAAAAACAAACAGATGAAGACACAGGAATAGGAAGGTTTCTTCATTTTACTTGCCCTTCCATCTGCTTAATCCACATCAGCCAAAACAAAGTATTTTCAATATCTTATTTCTAGAAGGCATCGGATTGTGATGTCTCTAGTGCAGAAATGGGCAATAGAGCTGAATGCCACTCTCATTATAGGGTCAACAACTGACATCCCAATCCTGAGCACATCTGCTCAGAGCTTAGCAGGGCCCTGCTCTTCCAGGAAGAGGTACAGCATTTCTTTTCTTTCTCCCTCTGGCTGCAGAAGCAGCTGCACTGCTGCCATTCCCAGCTCAGAGGCTGTCATGCAGGATTGGGCTACCTTGGTAGCTGGAACAAATTACACAGTTCCTCAGCCAAAATTAGCCAGCAGGTCACATCAAAAATTAATCAGCCCAGTCTTGAGGCATTGATTCTTGGCTACTGAAGCTACAGAATCATTTAACAAAATCGTTATTTTATCCAGATGAAATATTCAACTCACATTCTATGAAGCAAGAGGCTTTAAGCCTTCCTAGATAGCAGGCTTAGAGTGTAGCTCACAGCATATGCAGGCTTGCTTTTATAAGGAAGCAAGGTAGAATCCTGCAGGTAGTGTAGCCATGGCAGCATGGAGCTGAGCACGGGTCCATGCTCAATTATTTACCCAGCTAATTAGGTGGGCTTTGCAGCCTTCGCTCTCTGAGCCCATCGCATTGTGGGCACATGTCCAGCACACTAGGCAGGACTGGTAAGCCTGCACAGACTAGTCTGGCTGCCAGCATCTGTGCACATGCAAAGTGGTTGGTAGGCTATTTTCAGTTGTTTGGGTGTTGGGTTCTTTTGTTGTTTGGTTGTTTTTGGTTTGGTTGTTTGTTTGGTGGGGTTTTTTTATTTATTTAGATTGGCACAAGGATGTATTGGAAAAATAAATGTTGCATCAAAATTCTGCAACAGACATAGTTGAAACTTGCTGGTATTCCTTCTGTGAATGCTGCAGTATCAGATGCTGAACTGACGTTGTGGTCCCTACAGTATCCAGAGATCTAGGTCATAGCTAGAAGCCAAAATGTAAAACCAAACCAAAACAAAGAAAACCTGATTTCTTTTGCTCATCCTGTGACAGCTGAACACTCTTGTGTGAAATGCTTCTTAGTGTTGTAACACAACAGCCTTCAGGACTGTTTTGATGCTATTGCTGGAACAGACAAAATGCTTATTCTATTTCTGCTGAACAAAAATGCCCCAAATACATTTTTTATATTTGGAATACAAGACCTTTAAATGCTGTATACATGCTACATGCTACACATGATACATTGTATACATCTGATGCTGAGTCAAACTGCTCTGCCGGTGTGTATTGTTTTTCACACATCCCTGTAACACATCCAGATAGCAGAACTGGAAGAAAAGGTCTGGTTGCATCATGAGGGTTTTCAGCCGTAGCAGATATGGCCGTAGTAGTCATAAGGAAAAGCAGATCATCAAGATTTGTTCTGTGTTGGGTTGCATACTTCTATGCACCAGAGACAGATCAATATTGGGTTTAATTTAAGAAAAAAACAATCAGCATAACTAGAAAGACGGTACTACTATAGACTTTCATCACACAGAAGAGTGTTCTGAATACACATAGCAGCTTCTATGAGGTTGAAAGCATCTCATAAGGTTAAAAAATGGGGAACACATGGCATTTATTTAGATGAACACTTGGGAAAATGTGCACATCATCTCCTAATTTGTTAAAAACCAAAAGGATTTGGAAAATACAGTGAAAGCCCACCCTTGCTCTTTACAGTGCTCTGAGATTTTCCAATCCACGTTTCTTCTCAACCATAGTTAGCCATGGATTGTCCCATCACCTGTCTCATCTATATGCGTCTGTCTATGGCTTGTGAGCAAAATACCTCGTGATCAGTACATTTCTCCCCAAATACTCTATGAAATATCATCATGCATTGGTGTAGGCTTTAACCAGCTTTGCTCACATGGACAGCAGGGAATGGACTGGCACATGGATCGCACCTGATATTGCCTCAGGGTGTTTGTCAGTAATCTCTGAAGTGCTCTTGAGTTCAGCAGTGTAGGTGCAGCTTAAATTAATTGATGGTGCCAGTTGCTTGTGATTGGGATTAAGAGCATCACAGGCTGCTCTGGGCAACATTGCAGAAAAGTGATTGCCCTTACAAATCTTGGCTGAACTAGGGGTAATCCTCATTAATGCACACAGTCTGTGCTTACCAACCCTAAAAAAAAAAAATCTCTTTAGAAAGGGAACATTAAAAAAGCATTTAGTGGCATCTGGCAGGCATGTTCTGCAACTTGAAATGCACACACAGCAAACCAGAAAACACCCCAGGAAACAACTTATACGATTTTATTTGGAAGGCATGAGCAAACGCATTTTTTGTGCCAACATTTGAGGTAGTCCTGATGCTGAAGTTGAAACCCACAGAATTTCTCTCCGGTGTGGAGTAGGAGAAAGGAAAACTGAAAATTCTATAACTCTGTAGCTAAGATGTATATAGTTTCTTGAATATAAAACCTTTCTCATTATCTGCATTTGGGCTTGCAAGATACATAGATTTCAGTGGAAATTAGGAACTTCAGTGCTTTGAGAAAACTGCTGGAGGCTCACCTGAATCTTTTGATGTCAAAATACTCCTTAAATTGGATTTCTAGTGAGTTCTTGAAATTATTTAACTTTCAGTGAATTCTTACAATGATTTCATCTCCTCCAAGGTATGTCATTTTAATCCTAGGTGTTCTGGCTCATCTTCCAGGTTGGGACACAAAATAATGATAACCATGATTATCACTGGAGTATAACAATATGTACAACAGCAGAACTTGCAGTCAAGGTCTGTTTTGCTGGAGGAAAAAAAAAATTCCCTTTGAACACCTTTGAAGGTCATGATGTGAAAGACTAACTGCCTTTATAGTGTGGTTTATGGAGCTTGGCCAAAGCTCTTGAAGTGCTTTTGGTCATATGTTGGCATTGTTGAATTTCAAATAGAGTCATACAGTAAGTCTTCATTTGCCTAAGAAATTTTCAGATCCTTTCATCTGAAGCTGTTTCAGTGTTGCTTTGTTGATTGTTTTAGGAGGCAAAGAGTGCTTTTGGCAGTTTGGTAGCTGGGCATGTATTTAAAGAAAATGCCATAATCAAATAAGCACAAGGCAGCAGCAAAGCAAGTAATTCTGAAAAATCTTGAGCTAGATTTCTCAAATTGAATAGCAGATAGATCTAGCAGCATGCATGCTGCATTTGTGAGGAAACAGGATATAGAGTCTGCATATAGCTATAAAACCCTAAATCTTAAAGGTGAAGGAAGTAGACCAGAATTTTGAGCTATGTCATGGTGCAGGCAGCTGATGAACCATCCCAGATTAACAATGACACTCCTTGTACCAACCTGGTACCTGCATGGTACGTATCAAGTCTGTGCTAGTAGATATTCCTACCTTCTGACTGTAAGAGACTGGTCTCAAGTTCCAGACTGCTAGGCAACCATCCCATAGGAAGGATATATGAATACATGCTTGGCTGCATCAGTATCAAGAAAGCAAAGGCAGAAAAAGCCTATTCTGGAAGTGGTACCACACAGATAACATCCATGTAGTTAATCAGTCCCTAAAATATCCCAGATAAGTGGCTTTGTCAGTGCTGCCTGACAGGAGCAGGCCAGGCCAGGCTCAACCCCAGTCAACTCCTAACTGTGATTACAGGTCTGCATTCAAGTTGTTGCCCTAGTCCTGGCCAGTTTGCTAGCACAGACATTTTTCACAACAACGCGCACAGGATGCCTGCAAGGAGAAGGCAGTTTAAAGGGCTAATCATGGACTTAGAAAGCAGCTATGGCTTTAATCTGTGCCTTTTTACAGACTCATATAGCTTCAAGTCAGGCAAATGCTTTTCAACTCATTTTCTTCCTAGCTACAGATTATATTAATCTGCCTTCTTAACAGGACTATTATTATGTGAAGTATTATTACTATGAAGATATGTAAAGCAATCTAAAAATACTATTATCAGCATCACGGTATCACTCATTGCAATACAGATTAACTTGTACAGAACCCTCCATTACAGCTGCACCTTTCAAATGACTGGTATTTCTCACCTCCCAATGCATTTTACAAAAACTAATTTGCCTTTATGCAGTTAGAAAATTAAATAGGACAGAAGAGAGAGGAACAGTGACGTTTAAACACTGAACCACAGTTCAGGAAACCATTCCCAATATTCAGGCCTCTCCCAGAGGGGGTCAGTAAGCAATTTCTTACCTTCAGACTGCCACCCATAAATAATAAGCTGTAAATTGCCATTGGGACACAGTCTGCCTTCAGGTGTGCACACATATGGTATCCTGCACACATGGGATTTGATGTTTTTCAAAACCACATATTGAAGAGATGTGGTATAAAGCCAGGAGCAAAAAAAGCAGGTTTTCCTAGCAACACAGCAGTTCTCAGTAACTCTTCTTGTTTGTTTATAATAGTGCAGGTACACCCAAAAAGGCGGTTGCTGAGTCTGATAAATACAAGTCTTAGTATTTAAATGCAATCATGGTATTATGTATATGTCCTTTAGGGCAGATTAATTAGAAAGAACTGCCCATTAGCAACTGAAAATTAATTTCCTCTGCTAATGCTTTGCTCTGCAGTACTCATTTTGAATATAAATGCTTCTCATTTTTATGCAGCAAGCACGCTGCCCAAGTGCTGCTGCATACTACACACAGTAGAAATTCTACTGCTTAAACCCTGTTTGGGTCCATTGATACAGGAATCAAACTTTATAATAAATGACAGCACCATTTTCAGAAACTGCATTTGCTGATGTTTAAACTGCAGAAACTATAAAGCTAAAAAAATATACATCTTTGTCATTGCAATCCCATATCCTATTTTCCCTTTCGTGAATCCATTAATATATATATTATTCATTAATGCATGCCCGAAATTCTAGCCTTCTAGTTAAAATGACAACCCAAGATGTTCTTCTGAAGTTAATTTTTATCATATTTTTTATTAAACATTTTTCTCAATTTATACTTTGAACATAAATACACAAGTTTTATGGTTCTTGTTATAAAAGACACTACTATGTGTTAGAAAACATATATAGAATATATTGTAGTGGTTACACTTGTTCCCCTCTTTTCCTTTTATTTTCATAACTTCTATTAATTTAGACAAGCAGTATCAGAAAGCAAAATCCATTCTCCCAGCAGCACAGTCTACAACAGCTACGAAGACTATTTGCCAGAGAAACTTTGGTTCCCACCTGTTTTCATAGTAAGGTAATACCAATGAGTTGCATGTCAGAAAGAAACACTGCACCTTGTGCTCATTTAGTTACAAAAAACTTAGTTCATGACAATATGTATTTTTCAAGACAGACAAACAGCTTCTCTTTTGCTTTACAGCTTAGTAAGGTAAATAGATAAGTATTTTCACAAAATAGAATGTAAATGAGGGGACCCAGTTCTGTTCTTACAGAAGTCACTGGCAAAATTCCAATGGACTTTCAGAAGAGCAGATTTGTACTTTGTTTCTACTGTTTTATTGATAGAACTGAAGAAAATTATGCTTCAGCTGAAAGACATGATGAATTTCACTTTACAACTCTGATGCATCACTGCTAGCAGGTCCTGTAATAACACCATGCAAGGTGTGTTGTGGACTCTCCTTACTGCTCCTAGTGGCAGAGATCCATGAGAGAGTAGACATGAACACAGAATAAAACCTGTGCGTTTTTTTACTGCAGTCTCACAAAAGGATCCTATATGATATATGTTTAATACACAGAGGAATCTTTTAACTTGTTTTTCAATATACTTACATTAAACTGTACAATGTAGTACTTCCACACAGTGGGAAAAGAGCAGCTCCCAGGGCCATAGCTATGGAAGAGTGTAGAAAATGCGACTGGCCTTGATCTCTCAAGCCAGGTGAGCCTAGGCAGTAGGCCAGGCAGAAGACGGAAAGTTTGGGAAAATATTACCAGCTTTGTGGCTTAGAGGCACTCTACTTTTTTTCTTTTTTTTTTTCCTCTACCAGGACTCTTGCCAACACTACGCCCACGCCAACATTGAGCCCATGCCAACACTGACAATACCCAACTGAAGTTGCAAGATACACAGCAAAAGACACAGAATAAAAACACAAAACAGTAATGAAGATCCCAAGCCTACAATCCATCTGTAACAAAGGTCCTTTGTGACTCATCAAAGGCCATGCTATTATGGCTCAAGAATCTCATTCTAATCAGGAATGTAGGATGTGGGCAAAGCCTCTGAAAAGAAATCAGGATGGGTACCTGATTTTCAAGTGCCTATTTTGGTACCACCCAGCAGGCAAAGACTCACTGCACCAGCAACCCCTCTGTCCCACATGTCAGGCAGCAGGGAAGACCTGGCTTTAGTACAGTGCTCTGTCAAACTTGGTAAGTCAGTCTACCCACCAATTTTGGGGTCACCTTGACAGAGTTTTGAATTTTAAAGCAAACAGACTGAAAATCTGCTGCAAAAGTAAGAAAATAAATTTCAGTAACATTTTACAAGCACCAACCCTACAGCTGTATCAAACAAAATACTTCAGACTCTAGTAATGTTGACCATGAAAGGGCACGTGCTGGGAAACACTGCCATTTTGGTTGATATTGATTTAAATGAGGCAGATTGAAACGAAACATGGTGGAATCAAGCAGTTTATATTAGATGTTGTAGAAATAATTTCAGGGCAAACCACACCCTTACTGGGATAAAAATGGTACTAAAGTAGACAAAAGTTTTATTTGATTCTAGTCAGCGCATACATCTGACAAACATTCTACTTCAGATATATTTAATTTGCATTTCACTGAAGAGATGGGTAGCATTGAAGTTCTTTAAATACTCAACTGAAATTTAGTCACCCTAATTTCTCTGTTTTTCGGTCTATTGACAAGGGAAAAGAATGTTCCCATTGACTCCATTCAACTTGTTATCTGTATTAAAGAGATTTTGACATAAGGATATGTCTCATCATCATTTTTGGCAATGTCTTGATGAGCTGAAGCCTTTATCTTGTATTTCACATGTGCAGAGACTAGTGCAAAAGGCAATTTCAGTAGGAATTCCAAATTCAGATTTTCCTTTGGAAATACATCGATTCATTAATAAAATGTCAATTAGGTCTTTACTTAGAATTCAGCGCTCTAGCACTACCAAAGCAACTGCCTGCCTGTCTGAGTGAATGAAGCTCTGTACACTATTTTCCCAATACCCATTTACATGACCATGCTTTGTTGAAACCGGGTGAAAAGAGGTGCCCACCACTCAGACATGACCACACATTTCTGCTGTGGCACTGAGACATTATTTGACAGATGTTTGCACACTCAACTGATGTAGGACCTATAGTGATTACCTGTACTTCCTATAGATATTCCAATATTAGTCTATTTCTTCCCAATGAATAACTTCATTATTAATTTAGTGGATGTGCATGCCTCCTTAAAAATGGTACAATCCATGTTTAGCTTACAATCCATGTTGGCAGCACTACAATGCACAGCTGTCCTGTATCTTTATTTTCTAATTGCGCAAAGCCATCAAATCCTTGCAACTTTCTCTGTATAATAAAGGCAAGTTGCAGACACATTGCACCTACCAAGAAAATTAATGTGCTTTTTGTACTGCAACATTTTTAATAAAACTGAGTATTAGAAATTAATATTTTAAAAAATCTATGTTCTATGTTGAAATAAACAAATACTGATCAATTAATATAGCTGGTTTTGGCTTGACCAAACTCTGGTTTGCAGAATGATGTTATAAACTATCATAGTTATTTCCAAATTAATATTAGTTTGCATTAGACTACTTACTGTTTAAAACTATTTGCTAATTTGTTAAAATCTACAGTTCATGCAATATGTCCCTTTGGAAGAAGAAAGAACAGCTGATTTACATAAGAGAAACCAGCAAGAGATATGGCATGTCTTCCTTGCCTTCTCTAAGTGCTACAAAACATAATTATGATATTTATAAATGTGAATATAAATAAGGTAAGACATTCTAAAACCATTTAAAAGTGCCTAACAGTTGCTTTTTGTTCTAAGTATCAGGGACAGCACCAATGGCTAAACATTTTCCAATACTCTAACACTGCAGAATGTTCTAAGTACATGAAGACTGTCTTGAACCCTTACTCCTGTTATCCAAGCCTACTGAAATTGCTCCCAGATGTATAAAGTCTACTCACTTGGGTCCTAAGCTGCTTCAAAAGGATATCAGACTTTTTTAATAGCAGAAATTATCTTAGATTTAGTTCTGTTAGATATTTAATAGTGGGATTTGCCAGACCATCACTGAAGACACTAGTTCATCTTGTCGCTGCTGCTTGGTCTTCTTGTTCACTCTTCTATGTCCTTGGCCACCAGAAATCACTAATACTGAACTTGCTTTCATTTTCTTAGATTTCTGTCTTTTACTTTTAAATGAGATATTTTGATCCTTCAAAAGCTCATAAATGGTACTGTCCTCTGGTCTGTGTTCTAGGGAACTTGATCCATGAGACAAAGTAAGGGATCCAGAAGATGATGACAAGTCACTTCTTTGTGCAATGGACCCTGCTGAACCCCCCAGCCAAATTGCAGTGTCATGGGTGTTACTAAGGGAAGAGCCTGGTCTTTCACTGTGCAGAATGCTCTTTTGGTCATCATCCTTAGGTTCTGAGCCAGGAGGCAGGCTGTTCCTCAGTTTGTTTCTGTTCTTCTTGTTTATAGATGTAGCTGTTACAAGAAACTTGACTGGGCTATTGTGTGCATGGTATGACACCATTCCTCTTCCTGGAGCCAAAAGAAAACATGCAATTAAAGAACATTATTTATTTGACCACAGTGTTCTGCCATGATTAGTTCACAAAATTTTCTCAGAGAAGCATAACTCTTAAAACCCTCTTATATGTACCCAGCCTTTTGCCTTGTGTGTATACTATTTAGAGGAAAAAATGAAGTACAAGAAAATAATGTGTTCTACCACAAGTGTTTTAGAACTGTACTAATAATTCAGCTGAAACATGGCATTATGAATTTTAGTTGACATACTTTTGTACTCTGTTCTTGGAACAGCATGAGCACAGAAACACTGCTAACTCCTCTTTGTTGGCATCAACACAAATGTTACACTCAGTTTTCTCCAGTAATCCACAACAATCCTGTTCTACCTCTGTACCTCTCCAGAACAGCATTAGAACATCTGTTTCATTGGGACAGACCCTTCCACACTATACAACAGGAACTAAAACTCTTCCTTCTGGATGGTTGTCTAGTTACCATGACAAATTCATAAGGAAATGACTAAACAATTATCAGTTTTTCCTCCTTTTCCTTAAATATTTAGTAAGTGTGATACTGGGGGCACAAGGAAGATTTACACTGTGCAAATCATTAGAATGTATGAAAAACAAATTGCATATGGCCAAATTCAAAACCTGTAACACTGTATATGACTTTTGCAGGGGAAAAAAAAAAAAAAAAAAGAAGGAAAACCCCCAAAGGTAGGGTTCTATAAAATCTACCATTTGAAAAAGAGACAGGCTACAAAGTGGAAAAGCCCACAAACCCTATAAATCACTATGTCCATCCCTAACTCCCTAATGCATGGCAGGTAATAAGAAAACACACTCTTCTACAAAAAGTACAATCATATAAAGATGAATTATCACTATTGGAAGCACAACATCAAAAGCCACTATTTTCCAAGTTCAAAATACAGTTATCAAAGACTATAAAACACGATCTCTAAATAAAATGTTGCTAGATCTGTGAAATCTGACAAATCTTGACTCCAAATAAATGCAAGAATATATGACAGAAACTACCATAATCAAAACAGAAAATGGAAGAATAAAATGAGAGATTTTTTGATTCTGCAACTATGCATTTTCTTGTATTGTGTTTATTTTCATCTAACAGAGGTTCCAGATTTTTACGGAGCATTTATCCTGTGTCATACCAGATTATTGCTGCGTATTTTGCTGAACACAGAGGATTTCATTTTCATTTTGCAAAGTTACATAAGCTTTTTTTTTTTTTTTTTTCCCCCTGAAGGAAGCTGCAAACAGCTTGCCTCATAAAATGTGCCAGGTTCCCTCCACAGCACAGAAGCTCGAACAGAATTCTGAACCAAAAACATTGGGGAAAAGCCCCTTTTAAAATCTTGCTTCTGCTCGTAGTTATAAAGTGATACAGCAGCATTTATGTATTTGTATTTCAAAGGGGGTAATATAAAAATAACTCAATGAATGCATCTCTCCAAAATGCAAAACCTTGACCGTTGTGAAAAAAAAAGAAAAAGAAATATTTACTCTCATGTACTCCAAGTCTCCTGTTTGGGGGAAAAGGGAATAAACCAAATTTATTTAATAATCAGTCCCACAACATGCTAAATTTTCAGTATCTATGTTTCTAAACCTATTGCATCTATCTTCCCCAAATCTGGAAGAAAGATTGCATTCTCTTCTCATCCCCATATATTTGACTGTACTCTGACAGGATTAATGCCTATCCTGTTCTTACGCCTTAAAGAAAAAACATTGTCCCAGCTCAAACAACTGAGACAAAACTATTCAAGTATATGGATATACTGTAAAGTTCAGGAAGAACAATAAGTATCATTTCATCACAAAGCTCTGACATTTATCTAAACAATACATATAATTTAGAAGGCTCATTTAAGTTACTGACAGTAGAGAAATGGCATCTTCGAGTACTTAAGGCGTTTGAGAAATTTCACTCACCAGTTACTTTGGGAATCCCCTGCAAGCGAGGCACTGGTAACGCTACTATTATGCCCAGGTTTGTTCCAACCAGCAGTAAGCCATGGCACACCAGGAGGCTGGTCACAGAGACACGCTGCTGCCCTGTGAAGTTTAGGAAGTGCCCCATTACTGAAGAGTGATGACCTTTGCCTAGATCAAAGTAACTTCAAGCAAACACAATCAGCTGGACTATCTCATTCAGCAAAGCACTCAGCACAAAGGCAAATATTTTGCTGGATTATGGGGATTACACTTTTCATATATGAGTATTTAAATACTATTAAACTTCTGAAACATTTTGCCTTAAATCCTGAACCACAGTATCTAAAGGTGATCACAGACTGTCTTTACAAACATGCTTTTATGAATAGGCTATGTTTGTATATTCCCAATAATGAAACTGGAAGACATTTCACTTCACAATACTCAGTAATTATACTGCTGTAACATACTATACTCAAGACTCAAGCCTGTTCATGATTACTTTTTTTTTTCCTAGTTCTTATTTGGTGCAACTGTATCAGAAGGGCTGTGTCCCTCATTTGAGTTTGGCTCCCCTCATACAACAATGACATTGGCATATTGGAAGAAGTCCAGTGGAAGGTGACCAAGATGATCAGGAGACTGGGAAGAGTGAAAGTGCTGTCTGCACCTATCTGATGGAGGGATGCACAGAAGACAGAGTCAGATGCTGTTCAGATGTGCACAGTGATATGACAAGACACAACGGATCAAATTGGAGTATGGGGAAATTGTATTCTAAGTGGGGCAAAACTGCTTCATCATAAAGGTGGTCAAAAACTCCAACAGGTTGCTCAGAGAGGTTGTGGAATCTTCATCCTATCCAAAAACACTAAAAATTTGGCTGGACAAGACCTTGAACAACCAGTTCTAATCTGGCCTGCTTCAAGAAGGGTGGACAACATGACCTCCAGAGTAACTTCCAATGAAAATGACTCTATGATTCTATGATTTTCTACAATATTATTTATGTGATTACTATTTTTCTCATGAAAACAAAGTAATTTTTGCCTGCAATGCTACTAAGTATGTTTGACTCAGTTTATATGGATTTTCAAAATGGCCTTGACAAGTTTCAGAAACAGAAACCACAGCCTGCCCAAACTGTTGCCCAAGTTTATGAGGAGGAACATTTGAACTCTGCTCAACGCCTTCAGATTCAAAACATACACATTCTTGGGCTTATTATTAACTTTACATGTAGGACAGAGGTCATTCCATCTTCATCATAGCTCTCAAGCTGTGAGTCAGTTCATCAGTAAGTCAGGAATTTGGATTTCACGTCTGATATAACTTGAATGAACCTACATGTTCCACACTTTGGAAAAGGACGTTAATTATGGTGTATCACAAATGAATGTGTCATCCCTTGAAGCTCCAAAAATATATGAATTATAGACTCATTGGGAAAGCAGGGAAGGAGCAGCTTGACTGTAGCCCAAAGCAGTCAACTGGAAAGCAGGAGTCAGACCACAGTGCAAGTCTTCCCTCATTGAACTTTAGAAAAACAAAGTATTAACCCAGCAATGGTGTGTTTTAATAGGCACACATAAGGGGTCAGATCTGGAATCCAAGCTCTGTCCACCTAAAAGCACATTCTAAAACACTCTAAAGGCACAATGACTAGGTCATCCTCAGCAGTGTAACAAGAACAAGTAAGTTTAAAAGACTCCATTTACTTGTTCAGACCTTCAAAGATTCCTGTGTTGTTTTCCATAAACTATAAGTGTTTGTGCTGGTAGGACTGCATCATCCCTCCTCAGCTAAATAAGCAGGGATGATCTATGTTGCACACAAATTACAAGTATTTTGAAGCTTGGTGTTTGCTTTTTTGATGGTTTTTTTTTTGTTTGGTTAGGATTTTTTGTTTGTTTGTTTTGGCTTTTTCTAGATATTAAAGGGATTAACTTAGTTTCCAAAACACAGCACACAAAGGCACTCCTTCAGCACAAAAGAAGTTCAAATAATAATGCCCAAACACCTCTGTGTATTGAAGTTTTTAAAAACTAGTATTTGAATTCTGTAATTTAGAGCTCAGGCTCATTCAAGTTATACACAACATGTGAGTCCTCTTCCCAAACCAGTGCCACAGCAAGTGCAAGGCAAGTACAAGTTACCTTAACCTCCCTCCATTTCACTGAGAGCTTGTTTTAACAACTACAGAAATACTTAAGTACAATTTTTAAACTTTTAAAATTATCAAAACCTGTAAGTGCAGTTGTCTCTCAAACCCCTCACAGAAGCAAGATGCTTATATTTTTGAACAGTAGATCCTTACTGTTTTTTTAAGCATTTTAAAAGTAGAATTATATGACTGCTTTCATTCTTCAAACCTGATCAGCTTTTAAACAGTAATTTTCACCTGGGAAAACTGGCAATACAAGTTGCTGTTTTCATAGGTGGAAACGGCAAATTATCACCCAGCAATTTAGAATCTTAAACACTGAGCACAACCTAAAGCATGAACCAACTATAGCAAGGTCAAAAGGAAAATCCCTTGCTGTGAAATCTCAGAAAAGCAGGAAACATCTGCATCTGCATTGAAATAACATGAAGCAACTGAAAAAAAAATAGATTAAAAAATAGTTAATTTAAAATATTAATTTATCTTCTATCCAAGGTTTGAAATCATACTTTTCTTTGTTGTTTTCTGACTTTTTCATATATATGTATTTCAAATTTAGAGGGAAGAAAAAGTCAAACCAATTCTCCAGAAAGCATTATGCAGTAAGCACAGAAATTAACAAGTTGAGAAGGGAAAATGTTAAATGCCAATACCAATAAAATACTTATCTTTAAATGAAAACTTTCAGAGCACCCTGGCCCATGTGGACAAAACTGTTGAAATCTGTAAAATAATCTGACCAAGATCTTAACTTTAGAAAGAATGGAAGCCAAAAAGCTTCTACATGGAGAAATTATTTATTTGCTTATGTTCTGTGTTCACCCTTCTCAGATCTCCATTGCAACCATCACCAGACCTGGGTAAATCCTCTTAGGTCTTCTGAAGTCAACCCCAGGCAGGCGCAAGGATATTGCTGCATATCCTCTTACATGGCCGTGCTGCTCTTACTATATAAAAAAACCAGTCCACTGTACAGATCTGTTGGGCTGACATACAGTTTCCCCCAGTCTTTTTATCATTTCCCAGCAGTATGATCATAAAGCAACTGAATTCCATGGTCTGGCACCTGGAAGGGTGGGGACAAAAAAAAGCTTTAAAGCCTCAGAGTAGAGTTTGTTTTCCACAGAGAGGAAATGATACCCCCTTTTTTTTTAACTTTGCTTTTCTCATCTGTTTCCTGGAAACACACATGCCATTAGAGGATATATGTATATAAACAGAATACAGCAACTTAAGCAGAAGTCATCTCTTTGTTAAATAGGTAGCCTGTCATCATCCATATGAGCAATGAAGTATCAAGGTCACAGTAATCTCTTTAAAAGGACAAACTCTTACAGAGCTGAAAGCAAAAACGTGTTTAAGGATGTTCTTGAATCATGAAATACTGTGACTATGAAAAAACAAGTGGACTGTCTGCTCAAGTACAGTAGGATTTTTTTGTGTGTGTGAGTTATGATAAAGGCTGGCAAAAAACTGCCTTTGTGGATATTTCAACTACAGATTAGCATTAAGCATAAACTTGCTCTACAAATGAAGTACATTGCACTAGCGAAGGGTGTGCATTTGTCTTCAAATGTTAATATGCTACTCAGTATGCCCTCTGTTGAGCTAACAGAGCTGTGCTTTGGACTGCTAAAAACAATCCAGCTGTACAGTGGATTACAAGACAGTGAAATAAATACGTCCAAGTAGTTGTAACAATGATGATGATCTTCTCCTCAGCCATTCTCTATCTTTTGGTCTTTTGTTATAGAACACAATCTTGTTAAACCTTATTAAGAAGTATTTCTGATGATATTTGAAGTAAAGGTTCTGCAGAACAGCCTAAACTAAATGTCTACCACCCACACAGCTGCCTCTTTCCCCGGTTTAATTTCAAGTCCTGCATTCCTACACACAAATTTCTCATAACTCCAGAAAGCAAGAGCCCTCCCAGCTCCACTCCTCATGAGCAGACTGCCACAGATTTAAAATTATATGCAGCAGATAAAAGATCCTGCCAGACACAGTCTGCTTTTCTACATGACTAAACTTCACCATATTGTAGGGACAATCACCTCCTGTGCCACTTCACTCCTCTGTGATTCTGTCCTGCCCGCTGTGCTGCAGGGTTGTCTTCCCCAAAGTACAAGAAGGCACATCCCTTACAACAAGGAGAGCAGGCAGTGATATTTAAAACCATCTCCTCCTAAGAACAAAATTGGGAAAATCCAATGTTATGAGAACTCATTATTAAGGTTATGAGACTCTCCTACTCCTCTGTCTTAGTTAGTTACTACAGTTGTCTTTTAAGTACAGCACTTTAACTCACAGTAACCATTCCTGACAGCAAGCTTTTCTTTTACTTCTACTGTGTAACAACAAAATAATTTAATTAACTTCATGGAGTGACATTCCTCACATTTACATTACTTGAAGCAAAGGTACACATGACATCTCCAGGCAGCCTATTGAGCATGTATTACATATTGTTCCCACTAAAATTCTGGGAAAAGAAGTCCAGCTTCTTCAAAGTTATGCAGATATCTTGCCATATTAATCTCTATTCTTAAGAGTCTTACCAATATTTTTACACCAATTTCTTCTCTCTCAGTAACACTTGAATTTTTACTTATCTGTTATTTTTACGTATTGAAGAACTGCTGTTGGATTTCAGAAAACTAACAGCTGTTTCCTTTAAAACTAGAAGTCCTAAAAATCCCCAGAGGAGGCAAATACATATATTCTAAATACACAGCTATTCCACTGTGTTGTATTTCACTGTTTCATTTTTGGGATTTTTTTTCTTTTTAATCTCAGTATATGCTACACAGAAATTGATTTATTCTTTAGTTGCTTTTAGTTCCAAAAGGTCTTTACTTGCTACTTTATTATGTAAACCTCCTACTACTCTGTCTTTTAGCTTTTGTTGTTGCAGCATTTCTGAGATCATATAAACAGACCCAAGAGCGGCTGCTAAATAATTGAAATTAATTTCATTTTTAGAATGGATTCTCCCTTGGAGCATTTGCTGTAATAATGTTCTACTCCCAAAATAAATTTCCATTTTCATTCACTGGTGTGCTTTTTGTGAAGACACTGAGGAAAAAAAAAAAAGGAACTAAAATGGGTAAGAATGACACCAAAGAGATATAATTAGCTAAAACTCTTTTCCAAAAATAATGGTATGTTACATCAGCAGTTTTATTACCATGGCAATGAACACAAAGCTAAATTTTGAAAGATTTTTATATGCAGAAAATATGTATAAGGGAGGCTGCTCTACTTCCCTTTCTCCTCCTGCTATGAACAACAGAATGTATTAAAAGTTAATCTTTTTACAACTGATCTTGATTTCTTTTTATAACTGTGATGAATTCAATCAAATGCTCTATTTAGAGGCAGGTGATTTGCTGCTATTCAGTGCTGGATCTGTGGTCAAACACTACAGGTAAAAAACACCCTGTCTTGAACATGATATAAACCGACAAAATATATAATAGAGCTTTATTGCAAAGCTAGTGTCATCTGAAGAAAAACATGGTAAGAATACAGAGACTGAAAAAGTGAAACATTTTGGATGTTAGATTTATACCTAACTCCTGAGAATGTAAATATAATCCCAATGTGGGAAGAACTGACTTCTGCTAGAAAAAATAAGCAATAAAGCTGGGACACATTAAAACTGCAGAAGCTTGATCTATTCCAGCCTACAAACAGAGACAGACAGAAAGAATAGTTGTCCACTCATGGATACCTCATGCTTAGCCATGCCAGTACCATTTTTCTGTCCATCTCTTCTCCCAGCACTGCCACGGCTCCCACCTGATGTGCTTGTTGACACTGAGGTCCTTGCCCCTCACTTGCCAAACTGATACAGGCCAGTGCAACTGCCTGTGACACTGATGCCTGGGAGATGATTGAGTAGTTTCTGTCTTAAGATACTTAAATACCTGTAAAACTTTACCCTAACAACCACAGGTTTCATCTTAATTTATGAGACTAACCATTTAATTCAACAAATGAAAGCTCTAGTCAGCAAAATACTGAACACACTCAAAAATGGTGGCATGTGAGTGGTTCAGCTGAGTTCACTGGGACTACTGACGTAACTTAAGCAAGTAGTTTTTTGGTTGAAATCCTAGGCAAATTGAATTCATCATGTACTTGATATTAAGTCTCAGTAGCAAATGCTAATCTAAAGTAAATATATTTTCATGGCAGATTACATAGTCCAACGCTTTCACAGTCACACAAAAAATAGGACTAAACAGAAGAACCCACCTGCTTATCTATGTAAGTACATTTATAACCTGTAATGAGGAGAGCTGTTACTCAACCAGCTCACTGCATACATTGGTTGCCTGGGCAGGAGATGGACTGTGACTTACTAAAGCAAAGAGTCACAAGATCAAAGTTCGAGATGAACCTTCTCATTCTGGCCCAATCTACAACACTGGAGAATGATGGTGATAAAGACAAAACAAAAATCTTATCATACAATAAAATTCAACTACCTGGCAACATATTGTGAACAGGTGTGGCAATGTTAACATCCTGGAGGTGTTTCAGTGTCTCAGTGTGGAACAGACGAAGGGTAGATCCAGATGTGAAGGCAATCCAGACTCCCACTCCAGCAACAGCCATGTGAGAGACTACCATCCCTTCCTCTTGGTGGGCTTCAAAATGGTTCTGCAAGAAAAACAAGTACTCTGTGGGGAGATGCAGCTCAAGGACATCATTCAACCTTTCTTATGAGCTTTTAAGCATAGGCACTGTATCTTCATCCTCTGACAAGGACAAATAATAATTTGAAAATCATACAATTTATTCAACAGAAGAATTTGTCCATAAAAAGACCTTTCAAGGTCAGAAACAGCTCTTATGACTAGATTTCCTGATATTCTCACATGCATGTTTCACTGCAAAAAGGATTTTAAAATATTGACTTCTGTTTATGGGATCATACATCCCTACACTAATGATCACTTGGCTTTTGAGAACTTCTCAGGGACAGATCCAAGGATGCTGAAGTGAACCTGACCAGTAACTTGCACTGTTTGAAATCAGAAGAAAAATGAAGCAGATTGTAAGAGATTAATTTTCTCTGGAGTGGTCTGGCCACAGCTGAAATCTCTGTTGGTGCCACTGAAAACAACTTGCCCATGCATTTTTGTCACATTCCGTTTCTACCAGCCAACTCACTATACTCCCACTTAGCCTGCGCTGCCATAGGTACAGCTGTCTGCTGAAACACAGACACATTTAAAGTAAAACTGTAATAGTGCAAACACCACAAGAAACCTGTAAAAAAGAACTGTTCTTCTCACTGAAAGGGTCTTCCAACAGAGAGAAGGAACATCCCCAAACCTGTACCTTCTTATGCATAAATTTTTGTATAAAGGATAGCTTTGACATCTGTTTCAATAACATGTCTATCAGAAAACCAATAGCTGGCCTTTCTGTTCTTTTTTTTTTTTTTTTTCTTTTCATAACAAGAAGTACAGACACAAAGGAACAAAGATGTCTTATTCCCTTTGTTATAAAAAGAATTGAACTTAATTTTTCCTCTTAGTTTTCATACCTACCTTCCTCTCTATTCAAAGCCTGGCATTTTCCCCGTCAGGCTCTCTCATTCCAACTCTATAGCAACACAGGAGCTGCGGAAGACATTGTGGATGCCTCAGCCTGATGCAGCTCACTGTGTTCCAGCAGCATGGGGCATGGCTAGAACCTTTCTTTGAGGGGATGCTGCTCACTTACACCAAACAGCTGTGCCAAGACCTGAACCACTATATCTCAAGCTTCATGAGAAATGTCTAATGGGTATCATTGTCTTCAATGTAAGTAGTTATAATACTCAAGCAACATACACTTATGTATAGGGATTTTCATTTGCTTTATTCAACTGAACATTTCAGTGTGACTCCTGTATAGTTAGCCAAGTTTTAAAAACAAGACAAAACAGACCAGGATGGAATGACATCAATTGGTGACTTTATTCTATTTAATACTCTTGCACGTTTTGAAGTTTTTTTTAAAAAAACACCAACTCTGCACTTTGCAGAGTGCAAGGGGCTACAGGCACAAAGATCATTATGGGATGTAGGTCTATGCCCAACAGCAACACAGCTGTCAGATCTAGGGTGAAACGAAGTGACAGAGTTCTTCACAAAAAGAGTATCAGAGTATGTAATTAATATATAACAGCAATTGATGTGTTTCTCATATGTGCCCTGCCAAGGATCTTGAGGCATTGTGCCAGTTTGGGACGTTGTGCCAATAAAATACACTACCTAAAACATTCCATTAGAGTAACATATTGTTAGACAGTAACATATCATTAGACCAAGTGAATTGAGAGGCTTATCCATATCAGATGGGGGTGGTGGGTAGGGGGAGAGGCTGGAAAAGGGAACAATATTCAAACCCAATATACAGGATGCCAAACATACTCATTTGCTAACAATTACTAAATAAAGAAAAAAGCTTAAATAAAAATCTTAGAGAAGTAAGGAGGTATGGAATGACCTTGTTTTCAAGGATAATGTACTTTGCACTTAGCAAAGCACACAGTTAAACACATGATACCTATGAAGCAGAGTGCCTCACACGGACAAAGTTTACAAAATGGTCTTGAATATGCTCATGGGCTTGCATAAATATAGCCTTAGAAACTAATCAGGTGCCTTTATAAGTAACAAAGCATATAGTATGTATGCATGATAGCAGGAAGCAATGAACTAACAAGCATCTGTATTGGAGTATATATATGCAGTATCTCCACATTAAGTATATGGAGATATGAAGGAGTTCAGTAAAGAGGGAAGAATAACAATTGAGCACTGTGCAAACCTGAATTCCTGTTGATAAAGCAAAGATTAAATTTATGCAGAAGATATTGAGTCAAATCATTACTGCTAACTCTCAACAAGAGAGAGCACAGAGGGAGAACAAACATTTCCTTGTTGCTGCTTCCCTTCATACAGCAAAGCTGCTTCTCCTCACAGTAAGGAACAGGCAGTTCAGATGTTGTCTGCTGCTGATGTTAAAATATTCGATATAGACAGAGTTTAAATTGCCTTGTATCATATAATATTGAAACAATATTGTCAATGAACATGGTAAGGACATCATAGCAGATCACTTTTGGAAATATAAACCCAGAAAGTTATCAAAACAAGTCAGGCAACTGAGCAGGCAGCAATACTGAAAACATTAGTGAGCTGTTTAGTCTGGTGAGATGAGAAAAAGACCAGTACTTCCACATGTGCTATGACCCATAAAGAGGCAACAGAAACACCATTTCTGTGAGGAAGATGACATGCTATGACATGGATATTTGACTGTGAAAAGACAGGCAGACATACAAAAACCTATCATGTTCTTGAACAAAATTATTTACATTGAAAAAACATTACTCAATCCCCATGCACCATTTCCAGTTGCAGAATTTCTCATATGTTGTTTGTTGCAGCATTCGTTGCATTTATATTAATTACAGCTATAAGAATCAGTAGACCTGTAATAACCTGATCTCTGAATACAATGGATGGATTAGTTTACAGAGCACTGCAGAAATGAGAAGAAATCTTCTGTGATGCTTTTGTAGGAAAATCTGTAGTATCAGCTGAAAAATGAAAGTGCCATGTCTCAGAGATGTTGGTAGAATATTTGTTATCACTCCGAGCTTCTGTTTTCAACACTGCAATCCATGGTGCTGCATGGCATTATGACAGAGTAAGCTTCAAACATTCTTTAATCCTCAAAGCTTAATTCTGGGTTTGTTCTCCTCCACCAAACAGGCCAGAATAGTCCAGACTACAGCCATACTGCCTGATCTGGGGAGAGCTTTGTGACAGAATTAGGCCAGAATTGCCAAAGTTATTTACTGAGATCTTGCTGTAAATATGCAGCCTCACACAGCAATAATCTGGCCGTGATCTCTTACCATTGCTTTATGTTTTTCCTGGTGAAAATCAGAGAGATTTGTCATCAAAGTCTGTAGAACAGTAACCATGTCTCCCAGAGGCTGTGAAGCTAAAAAAGTCCATTTCAAGCACCCATTCAAATCACTCTTCAGTCATATTTCCTTAATCACACCATTCAAACTATCAACAGAACAAGCCTTAAAGAAAAGCAAAGTAGGAAAATACATGATCCAGGCATCTTCTTGGATGAAACAAATCATTCAGAAAACACAGAAAAAGATAGAGGAAATTAGGATGTTAGCTATTTCTCTGCAAACCCATGACAGTGACTCACAGAACCAATTGTACCAAATAGACAATTGTTGGGAGAAAACACGATCATCAATGAAACAAAAAAGCAGCAACAAAGAACACAAAGAAGGAGGCTGTGAGCTCATCACAACTCCTGTTTGAAAGAACTTCATGGCTGTAAACATCATGCAGTTCAGGCACACTGTATTGTAGCTTGAAGAAGAGGTTTAATTCCTAATGTTTCATCAGCTCTTAAATTTGGACCACTAGGATGTTCTTTTGGTGGAAGCTGCAATTTTGACAGAAATAAGGGCTTAACACTTTCAGGACTTAACACTTTCTGGCAAATGGGGTCTCAAATATGAGTTTGAATGCTTAACACTCTTCTCTCACACTAAAAAAGATGGCTTTTGTATGGCTATTCATCATAAAGTGCTATTATGCAAATCAAACTTTTGTAGGCCACTGAGAAATAAAACTCTGAAAAAATATATTATGAATTCATCACAACATAAAAGTAACATCTAACTATGTAGAGCCAGTCCCTTAATTAAACTTTCTTCTTTAATTAAGAAGAAATTCCTATGAACACCCACTTCTTTGTTGCCTTTCCTCAGATTTTGTTTTTAGGAAAATCTCTTGCCCTAAATACTCTATGAATTCCAAGTACCTTATGGAAATCAGTGGGTAAATGCAAGCAAGGTCTAATGAGACATCAGCAGAGAACTGAGAATATATTTAATAAAAAGCTTCCTGAATCATGAAGCTTCTTAAACAGATGTTAATCTTTAAAATTTCACCACTTATACCATGTAGCATAATACATGAGCAATGCTTTTAAAGGTATTTACCTCTATGGAGTGCGTCACAGTGCTGATTATAAAAATTTGTCCACCACATGCAGCCCAAATGGTCTCCTCCATCACAAGCAGACTTCTCACAGGCAGAACCCCCAACTTAACTATCTTCTGAGGTTCTGTGTTCCACATCCCATCTTGGATAAAAAAGAAGAAAGATTATAAACGACCAAAGTATGATCTTTGCTTTAAAAGTTCTGAGAAGCCTATTGCTTGAATTTCTGCAAGTTGTCACTTCAAGATACATTGTGATTTACATATAGCTAATTTTAGCTTCTAGGTAAGTTTGTAAGGATAATTCAGCATTATAGGGAAACCTCAAAACCAACCACTCGTATATCTGTCAATGCAATAAATTTATCTAGATTAAGTGATAATCCAGAAATCCCACACTGCTGTTGGGATAGAACTGCCTTCCTTTCCAGAAGAAATACAGTCACAAAGCCACCGCTAACATAATTGTCTCCAACTCAGAAGGAGCTCATAACTTATTTCAAGATGAATCAATTTCCAACTGGAACAGATTCATCTTTCATGTGAAAAGTAGTCAGGCAGACGTTTACGGTAGGCTCTAACGAGTTCAGATTATTCTCTAAGAACATATTGATAGAATGGACCTTTGGCCTACTAGATGCTTCATTTAACAAGGAAATTAAAAAAAAAAAAGAAAAAAAGAAATTTAAACCTTGTCCTAGTCTTGTGCTATATCTTCACTTCCTTACTTTCCCCCAACTATAAAACCCAAAGTGTTTTTGTTTGACTGCACTTAGCAGATCCAAATTACATTATGCATTTGTATGTAGCAAAATCAGTTACTGAGAGAACTTGTGAAAAGAAACGGATCCCACTACTTCCTGCTCTGGTCACTCATACTTGCCATCTCTTTGAAACAAAGATTAACAGATTATTTATCCTCAAATTTAAGAGCCACAAACATAACCTTCTTGAAATAGTTGCAGCTCTTTTATACCTACAAATTGACATACCACATATGACAATAATAAATTTAATGCCTTCATGTAAGTTTATATATTTTAAGTGCTCATTGAACATAAAGTCTCAAAGATCACATTTCTATACGTCATGATATATTAATAATATAAAAATCTGTTAAAATATCAAGGTTTTTCCCCCCAAGATAAAATACATTTTTTAAAGTACCATTTCCTCACTTTAAAGCCTTCTTCCTGCACAAGCTTCAGAAAAGTTGTCTACTGACACTTGTTTCAACTCAGCAACCACTTCCATTTTGATTGATGAGACAAAGATAAACACATATTTAGACAAGCACTTAAATATAATTTTTCTTTTCTCTCCTGAAGGCAAGTATATCTTTTATTATTTGTTTATGTAAAGGGGGTACAAAATTTCCTGCTTCACCAATAACAGCAGCAACAATAATGAGAAGCTTCAGTTCTTGAGTACTTCTCAATACCTCTGTTATCTGTATGATACAACCTTTGCTGAGTCATTCTCAGAACATGCCTCTCTTCTGAAAGCATCTTTGTAAAAGTGACATTTAGTTTCAAGCTGTCAAAATAATTTTCATTATTTCAGTTTGCATTGAGAAGAGTGCTTCCAGTTATTAGCCTGAAAACTCTCCCAGCAATGTCAAAGTCACTCTGTTCTTTGTGACTCATACAAAACATTAGTAATAAACAAACTTTTGGAAAGTTTTTCTTTTGCTAGCAGCCACATTATCCTCAAATTAAATTCTAACGTGGAGTCTGCCCATACTCTATGAATGCTGTAACCACTGTAGTTAGTGCAAAAGCCTTCAGAGAGTGAAACTGCACACATATGTTGTCCCAACTTCCGTTGAGTGAGTGATGCTGACTGCAGAAGTTGCAACAGCATCCTGTGTGTAGCACCTTTCTCAGGGATAAACACAGCATAATTCTAGTACATGCTGTCTTTTCTTAAGGATAAAGACTATGAATTTGCCCAAATTGCAGATATGCTGACCAAAAAGCTATCTTTTCTTTTCTAGTTATAGTTTCACATTGAACAACATATAATTGTACAGAAAAAAAAATCATAGATCTTTCAGATCAGACAGTATCTGAGACAGATGAGGGGAAAAAATGGGTGTAGGGAGACTCTCTAGTCTGGTAATTAGGGCAGTATTTAAAGGATGGATCAGCCGTGTTCTGCTCCCTGCCTCAGTGAATAACTAATTAATTATACAAAGTGGAACGACACCAGGAGGAGAAATTAAGCACTATGCATCTCTCTTCTCTTGTTTTGTGGCAGCCAGGGAAATCTGTTGAGTGGGAAGCAAGGGTAAAAATCCTCCTCAAGCAAGGCAAGGGATTATGTCTGCTAATCCAACATACTTGTGTAAGTGCTGCTGACTAAAAGAAAGATCATGACTTTACTTTGCTGACCAGGCATTTTATCACCTATCCCCAAAATTACTTGGCAAGCCTGTGTCTACTTCACAAGCTGTTTTGAGACACACAAAATCACACTTCTAGGAAAACATAATAATCTTCCCTGCCTCTCTCTCCAGATCTCAGAAAACCCTATCAACACCTGCCTGCACAGACTTCATGTTTGATGTTGGCTGTTACCTGTTGTCTCTTCCAACGTTCATTGCTTCTAAAATCTGAATGAAAAGAAGCATTACCCCTATTCTACTTGTGTAAACACTTGGAGATTCAAAATATATGTAAGTAGTTCCCACAACTGGCACTATCCATGTACTTAAAGTTAGGCCCAGCACTTGCAACAAGATAAGGAACAACCTTGTTTGATGATATGAAATCCTTGGTTAGCTATTGACTGAATAAATTTCTTTTTTCCTAACAAAAATGAAAAGGAGCAAGAAATGGTAGCCAAGATAAAACTTGTGCCAACAAAATCTGAAGGCATAAAGCAGGAGAACTCCAGGGCAAGGACTCCAGCAAAGTATCTTCCGGAAAGCAGGAATTACACAGAAGAAAAGCAAACAGTGGAGATGTACATAATGTGGCTCCTGGAGACCTGGCTGGAGATTACCTTCAGGAGTACCTACAGAAGTGAAGCTTGCCTTAAAATTCTGTTCAATTACTGCCTTGCTTCTGTTCTCTAAACAAGCATAATTTTAGTCTACTGTCTCTACAATGCTGAAAAGCCATATACAATAAAGTTTTCCTCTACCTATGAGGTAAACATATAGCACATGAGATGTAATATGCTGTACATATATCTTTTAACCAGAGACCAATCTTTCTGTGGAAATCAGGTATCTGCACCCTAAGCAAATACAAGACCAAACCCTAACACCTGTGGTAACACAAAGGAAACTGTGGGAGAAGAGACTGATTTTTCCTTCTGCTTGAGAAGAAAAGTCCAGACAAGTACTAACAACACAAAGATTACTGCATTTGCAAGTTTTATTTGACTGGGATCTTAAACTGACCTTATCAAAGCAAGTGTAGACTCTTATTATAGATACACTAAATGCCGAGTACCCAAGATATGACAGCCTGTCAGTTCCATAACATTACTGTTAATACAATACAAGCAACTATATGAATTGTAGGTACAGGTACTTGCAGGAATGAGATGCATCTACAAAATTTGACAACAGGGGAAATACAGAAATGAATCTAGGGACTTTTGAAAATTACAGTTTTTATACTAATAGATCTGTGTTTATGCCACTATTTTTAATACTCTCCATAAGTTATATTTCTCAAGTATTTATGTGCCATATTTTACATTCCAGTGTTGAACAGTACCTTGTAGTGTTTTTATCAGGCTGTTTAGCTGCATCAAAATAAGGTATCTCATGCTCCTAAAATACTTCTAAGACTGCGATGTATAAGGACATTTCCATCAGTTCATTTTGTTATTAGTCTTGTGATTTTTATGGATTTTTGAAAATTAGTTATCCTTATATTCACTCCAATTTAATCAGATAGGGAAAGTTTTCAAACAATGTTCATTTTGTAGGGCAGAATGGTGTCTATTTTATCTTTGTGTGGTTTGTTTCCATAAAAAACAGTGAAGGAAGGTAATATTACTTTACAATAATTTATAAGAATAAGTTTCTTATTTAATTTATAACTAATTTCTTAATATTTAGTATTTTTAATAATTATAATTGGCAAGCTCAAGTCTTCATATGAGAGAACTTAATAACATGTAATTTCTTTCCTCAGAAAGTCTTTTCAGAGTTTGTAGTAGTTTTCCCTTTCTTCATGTTTTCAGTCAAGCTGAACCAAACATGCTTTTTTGTTGACAGCTTCCTCTCTTGCTTAGCAGCACTATTGATGATTTCAAGAGAGTTGCCAACACAGCCCTGGGAACAGCAGTTCTTGGTTAATTAGTGCAGTGGAGCACAAACATTTTTTCCATCACATGGTACATAAACCAGCACTGTGGAGGAGTAAAATGGTAGCTACAGAAGTAAAAAGTTTAGCACATTCCTTATCACTTGGAAATAAGATGAGAGAGTCAAGTCTGCTCTTCTAAATAACATATAATTAGGAATGTCCTATGCTATGCATGCATAATCATTTTTTCCACATATGCATCAAATTCTTTACACTAAATAGCTGACAGAACTCTACCTAAAGATACAGAGGGCATAGTGCTGGATGTCCCAGCATGAGATACACAAGTAAGAGTGACAGCAATGTCAGTGTATTTCTGGTAACAACTATTACGTGATACTGCTAACAGTGAAAATGCAGTCAAGACAACAGTATTTATTTCATTTTCAATATCACTACTCTAGTCCCCTCCCTGATAGCTTAATAGCACTCCTTACTTTTCATAGCAATACCTCCCACCACGTCTACTTTAAGTGGCAATCACATGCCAGAAATGTGCTCTTCAGACAAGCTGGAGAAGTACATGGGTCCACTCAAGCCCTGACTTTGACATCAGTGCTTTACATTCCACATATTCCTCCTTTCCTCAGTTTTTCAAAGGACAAAAGTGTCTTACCAAATCAGTCAAGGTATCTTGCCAATGAACTGACTTGTTACTCCTTCACTGTTGTAACTGCTTGCCCTTACTCTTATATTTTCTTTAGTTTTTGTTCATTTTCCTTGATATTAATCCTCTGAAAATGCTCACTGATTAGTATCATGAGGCCTCTTTGGACAGGTAAGATATCAAAACTTCTGATGAACTTCAGAAATCCCTAAATTTTTACTACTGAAATCTCTTTGAAAAACATAAACTTCCGTTCTGTGCATGGCCTGAGTTGCCTCAGCTGTTGATTGTTTCACATTCAGTTGCAATCCTCAAAATTGAACCTTTCTTCTTTTCATAAATCTCAGGGCCAGAACCTAGCAGGATACAACTACAGGAGCAGGCTCCCCATAAAGGTACTAGAAAATACAGCTTTTGTTAAAACATTTGAGAGGCTTCCTCTAAGGGGTGTGTGGGCTCAGTTCTCTCTATGGCAAAAGATGACTCTCAGCAATATCTCTGGGCTTCCAGAAGAGACATCTAGCTACCCAGGTGACAGACACAGAGTGGCAATGGCAGCACTGGCATCCCTCCTCCATGTCAGAGCTGAGCTGCTCTTGGGGGGGAAAAAAAAATAAAAAAAAAAAAAAAAGAGTTAAAGCCTGGGTGAGATCGCAACAGTTCAAAAGTTTATGTATTAAAGAATCACTTGATGAAACAAAGGTCTCTTCAACTGAGAATCTAGTGCCTTACTCATGAAGATAATATATGAGAGATTCTACATCCTATTTCTCCTAGCCTGTTTTAAAAACAAAAAAGCATGACTCATCCTCAGCTTGAGAAACTCACCATGGCTGCGAGCTCTGTTCCTTGAAACACAAGTGGCATTTCCCTAGCTCAGCGGCATCTGGAAGTAGGATGATGTTAAAAAATGCTTTGTTTCAGTTTCTTACAGGTTTCTTTGGACATTTCTCTACCCAAAGCATCACAGAATGGCTGAGGTTGGAAGGTTATTTGTTCCAATCCCCCTGCTCAAGCTGAGTCACCTTATGCTGGCTGCCCAGAACTGTGTCCAGATGGCTTTGAATAGCTCCAAGGATGGAGACTCGACAACATGTGTTTCCTGATGTTCAGATAGCACCTGCAGAGAGGTGGATCACCAAACATGCCTAGTGCTGGGAGTGAGCATGCAAGGGCTTGCTGTGTGTGCTGTGCACATGTGAGAGGTTACACACACCAATCATGTCCATTGCAATCAAAGCTGCATGTCTGGTTTATGCATCTGTTCTCTCATCATAACCAAACTCATTCTGAAACTACTAATATATTAATTCTTCTACTCTCTGCCAAAATGATTCTGAGTTTTTATTTTCTTTTTTTCTGTTTCTCTTATACTCTTTAAAGGACTTTATAGAAAGGAAATGTATATCAGTGCCTAGAAGAAAGGAAGTAGCTGGAACTGAGTAAGGTATATCAGGAACAATACACCTATCTTATATAAAGATTGTGATTTCCCTTTCCTACTATACTTTTGTGAATGGAAGTCAAACACTTGCTGACCTTTTTTGCTATTACATCACTCAGAAAACACATCTGCTGGGCTGTCTGCAATCATCACAGAGGGGTTTTGTTTTTTTTAAACAAAAACAATACAATGTACTTTTCCTTAACCTCTTCTAGAAGTGCTTTGCCTGGAAATATTCCTAATAATTAAGCCCAAGGCAAACACTAAATGCAGAATTTTTCAGACTGATAATTGTGCAAAAGCTCATTGCCCTGTAAAACAAATTCCCAACAGATGAGGTGTCATAAATTTTGCAATCTGCATCACTCCCATTTCTATATACAAGAGCATTTAATGCACTAGGTATTTCATAGTTTCCCAAACTAGTCTTCTCCCTGACATGAAATTAAGGATTATTGATGATAATTGATGTTTATTTTTAAGATTAACATATTACCTGACCTTTTTTCTGGTTTTCTGTGACATTTTCACAGATCACCTCACTGACTTTGCTTTCAATTTATGTTCAAATACAGTAAGGCTTCACTACTTTTTACCTCATATGTGAAAATACACAGAGACAGAGGTGTCTCAGCAAAATATGAATATCTCCAGAAAGAAGGAAATTTCACTGTGCACCTCTAACTCTCCCACTAACATGGTACCTGTTCTTCAGTTTACTGTACATACTTCTCAGTTTCTATTTTGTATTACTTCAGACAAGACTTTCTGCAGCCAGAGAGCATTCTCAATTCTATCTGACAAAGCTCTCTATTGAGGAAAGGCAGATGAGAACACTTGCTATTTGCAAGCAAGCTGGATATTTACATGCATTGAGCCATCTGAAAACTACAGGAGCAATTTGAGCTATTTGAGTACTGAAAACCAAACGACAAAAGTTGTGCGTCTTTGAGTACATATGACGAGGCATTGAGCTCCAGTGACTGAACTGATCCACCACACTTTCTGCCCAGGGAGGAAGAGAAAAGGATCACAACTCTGTCAGAAACTGTGAAGTAGATTTTTATCCCAGAAGAAAGATTATTCTTTTTCTATTCTTGAAGTCTCGTAACAGGCTACACAACCACTGTATCTGTGCATCTCACAGCATTTGTCCTCAGGCTTCAAATCAAGATACATTGTAATGAACTGATATATATCACGCTTACTTTAAATCTTTTCTTAATCTCCTTAATGATGACAGACCAAAACCCAAGCTGAAGTGCATGGCTGGAAAGTAACCCGTCTGTAGAACAGAAGGCGACCCTAATGAATTGCACAAAGCTCCTCAGAGGCTGAATTCCCCCTCCCTCCCATTTCACTGCTTGGATTCCTTTGTTTGGTAAAATAGGTCAGCGCTCATAAAAACACCCCTCCAGGGCTGACTGCCTCACATACCACAGCAGCCAACTATAAGGAAGAGGGATGCTAACACAGGAGCAGCTGAATCCCACAACTTCCATGGGGTATGGAGAACTGAAATAAAACACACTGTACAAGATGTAAGGAAAGGGACCACAAAATGAGTCAGAAAAATATTATTATTTGCCATCTCAAAGCTTCAGTTATCCTGACATAGACTCTGAGTCTCTATTAACATCTTGCTGCACAAAATCATTGCCTTCAGAAGATATAAAATAAATGGGATGCTGTGATCCTAGTCAGTGCAAGAACCTCCAGCTCATAATGTAATTCATCCTGGTTAACAGCTCTACCCCATCCTTAACATTCTCTGCAGTAGTTGTGCAACTCATGCATCCTTTCTTAGCTCCATTGCCAAGGATGTCAATTGTCTTTTCAAGGTGGTCTTTTCTGGAAGAAGTTGAGTGACAGCAACTGCAGTCTTAAAACACCTTAAATACACCAATCCCTTTCAGAGAAGATAACATGTTCACTTTAATACCTCTCCCAGCTACATACAGAAACACCAAGACTGTTATGAGACTAGGATCAAGACCTCACTCCTGTGCCTCCAAAACAAAGAAAAAAAATGCTAATCAGTCGAAAGTTGTTTTTTGGTTGGATGTTTTTTTTGTTTTGTTTTGTTTGGGTTGTTTGTTTGTTTGTTTGTTTTTTTAAGGGAACTGGAATTTAATGTCTGGCTTCTGATCAGAGACAACAGCTCAGTAGGAAAACTACTGGGCTGAAGAGGAAAGTGGACAAAGGAAGTCTCTTTCCCAAAACCTTTTTATAGATTCTTTGTTGCTTGGGGGAAAAAAAAATCTTGTACTTTTCCCAAGCAAAGTCTTAATATGATCTAACAGTGGACATGTAATTTTTTACAAGATTCCAGATACTGAGCTTGGTTCCTCTGAGACTGGTAGGATTTAGGAGCCAAGGTACAGTGCCACACAAATGCAGCTGAACTGTTTACAAGGCCGACCTCATTAGAAAAGCATAACAATCATCATTATGCAGCTCACACAAGTAAGACACCAGATCTCTGCTGCCTCTGCACTTTGGAAGGTTATGAGTCTCTGTGCTAACACCTCACTTTAAAACTCAGGTTTCAAATGTTGAGCAAAGACCTGAAACTGAATTAACTAGGTATGTATGCACTACTGCAGGAAAGTCAGTGGGATGTACTGGAGTATACAGACAAGCACCTGAACCAGTTCTGGAGAAGACAGTTCTCGTTCAGAAGAATAACCTGGGATTCTCCTTTATTCAAATTATATTAGCCAATTATTTAGCTAGATACAAAACAACCACCTGTGATCCTAATAGAAAAAGGAATCTTACTGTGAAATACATGAACTGCACACATAGGAAAGACTTATGCTATCTGTACAGTAAAAATGGGGTTGTCCTTCTAAATTAGACATACAGAAATCTCTAGCAATAGGGAATTTTTGTCATTCATAAAAATCAATACCGGATAGTGGAGTAGAATTATCATTGTGCTGTGTGAAATACAGTATACTGCTTGTTAGTGTATAAACTTCTGGACTCTTGCAACATTGAAGACCTCAGGGTTTAAGCTAAGGGGAACAGTATCAAAGTTATTACTATCATTCAAAAAGAGAAAACAAGTCTCCTCTGATGCACTGGAAAGTGCAGTAACCTTAGTTCAGCAGTTTTACAAGGAATTTTTGGAAAATGTAATAGTGGAAAACTACTTCTGCCAAAATACACTGGCATGTGAGTTCCACAGGATGCCATCAAATCATATCACTACATTACCTTCTGCTTTTGTGTAGATTGAGATGTTTCCATTTACCAAGCCAGCAAACAGATATTGAGATTTATATGTTAAGCTCATAACAGTTGACTTTTCAGGAGTGAAGAAGTGTTGAAGTCGAATTTTCTTTGAGCCTTGGCAACTTTTGTAAATAGAAATGCTATAAAAAGAAGCAAGAAAAAACAGACTTGTGAAATTATGCTTTACATAGTTCTTATTAGAATATGCAAAAGAGAAGTTTAGAATAAAATATTGGGGGGAAAAGATTTTCTCCTTCAATTCTTGACACTTCAGAATGTCTATTTAGACAATTTGCAATTACTTAGCATTGACATATGACAACACTTCCATATTATCTTGTCTGGAGAAAAAAGTATTCAACAATTCAACAAAGAGACATAATAAAAATTCTGCTCAAAGTCCTCATTATGAGTCTTATCCAAAACTGAAAAAAAACAAAAAAAACAAAAAAAAAAAAAAAAACAAACAAAAAAAACAAACAAACAAAAAAAAACAAACTAGGGAAAAGAAAAATCCACTACCAGATGTCAATTATACTTAAAATTTATATTATTCCTACTGATTATTACAATAGGTATGTTAGGAATATTATTAAATCTGGAATTAATTGCACTATTTCTGAAAACATGGCATTTTCCTTGAAACATTTTGTTCTTCTTCATTTATACTGGTTAGAAACACCTTCCAAAATCACATGCAGTTACACACTTATTTCCCACTAGCTATAACCAGTTTGGTTACTGACCTATAAGTTCAGAAAACGTAGCCTTGTTCTTTAATATAAATCAAATGATGAATGTCATGGTTTCAGCCAGGTGGGGCCTAAATTTGGGTTTTAAAGTTTGGACTAGGCCTGAAAATTGTCAGGT
>JAWWEV010000115.1:95661597-95673121 GCA_035583235.1 Hafferia zeledoni
CTGGGTTTTAGAGTTTTTTTCCCCCTCTTCCTCTGCTTTCTCCTTTAGCTAGTTGGGGGCGGGGAAGAACCCTTTTCCCTCTGTCTCGGACAGTTGGCGTTTTGCCAGCTCAACCCAAGACAATGAGTTAGAAGCCATCAGTTCAAATAGAGTAAAATAATTTATGTCCATATTAAACAGCATTATTATTTATTCACATGACAAATCCTGCATAATATCACAGTGTAGAAGTTTAATGGATTCCTTTTTGCCATTCTGAAATTTTTCCAATACCTGAAGATTATGTTATAACATTACAAAAGTAATATTTATATGTTTCAGGTATGAGGTATGATGAATTAATCATCTTTCATCAAAGAGATGCATTGCTTTAATTTCAAATACCACATGGTATATTTTAAAATAGTGTAGAGTGTATATTTAACTTGATTTGAGTGGAAAAGATACATTGAGGACAAGGGGATAACATATGGATACTTTTTAAAAAAGTAAACATTTTCTTGGAAGTGACCCCGAGATTAGCTCAGTTGGTTAGAGGATGGTGTGAGTAACACCAAGGTTGCAGGTTCAATCCACACATGGGCCATTCATGTAAGAGCTGGACTTGATGACTCTTGTGGGTCCCTTTCAACTCAGAATATCCTGTGATACTGACTATGTCTGTGAAGTGCATCACACAAATTTGCCACAGAATAGTAAACCTAATTAATAAATCATACACATTACACCAAAACCAAGAATCACCTTCCTTCTTCCATGCCAAGGCAAACAGTAGGCACATTAGAAGTTTTTGCAAGAACATTTTCTGAGTCTAAAGCTTTGTTTTGCTCTTTCAGCTTCTCCTCCTCTGGTATGTAGACCATGCAGAGAATCCGTGATTCCACATTGAAGCACTCAATAACCTTGGGGCTGGAGCTTTGAAATGAGACTATTGCAATCTGGCCCATCTGATTAGTACAACTGCCAATCTGAATTGGAAAAAGAAAAATAAAAATATACCAAGACTGATATCTATATCCAGGAAGATCAGCATTTACAAGAAGGAATGGCTGGAATGTTAACTGAAGAGTGCATCTCAAATTATATGTGTGAATATGAATTTTCATGCATTAAGACATAAGAAAATAATTCAGCACAAATACAAGAGATGTCAAAGTATTATGTACACAAAATTGACTTTTAAACTCACAAGCCACTTCTTTATTTTTTGAAAGTAGGAACAATATTATGGCCTATTCTGATGTCTGTCTCAAAAGCATATACTTTATGTAACCAAACAAACCCAAACTGTATTGGCTACCTCATTTGTCTGCTGAAATATCTGCATATTTAGGGTCATAAAAATATGCCAGAGTCGTGTTTTCCTATGTACAGATTTAAACTGATTATTTATGGCTAACACATTCTTAAAATATGAAAACAGTAGGACAGCGTGAGCTCATATGGGTTTTAGCAGCCCTTGTTACAAATTAGCACATAACTCCCTTCTGAATGTGCTCAGCTCTCTGGAATTTGTTCTGTGCTGCTCTAACAAATCACACACATGTAACTGAGCCCCTATAGAGAACAGCAAGATCACATGGACAAATTACTACCTAACCTTTACAGAACTCTATCTTTAAACAAACAAACAAGGGAACAAAAAACACAACCTAATTTTTTTTTCAGATCTCTATGTTTCTGAGTCACAAAAAGCAATGGAAACAGGAGACAACTCTTCAGCTTTGGAAGATTACGCTTACCCAAAGAAAACCATGTTCTGTAACACAGGAATCTGGGTCTGTTTCTCCAGAAGGGTATGGCTCCGGATTATAAGCAGCACATTCAATCTTCAAAGAGAGGAAAAGAGAGCCCTTACTACACTGGAAAGATATGCCTGTTTCTGATTTTAGTCTGCAATTAACTAAAAGGTTTAAGGATATCGAAAATCCCAAAAGGCAAGGAGTCACTTTAGCCCATCCAGCTTCCCATGGGCAGGGGCAGCTGCATGGGTATTGTTCCCGACACATTCCTTATCTACTCTTACAGACATTCAAAGCCAAAGACTATGAGCTCTCCAGCTGATCTGCTCAAATGCTTCATGGTTTTTATTAAGTTTTTCCCACATATCCAACTGACGTCATCCTTGCTGTAATCATTAGCCTGTTACCTCTCATCTCAGCCATCAGATACCACTTTTTCTGCAGTGTCCTTTTACACATAAGGCTGATGTATGTCATGACCCTGCCTGAGACTCTTCCTCATTAGGCTAAATTAACATTATCACTTAATCAAATAATTAATTTTTTTAAAATAAAGGGGTTTAAAATTCTTCTTTTTAAAATTATTATCATCACTTTTTGAACTGGCATCTTTCCCGCAAATGTATCAGCCTCCTCTGTCTGAGAGCACAGAACTTACTCATCTGTACATGCCACTGTAGCAGAGCTGTTTGCAGCACTGCACTATGGTAACTTCTCCTGAAGTTGGTTTCTACACATCACACTCATTGATTGTTTGCTCTTTGTAACAATATCACATCCCTAACCAATCTTTTCCTTGCTGATTTTAACTTTCTTGCCGACTTTAACTGACCTTCTCTTCAGACTGTATTTGCAAAGCTCTTAATTTCTCCCTAAGCATATCATATGTCTGTCCTGCTGACTGTCATCCCTTTTGCATTTTTTTCCTCTCAAATTATTTTCCCAGGTGCTTTGCTCATTTTGAATGCTAATGCTATCATCCATAATACTCCTACTCCATTCCCAACCTCATGTCATTGTGTTAGTGTCAGTAAATTAATAACCATACTCATGATTTTATCATGTAAGCCATTTAAGAAAAAACTGAAAGCTACACCACACTCAAGATCTATATTTAAGTCCATCCCAACTCTGAAGATTATTCAAGCATCAAGGATCTGAAAAAGACATTTTTATGACCAGTCACAGATTTCTAATTTCCTTAATATCCATGGCAGATTTCCATAATGTTTACGTAAATAATTCAAAATATACAAAAGAAATTTGTAACTAAGTAGAGAATAAAAAGGTTTCTAATGAGGTGTGATACTACATGTTTATATGAAGTTCTCTATAATTCATCCTAATGTTCACACCTCAGACATCAATGTCCTTGCAATTATACTGCAATACTAGAAACAACTGGAAACAAGCAGGCAGAAGTTAGAGTTGTAAATTCCAAGTTTACTTAATTTTCCAAAGTGCAAAGAATTTCACAAATCTCCCTGAAGTCAGCAGGCATTACCAAGTGATTAGCCTTGGTTAAAAACAATGTTAGTTTTTCACCAAAACAATTCACTGAACAGATAAAAAGGTGAAGCAAGAAGGTAAGAAAAAAAAAATAGTTATCCATGCCAGTCTTAACATGTCTCATTTAACACATGTTGAAGCTATCTACTTGTAGTGGTGATTTACAATAGCTGTGACAACAAAATACATCACTACTGAAAAACAAGACAACCTGCATGATGGATATTTCCCAGGTGCTTTTTACATCTCTGTGTCACTTTGCATCTTAGTCAAAACTGATATTTTTTCATAGTTAAACCCTGGTAGTTTAACTCTTAACAGAAGCCTGGGGTGTGAACTTGCTCTGATGAGAGGAGCTCTTACAGGATTCTGACACCACTGTGCAGCCTGAGCAGCATACAGAGAGCTACCAAAGAGGATTAGCCAAGCAAAGGGTCTTTTCTCACCCCAAGCTGTGGCCTGACACTCAAACACTTAAATCATATTTTCTAGTAATATTGAGGACTTGGGAGAATGAGACATGACAGTGGGGCTCACACCCATGTTACCTTTAGGAGGTGCAAAATTGGCAAAGTTGGCCCAGAGCTCAGGTAAATACTGTCATACACTGTACTCTCCTGAGATACCAAGACAAAGACCATCACTCAATTGTATAGGCAACAGACTTCCCCTTCCTTTCAAAATGAAGATCCTCTTCTAACTTGATTACAGAAGTTGAGCCTGAGCCTTCACAATTCCTGGCATGGATCTTCAGGACTTACCAATGCTCTAAGGAACTCTAAGGAACTCTAAGGAAACGCACGTATTTTAGGTTTCTGCAAAAAAATAGCCGGTTGTTCCACCAGTGGTGACTTTAGAAAGTATTCAATGCAGCAAAAGCTAACTGTTAAGACAAGAATGACTATGGTTGTGTGGGAAATCAGTTTCAGTAGACTTTGGCTGCTGTAAACTATAGTTCTGCTCTGAAAACCAGTATTGTAGGAATGGCTTGTCTTAACACTATTACATATTTCAACTGCATTTCTAATTGCCAATTATTTATCCCCAACATCCAGGCCTGTATATTCACACTCAGAGTGAAGCTGTCAGCTGTGATTCCCTCCTGTGTAGGCTGTCCTACAATTAGGGCCTGTAGACTTCCCTCTTTAAGCAGTGCCCATCCAATGATGTTAATTGAACATTGGGATTCTGGAGATACATACACAATTTTATTTCCATTAGTGTTTTTGCACAAGCCTAACTGACTGATGTTCAACAAGAAATCCCATTGATGCACAGAAAAAAATAGTATCCAGTATTCTTCCCTTCCATCTATTGGTCTGGACATGCTCTACTTGTTTTCCTCATTAAAGCCAATGGTCAATATAACTTCAAACTGATGCGTTACCTCAGGAAATTAACTGTTCAGACAATTTCTGTATCATTTTTCAGAACAGAACTATATTTTATGTAAGATCCCATAAAACACAATTTTAAAAGTTATTTTAAAACTATTGTTCTCTGTGCATTAGTGAAAATGAGAAATTTGAGGAGAATTCAACATAATTACACCGGTAACTACAGGACAGCTATCATGGAGATCAGACTTCTGTACTTTGTAAACTTCCAAGCCCCAAACACACATTAGGAAACCTCAAGATGAATTAAAAATTCCCAGCAGTTCTGTTTACCTTGAATGATGAGCTTACATCTGAAAGTGAATGTCACTATATAAAAGTAAGCACAGTGCTCCTCAGTGCCTCGAAGATTGCAGCCTTTTTCATTCCTGTGACCCTCTTGGGCCTTTCATTGCTACTGGTCTTACACCAAGGTAGTAACTCAGAGACAACTAATAGATGTGGAATGATAGATGTATTTACAATATGGCATTCTTTAGCAGTTGTATCACACAAAAAACCAATTGTAATCTGATATAAAAATACTGTTCACCTTAAACTCCTGTTGCTTGGCCATCATCACTGGCATATGTCTAACAAGGAGAGGATGTTTCTCTTTTTTGATTTGATTCCCATCATCTTCAACACAGAACCAACCTAACAGGTTATCCTCCACTGCAATAGGAAGAAATAACAACAAAAATCCCACAATACATTCACTAAATAATCATTTACATGTTAATACTGATCAGGCTATTTTTACGCTATATATGCATAAATGACAACATAAAACTATGAGCAAAAAATCCGTTGAGTAGATTACATACATACTGATAATGCAAAAAAAAAAAAGACCACCTTAAACTAGCAAAATGTTAAGGGTAGTCTTTTAATGATCTTGTCAACTGGTTATTGAAAGAGGAAGATGGACATCAAACCTCTCCTCAGACTCCAGGAAATCTCTTTGGCACGCACCATTTCTCTGCCTGTGTAAGGAACATCACTATGAACTAGCATCCTGCTAAGAACACCAAGATGGTGGGATTGATCTCCATATGGGCCACCCATTTAAGAGTTGGAACTTGATAATCCTTTGGGGCCCTTCAAACTCAGAATATTCTGTAACTCCTGTCTACTACATATCATAATTGTAAGGATCCTCCTCCTGGAATGATGGAGACATCCATTCTCTCTTCTTTTTTGTTATTTTGCCTGCCTTCAGAGAGACACCATAAAAGCACTCTATTTTGATGATGTGCTGGTGAAACTTGCTTTGTAGCAAGTTAATGTTTCTCAACTCTGGCATTCAAAATCCCGGGTATCTTCAGAAACCTATACCCCTGTGCAAACACAGGAGACTACTAACATCACAGGATAGTACATTTTTTATTGCTCCCACTTTGATCAGGTCTGATGGGGGTAATCCCTCCAGTGAAAACCACAGTGTCATGTCAAAAAAAGCCAACCCAAAACTGAACCAAAAAATAACTCCTTCACAAAAAATTGAGTTTTACATATCCAGCTATAGAAATTTTGCATTAAACTACAACCATAAGTTTCACACTTAGAAAGCTAAACAAATGAACTCAACAGCCTTAACTGCTATTTCTTAGCTAAAACAATTCTGAGCTAAAACTGAGAAATTTTAGCCTGAAGTTCAAAGTATAAAAAGTTCATAATATCCAAAGAAATAAGTTTATAATCAAATAATTTCCTCACCTGTCTGTCTTGTATCTAATTCTTGTAGATTTAGATCTAATGATTAGTAATGATTACCAGACTTCGCTAAAATATTGTGGAAAATACATTCCTTCATAATGAATCCCCCATCTCATCTATAATGCTATTATTTTATAGTGATACACAGTCACTACTATTTACTGTACTGCATTTTTAAACATCTGCAGACAAATTTTCATTAAAAAATCATTCTCTAAAAAATAAAAATAAAAAATTAGACTGTACATTTAGAGCTATTTTAATTTGATAGGAAATTTGAGTAACTAAGAATTACCAAGGGCCAGTTTAGCCATTTGTAAATTGTTGATCCAAGACTGTTTGATGGCAGGGGTAAATGTATTGAACACAGCTGTAAAGAAAGTTGGCCGCCCAGACCTGCAATTAAAAAAAAAAAAAAAAGCCACTACAAATGCACTGAGCATGAGATACAGCCAAGCCTAGAAACACTGAGCATGATGAAATTTCATTATTTTCAATACTTAGACAACAACACGGTTCTGATATAAGCATACAGGCTATGACACACCATACATCCATTTTCCTGCGCTTCACATGAAATGGTACGAGAGCAACTCCCTCCCAGAAAAGGCATACAAAAGTGGCTGTTCCCCATTAACAGTCACTGCTACAGCTCCTCCTTTGCTTCTTGCATCTGAAATGATGGGTAGAGGAACAGGAGAAAAACTACAGCACTGCTGTGGAACATTCAAGCTCCCAAAATTATGGCATAAGAGAAAAATCGGGGGCTAATCACAGAGACAGAAGAGAGGGAAGAGCTACAGATTCCCAAATTCTCCCTGGTACATTTATGCCTAATACACAAGTCCATAGTAAAGTTTCATAATCAAGATCACTACTGACTTGTCTTGTTTTCCTGGGAGTTGCAGCTGAATTCTACAGCGATCTGCTGCTCTGATTTCATCTTCCTTTTTCAAAATCAGCTTTTGCAAACCTGAGGTCCAGTCATGGGCTACAGATTGGTTTAAGTTCTGAAAAATTAAAAAAACTAAGATTCAACATCAGCTAAGGTGTTCTCTGCATATAACAAAATTCCTGGCTCCAAATTAGTCCACATTTTAATCCTGGATAATACAGCCATATTTGTAAACATATTTCAAAAATATCTGTAGAACTTTTGCTAACATATTTTATCTGATGTTTTAATTTCACATTGCTCAGTGTTTGATGAAGCTCAAATGATATTCCCAAACAGTCATCAGATTAAAAAATGTAAATTTGCATCAGGTGTACCCACAAGACTTTTACTTTATTCCAGAATCCACAAATTCTGCTTCTAAAGAAAATCTCATGAAAACATTGACAAATCATACTGATGGTATGTTTTTGTCCACATTTTTGAGCCAAAATGTTTACAGAGCATCATGAAAGCTATCTGTGTGGAATAAATATCTGTATAAGCTGCTGAAAGAATGACCTACTGCAAGCTGAGTGTTCTGTCACAGAGCGTAAAAGTACACCTGGGTGACACTTCAAGCATCAAGACTAACAGGTACACAAAAGTACCCACATTTTCCACAGTCAGAATTGTATGAAAACTTAAAAGTTTTTCAAAAATAGAGAAGCTGACCTCATTCCTCAACTTGTCTCTGTAATTATCTGACACACCTTTGCCTGAAAACAGTGACTGAATTTGAAGTTTTCAAATCATAGTTGGCTCTGACTGGAAATACAGGCAGAAAGGTTTTGTACATGTTAATGGGTGAATGTCTTTTGGCACCTGTGCTATACATATTCCCAATTATGGAGATGAAATTCACCTTCAAATACTTGTGAAACTTTTTCCAAAAGGATTGTTTCCATAAACTTCCTTCAGAGTACATATTTTTACAAAATGCTGTGTTTTGTTTAATGCCATGACTCTGAAGCCAAGATATTCCAAGAGAAACTCAGCTTTCATATATTCATACACATAAATACATATTTACAACCTTTGGTGGCAGGCAGGAGTTAAAAATTATGCATAAGCATATATAAAACTTACAAAACAACAGGGAAAAAAAAAAGAAAATTTTTTAAGTCTCAAGACTGTGGACAACTCATTCTGAAATTTGGTGTTAAGTACTATAATTGCCAGAATACATGCTAAATCAAAGGCATGTGAACAAAGCCAAAGCAAAATACTTTCAAAATTCTCCTGAAAATCCTTTTATATTTTTTGCAATTTACACTCAGTTTTAAGTACAGCTTCCCAAAAAGCCAGGATTATGAGCTTGGATGGACATCAAAAGCTTTCTCCAAACCACCATCCTCCTACTACCTTGTCTAACAGCAAGAATCCAATTTCTTAACATCAAAATGTAATTCTGTTTTCATATAAGCTTATCAGCTGCTGAACAAATGCAGACACTTGTAGTATCCACCTACACTTAAAAACAGTAAAGAAAAACAAGATTAAAATGACAGCTGTAATCTATTTATAATGCTAAACAGTTAAAAGTAAATGCATTACCAGAGGTAAAACTTACTTCACTCTCTGCAGAGAGAACTAAAGAATGTCTTGCAATTCTTTAGAGAGAGACAATTATGCTACTTTACAACAGGAACAGACTCAAAAAATAAATCCAGATTTGTTTATTACCTGATAGTTTCCTTTAAGGCTGCTTATTAATTGACTAATTTGACCAAGTACATTCAAGTCATGTAAAAGGTTCTGTAGATCATGGTACAGTTGCCCTGGTCCCATATAGACCTTGTCTAAAATAAATAAAAATGTAAGGTTATACATAATAAAAAAATGCAATTCTCAGTTGAAGGAGGAAAGCATGACAAACATAAAATTAACATATATCTGAGAATCAGAGTGGTTTATTTATACATATATAATTGGACTTCACTTTGCTGCTCCAGCAGCTTCTAATGTCCCTGCAGAGAGATAATTGTGAAATGCATCCCAGGAAATTATAGGCAGTAGTTAGTATCACATATTAGCATTACACATATAGGCATTACCATTGGCATTTCCTTTTAGTTCACCTTATCACTGCCTTTTTAGCTACAATTAAGATTCAAGGTCATTCATCTAGTTGGACAGAGAGCATTATGTGCAGTTCTAATACCACACACTAGAATGGTAACAAATAGCAAAGCTTCACTGGCCCCAAAATTTCTCACTGACATGGAAGTTTTGCTTAGCAGCAAACAGCAGTCTTGCTAATTTAAACATATTTCCTGGAGGTTCTTTTTGGTCACATTGCAAAGCAAAAAAATGTATTTGTAGCTTTCCCTATGATGGTTTAAAACTCAAAATTTGCTTAACTGATCGTGAGACATTTCTGGATCATATATCCATATCCTAACTGTAACGTAAGCCTGTAATTTCACTGAACTACTTGAAATTTTACTGTGGTCATGATTAGCTGAAAAAAGGATCTGCACTGAGATCAGCAGCAGAAATATTCTCCTCTTATCTGTAAGTACACAGGTGTATAAGGTAACACTAACTCAGAAAAATACCCTGATTAGTAGCATAAGGTGTCTATCTAAATGCATAAAGCTTTCAGAACCTGATAATATACTCTGACTCCCAGACATGATGTTAGGAGCGAAATGGCTCCATAATTCTTATGGAAACAACACTCATTCTCCCATAAAAACCCCCACCCTTTCTCATACAGAGTCAGCATGTTTCCCTTTGGCTGAATGACAGAACAGGAATGAATTATCTTTCCAGGAAACTCCTGCAGATTATTGAGTACACGCAGTGTAGTATCCAAACTATGGATCCTTCATCCTTACCACAGCTTTGGAAGCCAGGCTGTGGGTAGCAAACACCTCTGGATTACAACTGTATATTGGCAAGAACATGATCTAAATACAGGGCTGGCTACTGGCTGTGCAGATGGATCGGGAGCACAGACTCGAGCCATGCCACCCGGTCTGGCTGCCAGGGCCGGTGGGTGCTGGGCACAGAGCAGCTGCCACCCCACACACCACTGGCACCACCATTCCCTCAGGCTGCTGCAGGGACCAGTGTACAAACCAAAACATGACAAACCAAACACAAAGCTGTCAATATAGTTTAAGTCAGACAAAAACATTAAAAATAAACATGTATGAAACAATTCTACTTAAATCACTAGTGTATTTTCAGTTAGGCATCAAATAACTATTTTGTAAAGACATTTTCCTATTTGGAGGCATCGTATGGGCAGAGACCATCAGTGGTTGTTTTACTTTAACACAATTTGCTATATTTAGCTGGGAGTCTGCCTTAAACCTTGAAAACCACAAAATTTTCAGGCTCAAAAAAAATATTAATTGCTACTTTATTTCTGAATTCTCCACTTTACTGCAGGAAAATACAATATAAACCTGAGATATTACACATTTCCATAAAATTTTAAATTATTGTCTTGCCTTTAACTCTTTTGGGAAATTGAATCGATGAAGGGATTTGTGTGCATTGCAGTTGAGCACCAAACAACGGAATGACTGCACTTACTATTGTTTACCCATCCAGATAATAGATGCAACTTTCATCCACCCTTCCTTGCCTGTTCTGAATGTTAATTAAAAACAACAATCTAGCCTTTCTTATCCTTAAAACCAAATCAGTCCATAACAAAAGATAATTATATTTATTGTACACAATGAAAAGAAATGACTGCAAAGTAGATCCAGGAGGAAGAATTTTGAGATTATGATCAGTAGAGCACTTTTCTGGAACAGACCACTCCCTACTTTCATTAAGCTGCATTTTCACTTTTTTCAATCCAAATGCTTGAAAAATCAACATCTGAAAGACGTGAACACTTCAGTTTAGTTATGTTTTTGGCAGAAGTCCAGTCACCTACCTGCAATTTATAAACTCCACTACTAAACAAACCAAACAGCTGTGCTGAAAAAAAAGGTAGTAGAAATATTTCTGAAATTTCACCTGGTGGGTTTGCACCAAGAGAAAATTTACAACTATTAGGCTGTTTAAGATTGATAAAAGAGACAGACAACAGGTTAGCAAAGGCATATAGAGCTTTCGGAACACTTCATGAAAGAGTCTGGTCCAATAAACAGCTGAAGAAAAGTACAAAGATCAGTGTCTACAGAGCCATTGTACAGTCTACTTTTATATGGGTCTGAATCATGGGTCATCTATCGCCACCACCTGCGGCTCTTCGAACTCTTCCATCAGCACTGCCT
>JAWWEV010000115.1:95673221-95692075 GCA_035583235.1 Hafferia zeledoni
ACACCTCAGCCTTGGCCATATTGACTGCCACCAATGGTCCACTCTGGCCTCCAATCGGGATTCATGGAGACACACCAGTCATGACGCTGCTGTTTCCTTTGAGAATGCACGCAGAGTCAGTCTCGAGGAGAAAAGACAACGCAGAAAGAACCGTTCCTCACCAATATTGCCAAAGGAGACTTTCTGCTGTGCCTTTTGTGACCAGACTTGCCTATCCCAAATCGGCCTTTTTAGCCACCAGCATGCTTGCAGCAAGTGTGGGTAATGCCCTTCCCAAATCTTTGTTCGCAATGCCTAGCCATGATGATGATGAAGTTTTAAAGGCTAGGGTCACTGTTTGCAGCTTGATAAAGACAGTTACAAGATATTTTGTTTATTACTGTCTGGAGAACAGACATTTATGTAACATATAAAAAGCAGCATTCAAGTAACTCTTAGATGCTGCAGGATTTTAGGCCTTAGTGTTCAACTGAAACCACAAAGCAAGCTTTAACCACTTACAAAGACGAACTTGTCCTGTGCAGTATATACATCGACTGTCCCTGAAAAGAGCTGTCCTCTATATTCCTCTTCCTGGAGCTTTAAATACTCTTACAAATATCCTTGTTCCAGCCTTGGGAATAAGGCATAAATCTTGAATTTCATTCAGTAATTGTCACCTGAGTCTATTTTTTCTGCATAATGCATATTTCATAAGCTATTAATAAATCAAGATAAAAAGGATTCAATAAGAATGTCAAAGCAAATAAACTAACACGGCATCTGAAAGTCTGTCACACAGAAAAAACAAACAAAAGTAATTTAAGGTTCACTTATTAAAGACCACATTCTTAGCACAGGAAAAGAAGGCAGAAAGCAAAACAATAAATAATTAATGAGAGCATGCTTCCATCCTCTGATGTTCTAGAAAAGACAAACAGCCAATTTAATAGTCAGTTGAGGACTAGATCAATAGTCATCCCTAATATCAGTCTTTCATGGAGGTCTTCAGTGGGCACAAACTAAAACATAGAAAAATAAGTGGCCTTCAGACATCAACAATGATGGACTTATCGCAAGAGAGTTCTCTGAGAGCTGACCACTCGGATAGTCTGGGTGAGCTACAAGTTACAGTAACTTCACCTCTGTACTGGGTCCTGTAACGGTTACTCAGAATGTCTTTTAAAATAGAATTGGTTTCTCAGGGATTAACAAAATGTTGCCTACCAGTTGATCTGGCAGAGAATCATCTGATGGAGGGTTTTTCTAGAATGGAGGAGGTGGGGGAGCACGCTCTGTTCATCAGATGTGTTTCTCAGCTCACAGCCAAAGACTGGATGTTTCAGCCCACACATGTTCCCTGACCGTTCAATTGCTGGCTATTTTGGGGTGGGTGTTCACTCCTTTTTTTTCTGCATAGAGAGCACTGAAAAACTCTTGGCATTACTCCAAAGCAGATATGTAGTAGGTTTCTTTTTGTACTGTGAAATGTTTCACAAGTGATAAAGCCATTTCCTTCTCATTTCTGTGCCACTCTTGCTAATTATCAAGCTCCAAAACAACTTATTTTCCAAATGTGAAAAGAACTCTTCATGAGTTTAGAGAATGTTCTTCCCAACTCTATGCATTCTCTGCGTTACAGAAGACAGTGTGCCTGGGCAGGAGAGAAGGCAGTATGCTGAAACCATTAACCAAATATGTGGCTTTGAAGGCAAGGGTTTTTGCATTCCATCTACAGATCAAGGGTGAAATCTTGGCCAAATGTTATTGGCAAGAATTTTTTTCATCAACTCCTTTGTTGCTAAGATTTTACCAGAGGAATTCATGCCTTCCTGCAACAGGCAAATTTACTGCCAACAACCAGTAATGCATGCAAAATACCTAATTCCCTGCTCAGCATTTAAATGAAATATACCCAAGGTTAAAAAAGAAAAAACTGTCACTTGTTTAGAAGGGAAGAGTGAAGTTAAAGTTTAAATTGATCTTTGCTGCTATGCTAAATGGGAGGGGGGAATCCTGCTTTTTGTAACAATTGCTTGTTAGCTGAGATATATTTGAGTATAATAAACATTTATTTTACCTTCCACATTTCCCAGTGTTACTCTCAGCACCACAGCTTCAGGTTCATCAATTTTGCCTGGTTTGAAGCAGTACTTGTAATTGAAATAGAAGCAATTTTAGCCTATTTTCGCCCAGGCATTTTCAAGGCCTGCAGGAAACTCCCTGGGTGTGGCTGAAGTCAGTTTAACTTGGTTCAGGCAAAAGTAGAATTGGAAGGTTGTGCATAAACATACACATGCAAGAGAAGTGTCTGTGTGCTAGTGCCTGCGTGTGGGCAGAGGGGGAGGATTCCCACCTCCAGCAGAAGGCTGCACTGCTAGGGAGCACGGCCAGCAGCCAAAGCCCTCCCTCTGCACAGCCAGCACAGCAGCAGCTGCTTCAATAGGTGCTGGCACAGCAGTTGCTCACTTGGGATTGTTGTCCATCCAGTTCCTCTAAATTTTCATGGGCATCTCAAGCATATTGGACATTTATAATCCTGAACTGATCACGTCCTATTCTTTCAAAGAATTACTAAGGGACCCATTTATATACCATGGTGATTTGTTATCTGTAGACATTTTCTACTAGCTTTTCCTGTGTGTTCAGATTCTCATTTGTGAATTTCTATTTTATCACATATTTATGCTACTAAACAAGAAGCAGAAAGGGGCTGCAATGCCCAGATAGATACAGTCACCCATAATTTAAACGTCTATTCCTGGGTAAGCAAACATGATGGCTCAGATGGTCCCTTCCCCACACTAAACTCCTGTTTATTCCCAATTAGGAGGATTTTTTCCAAGTAATACTATTATGTATAAATCCAAATATCATGCAAATAAATTAAAAGCCTCTCTCAGTATACTCTTAATATTGCAACTACTTTTGCAAACATTTCAGTATTGTCTATCATGCTGAAACCAAACACTGTTAATAGAAGCACTGCTGGGTATCTCTTTTACTGCAAAGTAACTAATATTGACAACAGCTGCCTTGAGTATAAACATAGTAACGACCTTTTCCCCACCTGGTTCAAAACTGCAATACATCAATATAAATTGCTTTGGAAGAGCCATATTGACATGAAGTGAGAACTGATGCATCATGGAAATTCAAGGTCCTTACAAAGATTACTTTGCTTCTGAGAGACAGAGTCCTGAAGTCAGACTAGGTGTTACAAGAAATGGGAGCTCACAAATGCTCCCATGCCAAAACCACAATCAAAACTGAAAAAGGCTATTTTCCTGGCTATAGTTCCAGTGATACTGAGGGGTAACACAAAACTAATGATACACTTGAAGAACATGTCAGATTTGAAGACCATTCTGAAAGGCTGGTAGAGACCAAATTTGACTTGCCAATTCCAATCTGGTCTTTAATGCTGAGCACATTTGTATTGCTTCCTCCCACTGAGCCATCTGTGTGCATCAAGGCAGCGTACTGAAACATCAAGTGTTATGACAAGAAGAGATTTGGAAAAGACTCAATCCTCCTCTTGAGCACAAAAGTCACCTGGGATGGTGGAAGAAGTTACATATGTGGGAGGTAACTTTAAAAGTTGCTGTGTCTGTAGAAGGCATAACAAACTGGTACTTGTGTAGAATTAAAGACTTGGAACAAATAAAAACACATAGGCCTCTTCTGCAATATTTAAGTCTCCATTTAAACCAGTGTTCTGGAAACCAAAGCATCATAATACTAGGTGAATTCTTGATCAGCTCATAATAAACTGGACAGATTTCATGAGATTGCTAACATACTTACGTTAAACTGTGATGATCTAGCAGTAATACATTTAAAATTATTTAACTGCAGTCAGAACTGTTCAATTGTTGTAATTTAAATGTGACTTTGATTGTTCTAGAAAAGTTTTAGTGATTTTTTTTTTCATCAAGTAATGATAGGCAGAGAGCATCCCAGTGCTTAGTTTATAATGCCCACCTTAGGAAGGACAAGAATGCAGACTGTGAAAGACACTATACCTGAGGTAAAATAGTTTCCTATTCACTGAAGACCTTGATAATTAATGTAAAGAAAAACCAGAAACCATTAATAAGGCCCAAGATTCAATTACTGCAATCGAGGAATTCTTTCCCTATACTTGATACTGAATCCTGCTCCTACAGATAGACTGGTATGCAAAACACACAGAACAAATATCTTACAGCTGCCATGGAGAAGAGAATTTGTCAGAGGAAAAACACTCTGCTTTGGCAGGTCTAGTGGAACCGCTTTTTTTCAGTGCACATAGAAAAGGAGATATTTATGTGGCATTATCATATCAAGCTATTTCAGCAACTGATAAACAGAGCTGGCAAAAAGATTATGAATATTGTGAATACCAGGAACAGAGTAATTCATTTAGCAGTTGATACTCATGCCAAGTGTTTGTTAAGTACTATTCCCTTTCCCACTGCAAACTCCATTGTCCCAGAACACCCAGCTTTTGCTGCAAGGCTGGTGATGAGGATCCCATTCTGCACTAAAATTTTCTCTTGCACAGAACTTGACAAATCCAAGCACCAGTTATACACATGGGAGGCACATCCATACCTCTGGAACATTCTCCCTGGAAATTAACCATGAGTGTTAAAACCAGTGACAAAGCAGATGACATTGTATTTTTAGACACTGAACTACAAACTTCCTGCACATTGTGTTATGTGAGCAAAGGCCCTGACAGCCCCCCCAGCACCACACTCCTATATGAGTTTTTTAACTTGCTCACTCATGCTGCTCCTGTTTCCATAGACACATCAGCACAGCACGTGGGTGGATTCAATTTTTTTGTTTCTCCTTTATGAGAATATTTTAACAGTCAATTGGAATGTCAGTAAAACAGGAATAAAAAGGAAGGAGCCTTGTGAATCTGAAATCCTGGTTTATAACCTAAACAATTCCATGGGTCAATTTAAAGCTCATAACAGAAATGGAGACTTTCTGCCTTCCCCTGGTTTGCTCTTTTATACTAAATCCAACTCATGATCTCCACAGCTGCATGCACCTGAAAAATGTGAGCCACTGTAACTCAACTGTAGGTCTTGTGAGATTACATCACACTCTCAGGTCCAAACTACACAAGTATTTAGAATGGCATCAGTCTCCAGATTTGGAAATTTAAGCAAATGAGAAGTCAGGAATATCTCAGAAAGCCAGAGTTTAGCTGGCAAACATCAATGAAAAGCTACTCGCACATGGCTTTATAGTATAACCCTAACTCAGGCTTAGTAACCTAGGGCAGCATGAAGCAGCACAAGCACATACAGAGTATTAAGTGATAAGAAATAAATCCCCGGAGATTCCTAGAATGCAAACTATTCAATTCAGACATGGGGTAAACAAGCCTAATTAACGATACAGTCAGGACCCATCATCAACCAACATGAAGAGCATTATCATAAACATGAAATGGCATTATTCAGTCTAATCATACTTTAATCATGTAAGCACCTAAACATAATCTTATGAGCTTAATTATTGAAACCAATAATCTGAGCCTCTGAAACTCTTTAATGTATTTATTCTCACTGCCATGCAAGACAGGGGAGTTCTTGAAGTTCTAATCACAAAGAACCACCTAGCACACATAGGGCAGAGCTGGGAAACAAACCTCACAAGTCTCAACTTTGACAAGGTATTTTTAACGTGCTTCACCTCTCTGTCAGCTGGTTATACCTTGCTCTCAACTGGTATTACATGAATGCTGAGACCTGTCTTGCTCATTGTACCAGATCTGAACACCAAAGAAGGAGGTTGCACAAAAACTATCATCCAACCGCAATACTGCTTATGCACACAGCTTGAGCAACAGGGAGATAAAATCAACAGCTTGAAACTGCAAATACTGACTAAGGTATTACATTCATAGTGCTATAAAAATTTGTGAATAAAATTATGCAAAACCAGCAAGGAAATGCAAAGCCTCTGAGATAGTGAGAAGTAGTTGGTACTTTGAGAGCATGGCTCCAGGATTGTATTAAACTCCAGCTAATCCTGACCACACAGGGAATTTCAGAGACAAAAGGCCATAAATATTTTCCCTGCTGACAGAAGCAGCTGTATGGTGTCAGAGATTAAAGCAGTAGGGAACATGAGGGAGAAACACTGGAGCCCTGATGCACTGACAAGAGTGGACCCCACAACCCAACTCCTCAACAACACACTAGCCGGGACAACGGTCAGGTGTCTTCCAGGACTATGTACTGACTGCACTTCTTGGCTCTGTTCCCACGAGGAAATAAAACGCTGGAAGCAAAGACTTTACAGTGAAAGAAGTGCCACGCCCCTTTCTCTCACAAGGCCTGAAGAGGAAAGCTGAGGGCAGCATGAACCTGGAAGCCCCTGCCCTCCTAAGGAGGGAGAGAGATCATACAGGACCTCTGGGATGCACCAGCATGGGCACGAAAGGCAAAAGAGGAACCTGGGTGCAAGAAAGTAAACACTGACATAAACAGACAATGAAAGTACATGCATGAAGGCACTCAAACAATAAGAGTACTGCAGGGATCTCAAGACAGGCTTGTAGGCAATTATAAACTGCCAGAGGTTTACACTGGAGCTCCCATCAGACTATAACAATTGATGCAAATTGTACTGTGAGGAGATTAGCTCCCTCTTTCATACTCACTTGCCTACGGTTATGTTTCTATTAATTTTACTACTCTGTGCCATGATGTGGATGAGACCCTTGGCAACACAGAACAGGGTTTACAGGAGGTGGATGTCAAGTCCTATAACCACTATAACAAATACAAAAGGCAAAGAAAAGAATCTCATCCTAAGTGGGTGAGACAAACATGTAACACCTAATTTATTCCTTGCCTAATCTACCAGCTAGAAACTTATATCCACTTAAAAAGTGAACTATTTAACGTCACCCAGTTTGCTCAGATGAACAAGCTGTTTGACATTAGATTTATTTAAAATCTCCAGTCTTTTCTTTGAATATATCAATGACAGTTTACATTTATGAACATATTACATCTCCCTTAGTGTAGAGTATCATTTTTCAATACCTTTAAAATAAAGATTTACAAGATTACTCTTTATCCATTTCACAACAAAGCTGGTTCAATTAGCAATTCATGCCACATCATTCTTACTAAAATCTTCTCACCAATGTGAGAGTTGATATGCAACTTCATATTAGTCTTGCTTACTTTGGACATTGTATTACCATTGTTGAGCCTTACAGTGATGACAAACTTTGACATTTTTTTCTCCTTCCCCAATTCTGTATTTCTCATTAGACAAACCAGCAAAAAGCCAGCAATGGCTCTCAGAGCAGCACTATCTCTGTTTTGGAAAAGAGCTGCCCTTTGACTGAACACGATGTTGACAGAAACACAAGCACACATTGTAGCCCATCAAACATCCTTCCCTGTTTCCCTGGCAACACTCACAGGCCTATATAAAGTGACTGCATCAAGCAGAAGCAAACTCAGAAGAGAGGAATCATCTCTGCATTTCAGCCTCATGTCACTATTACATTTGACAATAAACAAACCTCACAGAGATCAAAACCACAGCGGAGTAGAAACAGAGTACTAATGTATCCCTGGAATTTTGAGCTGGAAAGGGGAGGAGCCATGGTTTAGCAGTTCTCAGGCTTGATCTCACTGTAAACCTGTTGAAGAAAAAAATAACTAAAATGCAGCCATAAATGCGCTAATCTGTTTTTTCACTTCATTGTTATCTTCCATGCTCACCACTGCATAGATATACAGTACAGATGGGCCTGCCTCATTTTCTCTTTCAGTCTTAAAACACATGGCTCAAATTAAATGTTTCTTTACTTAAGCAACAGTCTATGCTGCCTATGTCTCCTAATCAACATGACCAGCATCAGAACACTGCTGACAGGCATTGGTTTCCCACCCAGAAATGCCAGGATGCTTAGCCCTTTCCTTTTGATTCTACAAAATCTCTGTAGTCTGGTCTTCTTAAATAAAAGTGCTGTGAAAAATTCCTATAGCTCAGCCTTTTCATTCTTGGAAACCTCAGAATAGGCAGCTGGGGGTGGTTACTGTCACTACAGCACCAAACTGGCCTTTGCCTTGGTACAAACCACATTTCACAACTCATCAACAGTTTACATGAAGCGCTGCAAACTTTTAACACCTGCCAGGAGCCTGAGAAGCTGAAACTCTGGACAGTATATTTGAATTTTGCTCCTATATTCCCATTTAAATGGGAAATTACAGAGAAATACATGTATTTGCAGTGATTTTATGTACACACAGATGACTTGCAAAGGAAGGTTGACTTCTGGTTCTTCTGTGGGAAAATACTGAACATTTTGGTAAGAAGTTACAAATCTGCCTTTGACTATATTTTGTTATATTTTTGGAAGGTATATTTAAAATATGTCATATCGATATGATACATCAGAAAACCAAGTTGTATTCATTGCACTTTCACCCATCCTCTTTTTTTATCAGAAGAGTATAGGTAGCATTTAACTTTCTTGATGCTCTCTTTCCATATATTCAGCTGTGAATCTGAAGAGGTCCCAGTCAACTAGAATCTGGCAAACATTGTCCCAGTTTTCAAGAAAGGCAAGAAGGATGACTGTGCTAACTACAGGCCTGTCAGTCTCACTTCCATGCCTGGCAAAATTAGGAAGGTTATTCTCGGAGATAGTGAAAAACACATGAAAGACAACACAACCATTGGTCCCAGCCAGACCAGGTTTATGAGGGAAAAGTCCTGCTTTAGAAACTTTATTTGCTTTTATGACATGGTGATCTAGTTGATCAGGGAAAGCCCTGATTTAAACTTTTTTGGATTTCAGTAAAGCTTTTGATACTGTCTCCTATGGTATCCTTCTGGAAAAGATGGATAACCAATGTGTGAGCAACTGACTCACAGGTCGAGCACAAAGATTTATTGTGAATGGGGTAACATCAGACTGCCAACCTGTCACTAGTGGGGTTCTGAAGGGCTCCATCTTATGGCCAGTTCTCTTCAATGTCTTCATAGACAACTCCATGGTATACTAAGTAAGTTTTTTCATGATACTCAATTGAGAGGAGCTGTCGAGTCCCTTGAAGGCAGAAAGGCCCCTGCAGAGAGACCTCAAGAATTCAGAGGACTGGGCAATCACCAACAGTAGGAAGTTTAACAAGGGCAAGTGCTGGATTCTGCACCTGGGACAAGGCAACCCCAGAAGTTAATACAAACTGGGGAAGGAGACACTGGAGAGCAGCCCCACAGAAAGAGATCTGAGGGTTGTGGTCAATGGCAAGTTGAATATGAGTCAGCAGTGCCCTGGCAGACAGGAGGATCAGCCATATCCTGGGGAGCACCAGGCAAAGCATCGCCAACTGGTCATAAGAGGTGAACCTCTTACCAACACAAGTAAATCAAACCCAAGAATATACAACTTCCTGTTCACACTGAAAATGTTCCTCTATTAATTCCACTTTTCTGTACTATGCATGTGTCTGTACTTCTGCACATGGACTAATTCAGAAGGAGAGAACACCAACAGCCTACCAGAAACAGTAAATGGATCTTGCATCTTTCTGCAAATTGTTCTATAAAAGGAAATTAGAACATCAAGCTTTTGGCACATGTAATTAAGATAACTACTTCCACAGGAACTGTCCAGTTGGGATACCAGAAACTTACACTCACAGACTTTCAACCAAGACTAACTCCAATATATGAAACAGAACTTTGACTAATTTGTTGAGAGAAATGTGCTCTTATAAACATGTTGTTTTTTTCTGAAGACTGAGAATATGAAACGTTTTCTGGTTTCAATGTTATTGCAGGAAGCAAACACAAGTTGCAATTGCACTCCACTAGGAACCAATATCAGAATCATAAAAATAAAGCACTCTGCCAAACAGCTGAGACTTCAATCCTTCTCCACGTTCATAACTAAAAGAATGCAGTCTACTGTTGGTACTAGGGAAGAACAACAGGAACAAGGCAAGAGCACATCAAGGACAGAGCAGCGTAGCAGAATACACTCTAGGAACATTTTTCTGCTTTTGCCCACAACCCCCTCAGGCCACACAGTTTCTCCTGCCAAAATACAAAGGGCTTGAAACAAAGACATGAACATAACAGCCCCTAAATGTGTTGTTCTCTAGAATTCAGAGACAAAAAGACTGCTATGCAAAGCTCAACAGGGTAGAAAACTGCACACTGATGATTTTGCCAAGTGAAAATCAAGTTCACACAGCCCTTGCTTTCCACCTTGGAACAGTACTAAAGTGTGCCTTTGATTTATATTTACTCATAAAACCTTTCAACCTTTCAGCAGTTGCATATTACAGCCTGTATGAGATTAATTCAAATTCACCTATGAATGTCTCTGTAGCACCCAAAGTAAAGTTTGAATCTTTAAACTATACTGTCCTTTCTTGCAACATCATAGAAAATGGAAAGCACTAATTGCATTTAGCTGATAAAAAACAGCTAGATAAGCTTATGAGAACTGCCTCCTCATAAAGTTTTTGGCAGAGAAAAAACTGCCATGATAAGAGAAATGTACCTAAAAATCAGTAATCCTCATGAGAACATAACCTGACTCCATTAAGAATCCTTGCTAACCACCTTGCTAATGTGAGAATACTAACCTTACAAGGGTCAAACACCCAAGCTTGCATGGGGCAGATGCAAATCAACTTTTCTGTTCTCCAGAAGGGTGATCCCTCTACTACTTAATGATTTTACACCATTATTTTGTATCACTCCAGAACCCACAAACTGGAACTGTGAGCTGAAAATCAGCTCCGAGACACGGTTTTATATGTCTGCAGATTTTGCCTGCAGCACCCCAAATTTTCTAGATCATTAGGTGTTATTAAAACCACACAGTATGAGGCCACTGGGATTTCATGACAGGATTTCCTTGTATACTTTGAAAACAGAGGGAAACATAACTTTATGATGACTGCAAAGTTAAGAATTTTCCAGCAAAAAATGACAATATTTCTCTGTTAGAGCCTTTCAACTTGTAGTAAACACCTAGTAGTCTCACCAATGATGCAATGCTACGATAATAAAGATTGTGTCATCATCAACTATAAAATGCAGCAACTTGGTGTGTGCAAACAAGCAAACAACAATGAACCATTTCACAAAGTCTTACCAGTCCTTTCCTTCTGCAGGAAGGCTGTACTTTCTGAGCTTCTGTAATCTTTAGAAGCCAACTAAAACTTGAACGGAGGGGGCATCTCTATAGAATAAGTAACAGAATTAAGTGTGCATTCAAACTTGCCTATGAAGGCCAGTTCAAACAAGTCTGCACTCAGAGTAACAGCCCTTGCAGACACAGCACTACCTGCAAATAGCTCTTCCTCTTTCATGGCTGGTTATATTCAATTTAGTTGGATCATTTGGCAGAAATGTTTAATTAAATCTGAGGGAGGATTTTTTCAGTATAGCCAGTATCCCTCACATCATTTTTATTTCTTAATCTTTTGATCCTCTTTGTTAGATAACTAAATTAATAAAACAGAGCTTACCAAAAGAAAAATTAGTTCAGCTCATCTTTTACCTCCTGTGTACCATTTAACCTGAAGGTTGAGCTACAAATGTGTACACAGTCATTTCTTTTTTGTGTGTGTGATACTGTCACCAAACATGATGAAGCTGAGAAACTTCAAAGCCAAGAGGTTCAAGTAGGTTCTACAGAACTTTTTGGTAAGAGTTCTTGTTTCTTCTCTTATGCTTTTCTTCTCTTCCCCATCTGACCTTACTGATGTGCAGGGATTTAGTCCAATCAGCTGCGAGGCTACTGAATCTGGTAAATTATAATATAAAGGCTTTAATCACATTGCCTAAGCAGTCCATTAATGCTTAAAAGGAGTTACAAGAATGAAGTAATCCTTGAAATTGAGACAAAAGTGTCTATTTACAAAAGTAGGAGCAAGAAGACCTAACCATAACCACTCTGAAGAACAGAGGGGGTATTAAATATTGCAGCTGCACCTCAGATCACTTTGATGTGTAGCATTTATGCCTCCTTACAGCACAACTGTGGGAAAATTAATGAAGCTTAAGGTGCAATATTAAATAAATGTAGTGAGAAATAATGCCTAGAGCTAGTGCTGAAATACATGTAAATTATAGTCTATTAATACAGTCACAATCTAGATATATTAAATGCATTTAATATTTACAATATTTAGGCAAAAAACAGGATATAAAAATAACTCCTTATGTATCAAAGTCTAGCTACTGAGTAAACTCTTAAGATTCATACATCCCTTGAGGGCAGTTGGAAGACTTGTAGGAGGAATTAACAAGCATGGAAAAAACTTGGAAACTTCAGTTCTTGAGGTCATTTTTGGACAGAGGATAGGAGGAATTACCTATTAGCAGATTTTTTAAAAAACATTTTAAAGTTTTTTTCTGAAGTTCTAGATTGAAGGGCAAGGTACTATGGGCCTGAGATAAGTGAGTAAATTTGACCCGGCAGTAACCACTTGTGTCCAGACTCTTACTCCACAGCAATAAAGTAGCTGGTCATTTTTATTGAGAGAAACTTCTTTGCTTTAAATATGGCATAAAGAGCATGTGCAGAGCCACCTGCCATGGGACCGCTGGCACACCACACCAAAACAACCTTTTTGCATGTCCACAAACTCTCATGCTTTAAAACTCTTTATGCATTCATGCATAAAATTCTAAACTAGGACAAATATAAGTAATTCACGTTGCAAGGCAGGAGCCTGGCTATCACTTTGTGGATTCTCTGTTTCCAAAGAAAGATGCTGTATTCCCTTCATATTACAGAAATCTTCATGCACAAAATGCCTTCCTTTGTTTTTAGTAGCCCATTGAATTTCAAATATAGATTTTAACAAAGTAGTCTGTAAAAGTCAGTAAGTCCTGTCACTTACTTGGCTTCGAGTTAATGATGATGTTTTCAGCAGAATGCTGGGGTGGAAACCTGCAGTTCTCTCCTTGGCCCTCACTGCTGCCATACTCTATGACTTCCACTTGTCCCAGTGGTACACTCCACTTCAATAAATACCTCTGGCCAGTTGTCATGGTGCCACTGCTTTCACAGGAAGAGCTGGAAGAAGCACAAATTATTACTGTGACAAGCAACTATGTTTCATGGCATCCTATGTATTATTTAACTTCTAAAATTTGCTGTTTATCAGCTTGAGCACAGTGCACAACTTGAAAGAAATACATGCATCAGGTTGACTTTTGAGACTGACCTTTCCTGGCACGCAAAGAACAGCTATGCAGGTGCAGATAATCTTGTTTACAAACACCACAGGACCACCAACAGCAGTCTCTATATTTCAATAGCATATATACATTTCCATAAATGACCATCTTTTAAGATCAGTGTGCACTTTGACATCCTAATACAAGTGTTTGGGATTACACTTTGGCTCTGCATTTTTGTAATTATTTTGACAGAGTGCTCAAAAGAAGTGACTGTTACATTTAGGGAAGTATGGATGATAGGACCTTTGAATGACTACTGGAAACAGGAAGGACAAGGTAACCTCCCAGAGGCTGAAAGGCCAACATTTCTGCCAAGCCACACAGCCCAGAATGTTCTGTACAGGAGACCTCTGCAACTGCTGTGGCTTCCAAGAGTAATCCCACATGAGCTGCTGCTAAAGGAAGTGTGTATCAACATGCATTTCAGGAGAAAGACCACACTGGGGAAGCTCAGTAGGAACAGAAATGAAAATAGTACTAATCTTACTTTGTTTCCCTCATTTCCTTATTCACAAAAAACGTTTATTTCATAGAAAGCATGACTGAAATACAGAAGTTAAATACTTGGGAGAAATCAGAAAAATGCATTTTTTGATAACAGTACCTAAATGCTGATGTTCACCTACCTATTCATAACACAGTCATACTTTTGTTTCATTGAAGAAGCAAGTATGAACAAAAACCACAAGTGGCACAGCTTAAGTGAAAATTTATAAATTCGTGATCTAGTTTGGAAGAAAGAAAACAAAACTAGGCAGGACACAGTTGTTCAGTCACCAGGAATAGCATTCACCCCGTACAACTGCTGCTACTTCAAAGACAGGCTTTCAGCTCAAGCTGGTCATCTGGACTACATATGAAGAAAGACCTTCTAAGGGTCATGGCCTCTGTAAAAACATGTATCTTTTGCAAGCCATTGAAAATACATTTGGAACTAATGGTGCTCAGGCACCTGGGAACCAGGGGAACACCTGAGTGTTCCTGTAAAGGTTGGATAAAAGGGGGTTGAGAAAAGTGAGTTGTTACATACTGCAGAGCTACATGTACATGTAATCTCCAGCAAGAATCTGCAGGCATGCATGTCAATAACCATTGCTGTAACAGAAGCCTAGCTTAGGTAAGATGGCTAATGTCTGTGCAGCTAAAATGAAGAGAAATACAGCTCATGCTGTGTGAGCCAAACAGGCAAGAGGTACATTCTACAGCATACTCCTCTTGTTTTGAACAAAAACTTCTGGACTTGAGACAGGTGTCATATATGAAGTCTGGCAGACAATTTTCTTCAGTCCCTAACTCTACTGGGCATGTAAAGGTAGTTCCTTCTGCAGTAAAAAACTAAGAGCAGCCCATGAAACCATGGAGGAATTTTAAGTACATACACACAGTTTGTAGGTGGATCCACCCTCAACAAAACACCCCAAGGAAGTCACAAATGCTTTTCATTGCTACTGAATAAAGCTAGAAGTGCATTCAACTATTCTAAAGAAAAAACACTGTTATTTAAATAAGCAGGTTGGAAAACAAACCTTAGCTGCTACAGGAAACCCTAATTAAACTTTTTCAGAGTTAGCAAACCCCCATGACACATGCATACCAAAGGAGGTTGCTCAGCACCAGTTAATACAACAGTGCTGTAATAACCAAAACTCTTGACTTAATGAGGAAGACAGAGACTTGGCATAATCATGAACTTCTCACATGAAAAATGAAAACAGACTGTATACTGCCACTTCAAGGACAAATACAGAAAATCCAGGACTACAACGGTATGGAACAAGACAAAAGATGAATGGTTAAAAGCAAAGCTCTTGCAAAATAACAGAGAGGTTTAGTAATAGAATAATTACAGCCAACAAAAGCAGAGAAGGTACTAGGAAAAATGTTTTCTTCAAGGACCCTCACTTTAATCCTTCAATGTTCAGTCTCAGAGGAAAAACCCTTCCCCATCTGGTACTTTGTTTGTGAGTTCCAGGTTTGTTCTGGCTATGTGCATTGTAGGTTTTGTGGTTTGCTTTGGATTTTTTTTTTTTTTCAAATTTTGTCAAGTTACAGATTTGTGTGTGTGTAAAAGTATGAATTTAAGGAAGAGAAAAAAGTCTTACCTTGGCATGCCTGTACTTCACTAAGCACTAATACACAGCAATAACTAGACACTACAGAGCATTTCTATCCGTAATCTGCAACTGATGTAATCTCCTTACAAATTTACTCTAGAACTTCCATATATCAGCTGAACTGAGAGGACTGTAACAAAAATATTAGAGGACTGTAACAAAGCTAGTTATCCATTTATCATGGCTGCTCCTAGAAATCATTAACCATAGTAAAAACAACAATAAAAAAATTTCAGTGTCTTTTTTTTAATGCTGAAGCTTGAAGGATCATCTAAAAAATATGAATCAATTCTTACCGAATATTTACTGTTGCACACATCAGCACATCATTTAACATGAAAAGTCGTCGCTCTTTGGTTTTGATAATTTCTCCTTTGTCATTGTAAACTGTCTCAACCATATCATCAGTCCGTATGAGGTACCTGTTTCCACTGCTGAGTAGCTAGATTTTGAAAACAATCAGCATTGTATATTATGCATGGTACATCTAACATCCAGTGCAGAAAATAAAAGAAAATACAACAGGTTATCACTTGCCATGCAAGCACAAGTGATTGCAGGTGGATTTGCTAAGGGAATGAAGCCTCTTTATTAATTTGCTTTTCATTTAAGGAAACAGTAATTTCTGCTGCCACCAACACAGTCTGCAGGGGTTTTGGGTCTTAATGCAGACCATAATTGCTCTGGGAATCTTCCATAATAATAAAGGCTCCCTGGTGAAAAAAATGATCGCTTCCACAATTTCTGTGGTTTCCTTCCCTTGTCCTTTCTTTCACAGCCCACTGAAGCACTACACATGGCTCCAGCTGCCCAAAGCAGGCCAGGGTGGGAGGAGGAAGTGTGTTCAGCCTGCTGTTCCCCAAGGCTCACAGAGCTAACTAAGGAGTGCAGCTGGCAGGGTGCCACAGTCTGCAGACAAGATGACATGTCCAAGAGATACATGGTATGTAAATTGTTCCTGACATTTGCCTTCCAGGCCTGAGGATCAGCACCGAATGCAAGTATGAACTAATCCCTCACAGGTCAAACACACCTCCATAGTATGTCCAAAAGCATAACATGGTCCGTATCTCACTTGTTTCCTATCCATTCACCTCCATCATCTATTTCACCCTGTCTGGCACTGTTCAAAATTGTACTGGCAAACACTAACCCACAAAGTACAGAGTCTCCTATGCGATATGGCAAGATTATCCACATACAATTTTACAGTCCATATTGATGGACAAAAGGAAGCCTGGGTCACCTCTTCCAAAGCCCATTCTGTGTCTCGAACTCCTTTGAATATCTGTAGATGATTACTAGCTGCTTCAAGAAGCAGGAGTATAAGAACAAGAAAGTAAAATGTCTCAATCCATCTTCTAATGCACCTAGAACGGAAATACTGCTCCCATATGAAAATAAATTAAGTATTCCATTCCTGATAAATAGTTTAAAACAAGTGTATTCTGGTTGACTATTCTTTTCCTAAAAGCTAAGTTTTATGCATCACCAAAAAAACCCCCCCACTCCTTCAGTATGTCCCCATCACTTCATTCCAGAAAGAGTCCAAAGTATAAAAATCTGTAACTTCACAAAAGCAAAAATTGAAAGATTTATGCCCCATTTCATGGGAAAGGAAGAATCATTTATGATACAAAGAAGACAAGCATACATATATCCACAGTACAGATAGCTACTAACAAATGAAGAAGATTCTTCCTTCTTTCAAAGTGAATGTCTTCTGTAGTTCTTTAAAGATTTTTCTATTGTATGATACAAATGCATTAAAGAAATAGTGGGATGCTCCTTAAAACAAGAAAGTTGTTGGACCCATTTGATAGCACATCTTGAACTGCTCCGTAGTTGGAGTTGGAAGTACTGCAGTAAAAAGACCGGGTCCCTTCTTTTATACAGGAGTAATTCCTCAGTTCTAGGATAAATTAAAAGTTGAATTTTCGCATGCAGAAGATGTGGTATAATTACTATATGGTATAATTTCCTACACTGCCACAGAACACTAACATTGCTGGGGCTATTTCAGCATGTTGCCCACTCCAGCACGTGATTTAATCAGTAAGCCTGCTCAGTCCCAGAGGTAGGTCACATCTCATATCTACCACTAAAATGACCCCATGTGGTTAAGCTCCATAGAAAAAAACACAGGTGTCTATTTGGTCTATGTTTTAGATTGCTCAATGTCTAGAAACTGACTCTTCCATCACTCTTTCCTACCTTCCTTACCTTGTTCAGATAACGTTCATTCATTGCTTTTGCTATTTGCTTTATTTCACAGCGCTGATCTGCATCCCTTTTCCTTTCATTTAACTTCTCTGCCAGTGTTTCCAGTTCTGTAAGGGCCATCTGTAGAGGTAATCTGTCAGGATGTCCTTTATTAGTGTTCTTCAACATATCCTGAGGGGAAATTATAAAACAAACAAAAATCAGATTTAATTTCAAAGCAAGTTCACAAGATTGCATGATGTGAAGTTATAAATACATTCTTTACCTGAGTACTGCTAAAGAGTAAGACTAGTGAACACCTAATGAATATTCAGAAAACACTTTGCTTACCTTCCTGAATATCTTAATAATTCTTAAAAAGGTTACTGAATGGGATCACATACAGCTTATTTAAAGGACAAAAGTACAGAGAAGGAACATAATATCAAACGATTGGAAAATCAATATCATAGTACAATGTCAATGTCTGTGAACAATGATTTAAAATTAACTTTTCTGATATTTCCTGCTTTAATAATATTGTATTATCTTTACTATTGTTGCTACTCCTCACTAAAACATGAACAGCATGCTCATCCTAAAGCAGAAGACCCTACTTCATGATCACAACTTCTCAAAGTCTTTCCTTTTTGTAGGCATATAGTGGGGACAGTTTGAAATTATACTTTTTCTCCATTTCCACAGCACTTAAAAATCTCTACATAATCACTCCATCTTCCTGCCACAATATACTTCATCACTCCTGCTACCTAAAAAACTCTTACCATAGCTTCCCAACCTATATGATTGCCTCACAACTATCCCTGCTCCTTCACCCACAGTAATTCCCAGACCTGCATCCAAAAGCCTGTCCTGCTCCATGGCACCTACAAAACACAACTAACACATAGTCCTCACTGGGGTAGATCTGTGTGGTCTGGAAAGAGTTAAAAACAATGTAAATTGGTCTGGAGCAGATCTATAGAGAGAACTGTGCTCTTTCTGCAGCTTGACGGCCTGTTGAGATGAGACCCAAGGACTCCCAGTCAAATCTCCAGTTTCCATGGGAAGAAAGAAAAGATGCTGCTGCAGGTCAGAAGGAAGTTGCAACACACTCTAGCAGGTCCTGTGAGCTAAGTAGTCAGGAAGAGAGCATGCTGTTGTTCTGCACGCCACCTTTATTCTAAACTCTCCAAGGCATGAATCAAATCCTCTTGTATTTTTCTTAAATGGAAAGTTGTCGGAGGAGACCCGACCAGGGAACAACTCATCAAATGGCAGAGATATTATAAACGCTGGATGAGCGGGGAT
>JAWWEV010000115.1:95692175-95728733 GCA_035583235.1 Hafferia zeledoni
CTCGTGGACTCTTGGCCTGTGTGGACTTACTCCGGTCGGGGGGTCGCCGGGCCGGGGGCGGAAGGAGCCGACCCCAGGAAAGTAATGTCACCAAGTTCTTAGTCATGTTTTGAAGTGTTACTAGCCAACAAACTGATATAAACAAGTAGCACATTTGACCTACATCTTTACTACATAATGACTTAAAAGCTACATCTAACCTAGCAAGTAATCTAGAGAAAATCTAGTTTGCTAAGATTTGCCTGCAGTGTACTTACTGCCTGTCCCTGCAATCAGACTATGAGATCAACACATTTAATGCACTGAAATTTTTTTATTTGTTATTTCCCCATGATGTAATGGAGATTTCCACTGCAGCACAGCACTTCTGTTCCTCCAGCAGAAGATAGTTCCCATGTGATCCCAAAGGCAAACCACGCAAAAATGCAACAAGAGCGTCCCTTTGGTAAACATTACTTACCTGCAATAGTAGAATGAACTGTGGAAAACGTTGGATAGGTTTCATCATTAAACCATACAGTGTAATGCGATCAGGGCTGGACTCCTGGCACTGCTGCAATGCAAGAAAGCCACTAAGTTTACTACTACGAGTGCATTTCCATGAGTTACAGAATGAATGGAAAACATTTACTAATAGTTCTTCTATATCACTTACATTAATTATAATATTAGGACTGTAAATTCCACTTACTGTAAAGATTTAATTTTAAAATATTAAGTCTTTTAAAAAAAACCCCATTACTATTAAAATGATGGCCTGTCACTGAATTGAAATTTCCTCCTTAAATAAATACAGCTGGGCAAAAGTCACACCAGCAATGTAGCAACCACAGAGCACGGTACTGATAGACCACAGTAACACTTCTTACATAAGCAGTGCACTAAAACATCTGACTTGAATGTAAAAAATTTAAGTTATCTGTTGATTATAGTCCATAATTTACTACTGCTGTTCTGTTCCTTTGGGCTAAGAGACTATAAATCTCTAAGTACTTATGTGTTTTTTACCTATTGGTTTTTAAGAGGAAATGTAAGGAAAACATCATAATCTCAGTGCCATGCAAACCAAGATTTTTATCTTCTTTCTTAAAAGAAACTAAGGGAAAGAACATTGATTTATGTTTGGAAATAAAAACGCAAGAATCCATTACTTTAGTTATGAGGAATGGTAGATAAAACCAAACAAATTTCATTTGCATATGCAGAAAAGCCCTCTTTGTATAAGACATTTGGAAATATTTTGACTGGAATCAAAGCTGACATAAGGAGAGTAGAGGAAATACTCAATATTAAAAACAAAGCAGACCTAAATATTAAACTGATGTGGTGCTTAAAGTGTTCTTTATTGCTACAACTATCAGCTTCACTACAATTTAATTGCATAATTATCTCCACAAATGTGTTCTTTTGCCCAAACAGCAGTAGTGGAGATTCTGGCCTTTATTGCTGGTGAGCAAACAAAAAAAGAAAGGTACAGAAATGTCTTCTGTCATCAGAGTTTGACCATAAGTCCCCAGCTCTGAGTGGCACCAGTGTGGCATTGACAAGCAGTGATGAGAGGTGCAGGCTATGTCTCCATTGGAACAACAGGCTTTTAACCATGTGAGAAGTAAAAAGTGTCTACATGGTCACTAGAGAGTCTCAACTTCATCATGTCTAAGGCTTCCAGAATATCACCCTGTGCAGTGTTGGCCCCACTCCAAAAGTTGCTAGTTAAATTCAAGATCTGAAGACGAAGCCCTGCCACCCTTCTCAAGGCAACCTAAGAGCTGCCCTAGTTTGCCTAGAGTACTCAATTTCAGTGTTTAGTGGACCACTGCAACAGACGTGACAGGGCAACAGCTCTGAAAGGTACAACTCAATCTAGAACCCTCAGGAAATGGGACAAGCTGGGGACTTGGGCTCTCAGCAGTGTTACAGACAGCCTAAAAGCCTTGCAATGGATTCTGTGTACCCTCTGTAAGGTATCAACCCTAGGGATTCACAGCCCTTCTGCTGCATGTACCAGGCTCTCCATACACATCATTATAAGCACCATATGCAACAGGGTAGTATGCATTCTGCACAAAAATTATCAATTTCGACCCCAAATCAGGAGCATGATTTTCAAAATACTAGGAAAGTGTTGTGGAACAGAAAAACAGTTCAACTACACTTTTCACAAGAAAGAAATTAAAAAAAAAAAAAAAGAGGCTTCATATGGTGAACTATTATTTGAAACTGATACAGAAAAATCCCAGTGTTTTGAATGCAAACATCAATAAACTGATTTGAACAACTGAAAAGTTACTCTGTACTTCAGAATACATCCTAGATCTAATACTATGTTATTATCCTGAAAATACAGTAGCGGAAGTGAATTAAATGGATTTTTTGTGCCAAATCCATAAAATATAAACCCACAATCCATAAAAACAGTGATGCAATACACAATATCAGCTCTAGTAATTTATACTTTCTTATTTATACTATATGCACAGCTGTTTTAAGATTGAATGAACTCACCTTTAAGAAGTCTAAAAAGGCAGGTTTGGTGGCACATGATTTCTTGAGAATCCCTACTGCTGTACTGAAGTTGTTCACATATTCGCTGTACGCGTCCAATACCATAGATTTAGAAAACTGGAAGGACAAAAGGACAAGCCTTAACTATAAATACAAAAGATCCCCGAGAACATAGCTATCCAGACCTCTGACCACTAAGGATTCACCTTACTTGGACCTAAAGATCTTTGCTTCTCCTAGTGCTGGATCTACAGAAACACTTGTGATACCCAAAATAATCTTTCGGTAGAAGGCAGGTTGGAAACATAGAGATAACAGCTGTGAATTAAAAGATATATATTTACAGAAACTGCTTTGTCTTGGCTACAACACTAGGGCACAACCTGAGTACTATGGGCAATCACAGGGCATCTGCTGAGATTCCAAGTGGTAACTGGGATCCCCTGATAATCTGTCTTCCAGATTAGGTGAGCCAGAGAAGTCCCAGGGTCTTCATGCCCTGACCTCAGCTAGTGAGGACTTCACAAGAAAGCAGACAGATTGTGTGGCCTGCAAACAGCTTTGTGAATGGTAAGATCACTGCCCATCACCTTCACACTGGGAATAACAGCCTTCTACCAATCAAGGCCACTACTTACTTTCTCTACCTTAAAACAGCGCATATTTCGGTCCTTTACTGAATGGAATTCCATTAAGGATGGTATAATGCTTTATAAATAGTCTTTACCTGTGCCTCAGGCTCAGTTAGACTTCAAGAATTCAGGGCATCACCTACTGTACTTTTTTTTTTACTCCAAAGATACTGTGTATGACAATCTACATTTTAAGAGTTGCTGAGCCTCAATCTTACCTTAATTTTGCTGAGTTTATGAATCTCTAATTTCTCAGAAAAAGAAACTGTTTACTTAAATGTCTGAAAGATTGATCAAAGCCTGAAAATTTTACCCACAATCCTTTCTCATCTGCCAACCAAGTTGAAGATGTTTGGTGTCAGTTTCCTTGCCAGGATGGTACATACATACTCTGACAGTTGCCACAGGCATTGGTGAATAGAGGAATAAAGCAGCCAAGTTAGAATAAAAGATATGGAGATGGAATAACAAGACTAAAATAAAAACAGATTATCTGTTCTGACACATTTGCTTACTGAAGCAACAAAGACATCCCCGATCATTTCAACAGAGTCCCACTCAGATACACGACTCGCCAGGGCAATCTGAAACATTGAATGGCACTGAAGAATTTCCTTAATTCGATAAAAGACCATTTTAAGTTTTCTTTCGCTCAATAATTTTGGTTCCATATCTGAAAGAGGCTTCTCATATTGCTGCAGGGGAAACAAATAAGTAAATGGAGTAAAACAAACAAGCAAAAAACTGGACTTCTTCAAGCAGAAAAAACAACTTATGTAACAGTACACACACACACAAAATCACTGAACATTTGGCATGAAGCATCTGTTGCAAAATCTGTGTGAGTTGCAAGACAGATTCTTTAAGGATCTGATCATTTTTCAAATTTTCAAAGTTAAAAAATTGCAAAGGATATTAATGTACCTCCAGGATTCTTTTGAGGGCATCCACATAATTCTTCTCGCTGTCAACTACAGAGCCCAAAATATACCTTCTCACAACCTGTTGAAACAACAAAGTTTTGTCCAAAGCTCTAATCAGAATACATTCATCATAGTTGGAAATGGTGAGGATAAAATTCTCACACTAATAAAACACAAAAAATACTAACCAATTTCAATACTGGAACTGCTATAACACAATGCTTCTTCAAAAATAATTAAATTTTACTATTACTCTAAAACTATTTAAAGAACACACAAATTATTGTATTTATAATTTTTTTCTGACTGTTGCAATTCCAAGCTTTACTTTTGAAACTTGCATTTTAACTTTGGCATTTGGACAATGTTCTCAGGCACGTGGTGCAATTTTTAGTGCTGTCTTGTGCAGAGCCAGCAATTGGACTTCGTGACCCTTGTGAGCCCCTTCCAATTCAGGATATTTTATGTTCAATAAAGTCTACATGTATAGAAGTAGGTATTAAAGAAACAATTATAGGTGTAGGTTAATGGTAACTATTTCAGTGAACTGCTGCAATAAAACAGGTAACCAGTTTTCAAAAATCACTCTTCAATTTTATTTTCTTAATATGTGCTATAAATTTATTAGGAATAATGTGAAGGAAAAACAAGCAAATAAAAATTGTCTTTCTAAGGTAAGGCTATATAAAAATGTACACGTACTGAGAAAGTACTCAAGTAAGTCAAGTATTCTCTTTTGGGCATTACCATGTATAAGTGATAACCTCATCTCATCTATATTTACATGCATTGACAGAGTTGTAAGAGCTTCAGGAAATGCTACCATATTTCATGTTTACAAACTACAGGCTATTTATCACACCTCCTTCTCCACCTTCTGCTTCTGTAATTCAGTTGAAAGGCACTTTGTATGCATGTGTGGGTGACAGGACAGGAAGGACTGGGAAACCGATATGGTTTAAAATTTAAACTTCTTACTGTCGTTGATTAGATTTCTTGCTGGTTATAAGGATTTGGTTTCACCCAAATCTATTTCCTAATCCATCTTATTCCAGAGCTTTCAAAAGTGGGACTCTGAGGAAAAAGACAGCACAAGGGCAGGATCAAACCACTTTCCACAACTACAAGGGAAGACAAAATTGCTTCTGTAAAATAAACTAGCCTAAATGACCATGAAACTCAAATCTGAGGCTTGCTTCTCTACAGCCTCCTGCCTCTTCTCTCATGGCCGCCTTTAATTCTCCACACTTGTATTTTGCATTATTAACTGCAGGTTATGTGAGAATTTTCTTTCAAAGTACTGGTATCAAAGACGGACTTCAAAATTATCTGAAGGTTTGCCTAAAGATATATACAGTAAAATTATTTGTGTCTAATCTGTGTTTAGAATTGATTTAGCAGTGTCTTATTTGATATAATGTATCATCTGCTCTGGTGAAGGATACTAACTCCACTTTTAGTCACAGTTCATTCTTTGAAAAGAATAAACATCTGTAGAAATGAAAATTTCAGGCTCTATAATATGCAGAATGGATACTAAATACTGCCTACAAGTTATTACAATAATATGAGACTCAGTCCTAGACAGTATTTACAGGCACCAGAATTTAAACAGAAGCCATCATGCCACCTGCTGTTTGAAGTCAGCACATCCCTGCACTGCCACAGGGCAGCCAGGCGGGAAAAGCAAGCCCTGACACAGGCTCTCCCTGCCTGGGATGTCCAGGGTTGTGACTTCCTCCCACAGCCAGGACTCGTGTTGGCCTCCACTGAGCTGCTCCAAAGCTTCTGTCCATCTTAGCCCACCAGAGACCCGATGACCAGCAGCCTGCCCTCCCATGTATGGCCGGCTGCACCTCAGCAGTTTGGTGTCACCTCCAGATGTGCACTGCAGGTGGCATCCAGACTGCTAATACAGGCTCTAAATGCCCAGGCCTGTATCTGCTCCTGCACTGAGAACCCACAGGACTTTGCAGCATGGACTACAACCTTAAGAGCATGGCATCCTCACCTGTTTTCCCCACATCTTCTAGGCCATCCATACAAACTGTATGTCACCCACAAGGGTGGCAAAAGTTGCACAGAGTACCTTAGTCTTTGACCCTTTCTCACTATGTCCCTACCCCACTAAGCCACCTACTCATGTTTTTTGCAGCTTCCTTTTGTTGCCAATGCAAATACAAGAAACGCTCACACTTCACTAGGTGCAGCTGAGCTTTGGCTTTCCAAACTCTATTCCTGACCACTTGGACAGCTCCTCCCGGGTAGATAAGCAATGCATATCACGATTTACACAAATATTACTGGTTTATTCCAAACTAGAAGCACTCTGGTATTTTGTAAAAGAGGGTAAATTTATTTTTTTAATTACCTGCAAAAAAAAAAAAATCTCAGTGAAACTGAAATTCCTATTTGGAAAGGAGGAAAAGACAACATTCAGACTGATACTGAAATCTCACATTACAATAAAATCTTATGGTAATGTAACACAGTTTGGCAGTTGCATTGTTACAAGATTAGCACTTTACTGTGTTAAACACATGAAAAAAGCAAACCTCACCAAGCAAACAAAAAAAAACATATATCACTCTCCTCAACTGCACCTTAATTTTGTGGTTTTGCTGTTTTCTGAAGCTACTGACCAACTAACTCATGACTTGACACAACAAAAAGCTAAAAACACTCATAGAGTAATTAGTTGTCATAATGATACAGTAAAATGAACCCATTGGATTTATTTTCATCCAAAATCTCTAACTGATGCTGATTTCAGTGTTTTTTGAAGTAGTTTCCACAGTGACTATAGACTTTGAGAGGGAGAACAGCAAAATGTATTCTTCTGTAGACTTGACTTTACTGGGGACAAGGTTTTTTTAACCAAGAAAAACCTTAAGATTCAGTGAGCATACAGAATATTCTCTACTTTTAAAATGGAATTCCCATAGCACCCAGAACAATGTCTTCTGACTCAAAAAAATGTTTTAATTATCTTTTTCACTCAAACTATGACATCTACTTGAAGTGTTCAGCTAGTGAAATGATACAGTTATTATAGATAATTTTGCCATGCAAAACAGCATTTTGCATCTCTGGCTGAATTCAGGACTGATGCAACTTACATCTACACATACCAATTTTCAAAAAACTACTTATTCAGTTCTGAATTTGATGTCCACTTCAGTAAAACGCTGACATGTTTGAAGAGCAAAGGCAACTAAGAGCCACTGATGTAGAGCAGAAGGGGAGGAAAAATAGGCAGAGGATCATATTTCCCAAAGCTTACTACCTGCTGCTGTGATAATCCTTCAGGCATAGGAGTCATAATTGCTTCTGTATGCAAACAGTCCACATCAATAAATAAATTCAGCTCTTCTTCTTCCAAACATGATGATCTATGATCTACAAACAATTAAATAACCAAAATGTCAACTTCTAAAACATGTGGACTAAAAGAATGAAGAAAAACCCCAAATCACAAATACCACCACCAATAGGTGCCCTAATACAGAACATCTTTCAAAGGCATCCTAAAATCCACATAGCAGGCAACAGCCTATGCATCTTTTGAAAGGAGAACGGGGCTGTCCAGAGTGCAGAACATGACAAGCAGGGTTAAAGCACTGCAGATCCAGGGTTAGCACTTTCAAAATAAGTGAACTTTGGGAAGAAATTAAACAGATCCATAATATGAACCAGCTAAAAAATATTCCATACGCCCTTCCATAACTGAACTAAAATAAGCAAAGAAATTTACCTATGTTTGCTTTCATCAGAACCAGGAGTAAGGGATTCTGCATTGCTCCGTATGAACAAATTTTACTGAAGAAGCACCACCAAAGTGCAGTGATAGGTGGCAGTAAAAGCCAGCCACATAAGCAGACATGAGGAAAGGACAGATAGAGAGAGAACAGAATGAGAAACTATGTCATAGAAAGAAAGGGTAAGTAAGGGAAGCAGATCTGACAGCTAGAAGAAATTAATGAGTTTATTAAAAAAATTTGTCACTAGCTCCCTATATATTTGGTAAGTGGTTATGGGATTAAACCATCCACAGATACACTCTGTCTGCCACCTAGTCTCTAGAAAAGTAAGGAGTGCCAGGTCCACTGTAACACTGCCCTGCAGATCGTTTTCATCAGTGCAACTGCAAGAAGTTGAGGATACATTTTTGATCACTAAAGTTTGTGCAAATAACCTGCCAATATTTTATCTGTGAATTAAGTAAATTTGGCAGCAGTTAGATGCAGGGATGTAAGATGTGTGCTGGTCCTTACAGATAGGACATAGCTTTATATTAGCTCACTCACTAAAAATGTCTTGTTCTAGTCTTCTGGTTTTAGCTTCCTAAAACTGAAGTTTTATAAGCTCTGAAGTTACTACCATTCAAACAGTTGGGCAGAAACTTGACCAGAAAGACATACTACCTCTCAGACTTCTCCCAAAGAAGAAATTAGTTTCTTTTACTACCCACTGTCTCTTGAAAAAATTACCTGTGGACAGCTGCTGCTGAGGCTCAAAGGGCTGTCTCTTGCTCTTGACTACAGAAAGGGCACAAATACTTCTGGCTTTGATTTTAGGCGACTTTCTCTTTTCCCAATCCTAATTCAGTTTTCACCAAAAGTCAAATTGATAAAGCAGAACATTCTTAAGCACAGAAAACATTATTCCTTGACAATGATGATCTTTTTAAATGGTCAGCTCTTCCTCCAATGAAAATCATGCCCTAACAACTTATTTTCCTGACATTCAGGAGTTATGTGATGGAGAGAACCGGACAGATTTAGTAACTGTGCTGGTTTTGGCTAAAGTAGAATTGTCTTCACAGTGGCTGGTATGTGGCTATGCTTTGGATTGTGCTAAACACAGGGTGGATAATATAGAGATATTTTGTTATTGCTGAGCAGGGCTTACAGAGAGCCAAGGCTTTTTCTACTTTCCATACTGCCACACAGGCAAGGGAGGTTGTGAGGAGACACAGACAGGGACCAGTGACCCAAACTGATCAAAGGGATATTCCACACCATATGACATCATCCTCAGTACATAAAGTTTGAGAAAGACCTCTGGAGTGTGATAGTTTTGATCCAGGCCTTCCTTAGTAACCAGTTGTAACTAAGGGAATGCCCATTTCCCAGGTATTCCACACTGTTTTTTATGTAACAAGGGAGTATACGTAAGAGAGAGAGAAGTTCTTTTTCTTCTACTTCCAGCAAGGTTTGGGAGCAGTTGGTCTCTGTGTTGGTCTCACTTATCAGAGCCTGAGGCCTGTTGCAGGGACTGCCGTTATCTGCCACGTGGGAGATCAAAGAGAGTGCTGGCCTCTTGAGGAGAGTTGGTGAGATTGTATTGTACTAGTTTTTGGGGGGTTTTGATTGTACTTTTCTGTTCTGAGGGGTTTTTTTGTCTCTCCTTTGTCCTTGTTTCTCTCACCTTTTTCCCTTTTCCCCTCAGGAGCTCCCTATTGTATGTAGAAATTGTATATATAATAGTAAATATCTGAAAAAATATATATATATTCTGATATAATTCAGTTTCATTCAGGCTTCTCTCAGGCTTTCAGGTTTTTTTCGGGTTTTTTCCCTTGCTTAAAAGAGAGAGAGAAGAAGGGAGGGGAGCAGCCTGGGGTCAGTGGGAAACTCAGGCCAAACCAATACATGGAGTGATGGCGTTTTGTCTTCCCAAGTAACTGTTACACATGATGGGGCCCTGCTCTCCTGGCTGAACACCTGCCTGCCCATGGGAAGCAGTGAATTAATTTCTTGTTTTTCTTTGCTTGGGTGCATGGCTTTTTCTTTCCTTATTAAATTGTATTAACTCACAAGTTTTCTGCCTTTTACCCTTCTGATTCTCTCCCAGTCCTACTGGTGGGAGAGTGAAGAAGTGGCTGTGTAGGGCCTGGTTGGTGGCTGGGCTGAAACCACAACAGTCACTTAACATAATTTCCATGCTCCCATCTACCAATACCTAGACAGCATCTATGACACTGTTTAGTGGGATTTTTTGTTGTTGTTTTTAAGACGACCTTTCCCTGTGGTCCTCAGGCTTCTCAGGTCATGCAGGTTCTTGCCCTAACCATAAAATTGCGTAAGATATATTGACCATACTGTCATCATATTATACCATACGTTTTTGATAAAAATCTGATTTTTTGCATCTATTTCTCAACTCCCAGTACAAAAATATAATAATCTAATAAAAATCTAATAGGCCATTCATTTTCTTTCTCAGAAGTTACTGGAGAAAGTAACAAAGAGAAATACTATAATTGGCATATACCTTGAGAAATGAAAGATTTTGTTCTAATGAAGCTACGGCCCTTCTTCACAGCTGCTTTTGTCTTTTCGAGCCCATCTTTGGTACCTTCTCTAGCAGCTCTCATAAGCTTTTGCATCTGTAAGATAAAAAATACAGTCTACATGTTCAGTGAATAATAGGAACACATTTGAGCCTGTACATGATGCACAATATTTTTTGACCAAAATATCTTTAAGAAAAAAACTGCCAAGCAGTTTACACTATAAATATAGTTCAAAGTCAAAGGAATATATAATAAGTAGACAGGACCATCAAAGCTCAGATATGAGTGCCTGTATTCCTTAACAAAATAAAATGTGGAGACAGGGACTTACTTCATGGCAAATACTGAATCCAAGTCTAAAATAGCAGAAATGCTTAAGAACCCTTCTGCATCAAACATATGAACTCAAAGTAGTCTCAAATGCTCAGCTTACAGTATGCAATAAATACCTACTACTCACAAGTCATTAACAGCCGGGGGTCTTATCCATCTTCCCATGTCCCAATAACTCTTCCAAAGTATTTCTGGCCTAAAGATAATCCCCTAGACTTGGTTCTATATTAACTGTATTCTTAAATAAACACTGTTATGCATAAAATGTTACAATTATCAATCATATTCATTGAAGAAATAAGTTGATTTAACTAAGAATTGCTTAATCTTACAGTACACTGCTAGAGACAAACAAAATATCATGCAAAAAAACAAAAAGAAACAAACCACTGAAGTGTTGTTTTGCTAGAACACTATTATTAAAAACCTGCTTTCTACTTTTGCTTTTCCAAAATGCCACCACAACAAAAAATCACCACTACTGTCAGAACACAAACAAAGCTGTCTTGATGCCATCAGGCAATTTCTTGGTTTGAGATGAAACTTTTAGCAAAAATCCAGCCTTTTCATACTGGCTCAGTTCTGACTCCCACAATTTGATCCCATGTGGTTTGAGTGCCAGGGTCAGGCTACCTCCATGGAGCTCATCCAGATCTCAGAGAGGCACTGGGGCTGTACACCTGGCTCACACTCTGGGATAAAGGCACCAGTCTGCAGGGAAAGACAATGCCTTACTTCATCTTCTGAGATCTTCTGTAAACATTAAAAGTATGCATCAAAAAAAGATGCTTGACCAAGTACTTTTATGACTATAGCAATATTATAGTCTTTAATTTAAGACTGCATAATAACAATTCATCACATTTAGAATTCATTTCATAGAAATTATTGTCCACTTGGTAAAGTTATTAATAAAAGACAACATTGTCTGTGTTGGAAAAGCAATTATTTAAATATAGCTAGTTACAAAAATCAACTACACTACCTTCAGCTCATGTTTTTGCTTTAGTTGCTGAATCTCTACTGCTCCCACAGTGTTTGCCATCAAATCTTTCATCTTTTTTTCATAATGCTCCTTTAAACGCGTTAGGTCATGAGAAAGCTACAGTGTATAAAAAGACACAATCTTTTCAAAAAGCTGTAGTGCAAACTTCATGCTAAAGCACTCGCATCAGTCATGCATGTTGTCCCATCCACCTACTGGTACACAGACAACTGAGGGAAAACTATCACTTAGGGAAGTCCAGTCTGACAAATGGACCATCACTCCTGTGCAGTGCCGAACTCAGCCAGATACTTTTCTGCTACGTTGGCAACTATGTAAAGACAGAGGCAAAGCCACTGAGGCTAAGTTAACTATACTGTCACATATATTAACTATGTTGTGCGTATCTTAACAGCTGCAAGGAAACATCAGCTTTAACTATAAACATTATTCCCTGAAGCACAAGCCCTAGCCAGTGTATTTTGGACCATCCTTCAAAACAGTGAATTGGAAGATTTCTCAGAGACTGAAAAAACTGTGTAGGTTGCTGGCACCTGAAAAGAGTGAGACTGATGATGCAGTCAGTCAGGTAAGGAGACACTAACAGGATGCATGGTCTTGTAATTTCCACATGCATCTATCACAGCCTCAGTGTATGACCATGCGTGTAACCACCTTGTACATGAATATATCCATTTGCAAGCTAAGGCAACTATCACAGAGAAAGAAATGTTCTGGAATACTAATTAACATTTGTTAATAATTATGAGAAAGCTAGATAAAAGAGATTAAAATGCAACCAGGAATGGAAAAAAGGAAAGTATTTGGTGCACTCTGTAATAGAAGTTCAATGGAAACCCCATCATCTTGATGTCAACAGAGTTATTTGGAAAGAGATCACAGCCTCAGGAAAGAGAAGGTCACTAAGTTGAAGACAAAGGGACAGGTCCAGCATGAAGGTTCACCAGGCTGGGTCAGGATGTAATTACATCCAGCATGAGGATTCCAGCATTACAGCAGTATAATGAAGAATAGCATCTGGTTCACACACTAGAAATATTTACTACCACAAAAAACCTTCCCATCTTAAATTTATATTAGTAAATGAATAAAAGAATAAGAATCATAAGAAAAAAGTGACTTTGAGAGAGGTCATACCAGCACTCTAAATTAAAAATCCCACCTCCAACCTGCAATACTTTTCAATCAACACTAAGGATAATAAGCAAGGCAAGTCCCTCACAAGTTCTAAAAGGCTACTGAAGGCAATGTGCTGGAAATATACTGTAATATGCATCACAAGACCTGAGGAGAACTGAAAATGCAAGGAATGGATACAGAGAAAAGGTATATAAAGTGGAATGGTTTCTGCCTGTGTTGAAGTGCCAGTGTAGGAAGGGCTGGGGTTGGTTTGTTGGGGAGGCTTTGGTTGGGTTGTTTTGGTTTTGGGGCGGGGGGATGTTTGTTTTGAGTTTTTTGGGGTTTTGTTTGGTTGGTTTGGCTTTTCAGTTGTTGGGGTTGTTTCAGCAGTCCTAAAGATTCTGTCTTTCTTCATTCTGACAAAACCCTTCTCTAGTTTCCTGATTTCTCTATCTCCCACTAACCCATCCAGAGACAGGAGCCTCTCAGTCTTGTCCAGCTACCCACTGAAGTGTTCCTAGGCTCCTCATGCCCATCCCTACAAGGCAATCCCCAAAACCTTTTGTCACAGGCCTGAAAAAGCCAGCTGCAAGGCAGTATCCAGGAGCACACCTCTCTCCTCCCACCACTCCTCAACCTCTTGCTCAGACACTTTGTGCCTCATTTTGGCACCATCAGGCTCAACCACTAAGAACAGTTTCCTGTGCCTGTGTTTAAAAAAAAAGTCTTTAAAGCTAGCTTTGCTCATATGTATAAATAAATCCTTATGACTTCGGCCAAAGCTGAAGCTATGGATAACAGGAAAAGATTTAGATAAGAAGAACAAACCAGCAGCCATGTTAAACTTAAACACACACATGCAAAGTAATTTACTAGTCTTTTCTTAGATATTTAAAATTAAAAAATAACCAAACTCAGTTTCTTCAGTCTTGTTAAAAAACTCCCCAGAAACAAACAGCTCAGTAGGTTAAGCTTGTTCTGGTCAGAACAAAACCAAGATAAAAGGATGAGCCCTCAGCTTACAAAGTGCAGATTTGGGTGGGCTCAAGTCTTGCAGTTAATTGCTCGCTCCCTGGTTTCCACAGGGCAGCCAGCAAGGATGGAGGAGGGGGGAGAGCAGATAACATGTTCTGGAGGGAAACACAGACAGCGAGGCTTTTATTCTCACCAAGATAAGAAACCTGCAAAATGAAAATAAGGGTCCCATGAAATAACACCTTGTCCACACCCCTATACTTTTCAGCCATGGGGTGCTTACACAGCTCACAGCACACAGCTGTGGAGTGGCTCTTAGGGGTCTGCCCCTAGTCAGCACACACTGGGGAGCCCTGAGGGTTTTGCAATGACTCCAGGCACTGAGCCTGGTCCTGCTTGTCCCCACTGCTCGCCACACTCCCTCCTCCAAGCACTCAGTGCAGGGCTCAGGACACTGCCCAGGTGTCAGAAAAGACTTTCCTCTCAGAGAGGGCACACAAGGGCAGGAAAAAAGGAGTCATGTTCAGGGCTCCTCCCAGTGTGAAACAGGTGAGATGTAGCAAGGGCAGGCACTCATGTCACCAGTGTCCTCTTGCCTCCCAGAGAACAGATGTAGCCAAAGACATTAGACCAGAGAAGTGTCACAGATGGATCATTTTAATCATGCCACCTCTCTTCTCTGCTTAGTAAATGGAACAGAGTTCTCTTTGATTACAAAAATCTTCTATTTTCAGAGTTTTTTTAAGCTCTGTCACCTTCAAACAACAAAAGTGATACCGATCTAAAACAGAAAGGTAGTGAAGACTGGTGAACAGTTTTGTGACTAGAGCCACTAAAGATCCCAAACCTTCAATTCTTGTCAGGCTTATCACCATTTGTTCTTTACATTATTTTCCACATTTATTTACCACTTACACTAATCGAGCAGCAGCGAAAGAAAAGGAACCACCCAAAAGCAAAAATAAACTCATTTTTAGTTTCATTTTTATCCAAATTAATTTTTTTCTCTTTTTTAAAGAGCTTCTGTTTAATATTTTCATCTTTTCTTTTCCATGTTACATTTTGTAGTGTACTATCCCTTCCACACTGATCCACATCTCCTTTTAAAAGATGCTGCTGGCATTTGAAAAATTGAGAAAAAGAGAAATACAGGTGAGAAAAACAAGTGTTGGAAACCAGGACAACCTCAACAACTGAACAGCACTGTGGGATACATACATGTCTCTTGTGGTTGCCTCGCAAAAAGGAGCTGGGAATCCCATTTTTACACTCAGAATCACTCTGTTCTTCATAGCTTTCAAACTCACTTGAACTCCACCCATATTCCAGTGAGCTGTTTCCACCATCATCACCATTTTCAACATCATCATAAATCATTTCCTCTGCAAGAATTAAACCAAAATTAAAAAAAGCTACACTGAAATTTATGTTTGTTTCAATACCAAAAATCTTTTTCAGGATGTACTATAAAGAACTGTGCAGAATTTTGTATGCACATGAAAAATTCTGAATTAAAACCAATATTCAAACAGCCAAAGTGAGTTGTTTTTGTTGAAATGGAGTACTAAAAGAGGACAGTGCTAAGGGTACCCACCACAATCCTTTTAAAAACACACACTATTCAAACAACAGTGTTATGACCAAATCCCACAACACATTTTAGAAAAACTTCAGAGGAAGTTTGAACTGTAGCTGTGAACAAACATTTACACTGAAAAGCACCATCCTTCCATTTGCAAGCTTGCCATTTGTCCCTGGGAACATCATCAGCTCAAATGACAATTGCAAGAATCAAACGAAAATGTCACTACTTTAACCAGAACAGATCAGACCAAAGTAGCAAGAAATGTGTTACACTATGATATTTTATGACTCATCATTCTTGCAATTCCACCAGCCCCTAGAAGTCTTCCACATCTGAAGGTTACCTTGCTCATAATCTAGTCTAAGAACTTGAAGTACTAACCTTTTCAAGATATGGAAAGCTGTATTGCAAAGGCTGACCAAAGTACCTCCTGTTAACGACACAGGTCTTTTCACCAGCACAAATGTCAAGTACAACAAAGTGACTCAAAACAAAATGGAAAATTTAGTGCCAATTACTTATCAGGAATGTGCTTTACATGCAGCATCACTTATCATTACAAGTAGAAAAGTGTGGACACTTTTGCCAGGAATCATTAGTCAGAGGTTATTGGAATAGTTGTGTCTCCCTGACAAAATAAACAAATAATAAACATCAAGAGTATGAATGTACAAAGATGAAACTTCCCTTACTACCTGCTTTCTCTGAATCTTTCTGTGTCCTTGGCGACAAAATGAAAGCTGAAATTATGCTGATGTCTTCTGTGTTAAGCTGAAAATTCTGACTGAACTGCTCAGCAGAGCTTTGTTCCACATCCCATATCCCACCCAGCTCAGCCTCCTGAGCCTGGTGTACATGTTTCCTGACTGAGTAGCAACAGCACAAAGATGTCCCCACACAGAGTAGCACAGTTCACTGAGGGAGCTTCCAGTAACACAAGCATTCAAGTTATGAATGTAACAAAATACCTTCCAATAACAAATGATAAAAAAAAAATCAGTAGTAATTTGTAACACCTTGCCTGAACACCACTAAGGACAAGAAATTAAAATGTTACAGCTTTAAATATTGATGTGATTTCACACAAGAAAGCTTAAGTGTTTTCTTGAATCATTAACAACTTCAGTATCAAACACCTACACCCTATGAGAGCCATGATGAGTAGATGCTGAATGTCTAATAAGCTGATCCACTCGAACACAGAATCTGTGAGTAGCAACCAATCTTTAAACAGAATTCACTATAACCAAAAACTGTACGACAAATCTGAGCAAGACCTCACTGAAATAAGCTTCTTGAGCCCTAGCTCCATCATTCCCAGTAAAGGTAAACTCTTGGCTCCAGCAACTACTCTGAGATCTATTCTGTCCCCTCCAAACATGGTCATACCATCAGGAGCAGACCACTCCAAAGCTGAAATAAAACACTTCATAGAGTTACAGTCAAGATGGCAAACAGTCTCTCAGAATCTCCTCTTCCATCAATCAAGCATTTTTATGTTGAAGGGGACTTTCAAGAAAAGAGCAGTTTTCTACAGTCATGACAGCGATGCATTATCATTCATAATTTAACTATTTAAAATACCCTTTTCCTACCTCCCTTGCCATGTTTAGGTCACTAGAGCTACAATGCCCAACACCGTAACTCTCTCTTATGCAGAATACTCAAGCAGTTAGGACAGTATCTACAGAATAAAGCAGAACTCAGCTTCTGAGAAGAGCAGTGGAGGAGACCTCATGAGATACAGTCTTTCGAGCATCAGTTTTATTCTGAACTTTCTAAGACCTATCAACTATTGACAAAATTATTTTAGGTACTTAATGAACAAATCTGTTCAATATACATTCATGTAATTCCGTATGACATTGCTTTCAGTGTGAGCTGTATTACAAAGACCTCAAACCTGGTTCAGAGTCTGAATCTTCTCTTGGTACATCATCATAAATTACCTCATCCGGGTCTAAAATCAAAACGAAACAAAAAAAAAAACCAAATGAGAAACTTCCTTAAATTTGAATTGAACCAATAGTCCTTAAACCGCTTCAGCTTTTGGTCAGCCCTAAATTATCAGGCAATTGAGATGCCGTAGGCCCTTCCAACTGAAATATTCTATTCTAAAGAATTTTGGTTATATTGGCACATATGAATACAATGGAGATATGACATTCTCCACAAGCATTTTGCTTGTACATCTAATCATTCAAATGATGCAATAATGCACAAAGTAGTATTTAGTATTTGTGAAATTTCAGCAGTTTTATCTGTGTTGTTTATGATGACCTTGGCAGTCTGAAAACAAAAATCCACTTCTATAGCCAATATTTCTCTCTCCTTTTTACGGTATGGTATGATCTGTGCCTGTCAAAGGCTGCTCATTGCCTTATTAAATGGTTGTAGAGAAGCTGTAATAGACTTCTAAAAGAATCAAAACTTAACAATGTAATTGTAGTACATCATAGCACATTAAGAGGCAGAATGAGGGTGCATATTCTTCAGTCCCTTCAAGTGATACATAAGATAAACTTCCAGCCCAGCACAAACAGCTGCGAAAGGCAGGATAACGTGTCCTCAAACCACACAGTCTCTGTTCTGGTTTAAAATGCAGCTGTCAGCCAAAAGCCAATGGCACACAACAAGAAAAAGTAGCAATTCCTTCCTTTCCACTTTCTCCAAGTACTTATTTGCCAACTACTTCATGAGAAGAGAAATTTCATATACAGCCACAGAACAGATTCTGAACTGGAGCATATTTCCACTGTACACACACTGATGGAGCCAAATGACTTCCTCAGGACAGTGAGAAATGATTCCACAGACTCCAAAAGGTGCTCCATGGAAAAGTGAATGTTAACTTTATTCTAAAATGCACAATTTTATTATGTTGTTGAATGCTTTAATGGTACGACTTGGTTCTGGAACATATCTGAAAAAATACAATAAAAGGGAACATGGACATTCCTGCAGAATATACTGGTACATACAGATACACGTATCTGTGGATCACAACTTAAAACTGGCCTTTCTCTACAGTTGTACTTCAGTGCCCAATGATACTTACTTTCCATCCATGCTGTATTTGCAGGATCCGCAACCCATTTGGCCAGGGCATCATCCTCTCTCTTGGTCTGGTTATCTTCACTTGAAACAAAGGCCATAAAATAAAAGCATTAAAAGTCACAACACAGTGTTTTTAAACAGCTGCAAAGACAAGACAATAAATATCTTCCTGCCTTCCAGTTCCTGCTCCAAGGTTGCTGATTATTCAAAACTTTTCCTTCAGCATGTAGTTAGGATATTAATAATCTATTCTATTTAATAGTCTGACAATTTTAGTCAGGAAATTGAAAACACTTTGCTTTTGAGTTCTATCAGAATACACAAAATTGTCTTAGAAAGCAGCAAATTGAGAGCTGCTTTTTCATAGTATAGGACTAAGCCAATCAGGCTTATCAAGGCTGTTACCAGCCTCTGGTTGGTGCTGGTGAGGCTGAACCTGCAGCAACATGAGTAGTTTTGGCTTCCCAACACTCCCCTTCTAGAGGGTTGTGGAAAAATTGAAACCACCTCTAGAGAGATGTGGAGAAACTGAAGTCAGGGACTAAAGCATGTGGCTTACAAGGAAAGAGAGGAGAGACATGGAGATTTATTTAGTCTGGTGAAAAGGATGCTATGGGGTGATCCAACAGCAGCTACAACTATCTGAAAGAGAACTACAGAGGTGATGGAATCAGAGTTATTTTTTTGTTTGTGTTTGCTTCAGGGGTTTTTGGGGTCATTCTTTTCTCAGTGCCAGAGGAAGAGGGAATGGTCAAACTGCCCATCGTACGATTTAGTGTAGACTTTTTTGGGGGGAAAAAATAGTACAGCAGGGAAGACTATGGCAGTCTGTTGCAGCTGACATTGCTATCACTCAACAAAAACTAAACTCAGTTTCTCAAAAAAATGTCATGCATAGTAAAACACAGAAGACCTCAGTTAGTGCTGATTTTGGTACACAACCAGTTACAGTTAAGAAAATGAAAAAAAAAAACAACAACCAAACATGGAAACATCGCACAAGAAAAAATAAGATATTTATCAAATGCAAGTTTCCTTAGGAATTAAGGTTTTACAAATCACTAAAACATGCTAAAGTGGCAATCACCTATTTTGAGGCTCCTCTGAGTTTACAGAATTATAATTACATTCTTCAGTTGCTGACTGCATACCTGTCAAGCAGAAAAAAAAAATCATGAAAATGCTTGAAATAACGTCACTTTTGTTCAAGTTGCACATTTAAGCTAAAGAAACCAATTTTACTAGTTCCTTGCTAATGAATAATCTACTTCTACACAATACTTTTATTCTTAAATGTGTCTAAAATCCATTTAGAAGTTTCTTCGCTCTATCAATTTTTGAAAATTAAATAATTCCAAGACAGAGCCATTTGTTATAAGAGCTGTTAAGAGCAAATGACAATTACTTGTTGCATTTAAGTCTAATCTCTCAAACATATTCCTCTACAGGTAATAACAACCACACATACATTTGCTTTTACTTGACAGTATTCCTAATGATGGTAGAAAGCAAAGGCTGGAAAAAAGCGTGGAATGATAGCACAATTGCTGCCTAGGTAGAGAAAAGTATATTCCAAATACAAGAAAAAGGAAAAGGCAGGAAGATATGGGGAGCTTTCTCTTCCTAGTACTCTCTTGACATTAAACTGTCAGCTTTGCCAACCCTACAAAACAGGTGACCTCCTATTTCTGTAGTAATCCATACTTATTTCCTTCTCTACTTTCCTCTTCTGTCTTAAAATTGTACTAAAAGACAAACAGAATTCATCAAATCCCACAGCAATTCTAAATCCATGAGGACTTGAAAATAAACAAAAGAGAAGTACACACAGAAAAGATAAAAGGGAGAGAACTCTGCCAGGACCTTGAAAAAGCAATATAAGGTAAAAGAAGAAGCCATTTGGCTTGAACACTTAACTATGGCTCTGGAAATTATTTCGTGACATTAAAAAGGAATTAGCATTAACCATTCCCACACTTATCCAGGCTGAATGCTATACAGGCATTAACAAAGGAGCACAGGTACATGAAATTAAACAAGAATTCCCCTTCAAATAAAGGTGTGTTAATACAGTACCTTCTTCGTCTACAGAAACACTGCGAATTATGACAGGACTGGAGTACGCTGGTAGGATCAAAGGTAAATTAGATGGCACAGCATATCCACAAGGGACAGGAACAGAATATCCACCAGACAAGTTTGGACTTGCACATTCATCTTGAGGACTTGGTTCTGGTGATGAGGATGGATCCTTGTCTTGGATTGGTGAAATATTTATGACTGAGTAGGGATTTACTTTGGCTGGAGCACCTTCCACAGCAGGTTCTGATGTTTGCAGCTTCTCACTGTTTTCTAAATGATCAGCTCCTTTAGCTGAAAAATTAAACAAAAAAATAATGCTTTATTTTTCATACCTCTTCAAGTTGTCCTAATATCACTCTTACAAGTATCCTAAACATTGACCTGATATTTACCATACAAGTTGCTTACAATCTATGGCTCAAACTCCCAAACAGTAGTGCCATCCTCCCCATTTTACAGATGAGTAATACAACAGTAGCAAAACAAGATGAGTTTCAAGGACGTCTATGGAAAAAGAATAACTGGATTGCAAATCTTGCATAGGAGAACATCTGACAAGTAGCCAAGGTCCTCTTTTGCTTGTCGTAAGCACATGGCTCAAAACAGGCTTAAACCCTGAAGGTTAAAATTTGGATTCTAGATTATCTGGATCTTACAAATATAAGAAACATTTTAGGAATAGGCATGAGGACAGAAAAAGTTCACTGAGGACACTCCTCAAAGAGCAGTCCTGAAAACAATCTGTTAAGGAAAACAAAAAAATAATTTTCCAAGTTTTCCTCTTTTTTTTCTTTTATGCAAAGTTCCTGGTATTTTTTGAGACACAGCAGAACAAAAGGCCCCTCTGAAGTGAGCTGCAGAACTGCATCTCAAGCAATCATATAGTTTGAGCTGTAAGCACAACTTCACAAATGGGTGAGCAAGCAACAAATTTTCAGGAAAAGATGTCATTTAAGTTCCAGGTTATCAAAGTGCATAGTCACTCTAAGAGTTATCTAACCTTTAATTGCCATTAGAACAATGACTCTGCCTACAAAATGAAACTGGATCAAAGTAAGCAAAACCAGCTGTTAGTGATTTGAGAAGAAATACAGCAATTTCCACACTACACCTCAGCAATGGGAACATCTGCAAGTGTTGAAACGAATGGTTTAATCTTTAGTAAGACTTCTGCTTATGAAGAAAATTCATACATTCGAACTCCATTTAGTTTAATGCACAACATCTTAAGATCAGCAACCAGCAAAATGCCATAAGATCTGCAAGGGCATAAAGCTTTACTGTAACATGACATTGTGACTGTGATCAATCCATTGGTTTGGGTGTCTCACTTGGATGGGAAACCTCACAGGAACTATATGTGATGGCCATTTGCCTTGTCAAATCTACCACAAGCGTAACTGGCAGGAATATTCAGAACACTTGCATTGTAATTGCATGGAAACCTCTTTTTACAGTATTTTTATTGCACTGTCAAAAAAAGGCATCCTGTGAACAGTATTGGCTCTTTAGCCTAGTGGAGGTGCAGATTGAGAGGCTGACTTACCTGTGGCATCAGCCTCTTGGTGCTCTATGTTATTTCCAGTATCAGGAGGGGGTGGCACAATGGCTTGCCTGTCGGCTTCTGGTATCTCATCTCCACTATCAAAGTCAAACTGTTCTCCCTCGTCCTCATCCTCATTGTTCGTACCCACAGCTCTTGGTTCACGCTCTAGAACTGTGCAGAAAGACATGCTTTTGGTTGTTTATTCTTAATAATGATTTCATGGGAGCAAGTGCTCCACATTACAAATGAAGCTTATACAATGAACCCTTAGATTTTTGGGTTACTGGAACAGAACAAAAGCTCCTTGACGTGTTGATAACCTCATGCAGTTTTCAATAAATCCTTCAGTGTAAACAAGAAAATTACTTGGAAAGTAACTGAGATGTGATAATGCAAATACCCTTGGTTTTGTTGTAATGACCCAAAACATTTTCAGGAAAACCCTTTAACAGTCAATTCTTTAAATGAGAAAAGTTCACAGGTCAATTTATTTGTACAGGGACTTTGGGACTTTATAACTTCATTTTTCCTTTCTAACTCAAACTCCTAAATCTGTTCTCTCTTAACAGTGTCCAATGCCAGGGACAGTAACTTTCTTCACATACTTGATGACACCAGCAGATCGGTTTTTCTACTCCAATCTGCAATGGTTTTAAACCAACAACTTCATGCAGCCCTACTACCACACACAAGGTGCACTCTGGTGAAGGTGGGGAGGGCTGACTTTTCAGTTCTTACCTTTCAAGAAATAACGGCTGAAATAATTACACTTTAGTATGGGTAGGAAGTATGAATGTGGAGGGGTTTTGTCTTTGCTTGTGAAGACACTGTAGCACAGATTTGGCACTGTACATCGGGCTGGGGAGCAGGAACAGGAAGAAGTGCAGGGCAGTTTCCCTCCATGCTACTGTGGAAAATCCACAGAGATTTAAGCCGCCTCATGTATCTACATCATAAAACCATATACTAAAAAAGATAAAGATGCAAACACACCAACGGGTTATTAAAATATACCTGAAGTTGAAAAGGTTCCCCCTGCCTCCTCTTTCAGGTAACAAAATGAAAAATAAAAGTCTTGCAAGGGCAATTGGATCTCCTGAGTCATGATGATATTATCAGCTATTCGACCATCCAGGACATGTGTTTTATCTTTATGATAAAGCCCACACACACCACAGCTTTAGACTGCTTAGATTGTCATGGTAATCAGCATTCCAGCCAAGGCTTCTGTTTCTTCAGGCAGGCTGAGCCAGCATATTTTACCATAGCCACAAATAACAAGATCTTTCATGCAGGCTCTCTGCAGGAGAAAAAGTGAACTAATTGTAAAAAATAGTAAGGAACAAAAAAAGGGGTTATTCTGCATTTATTGTCATGGTTTACAGCTCAGGCAGCAGGACATTTAATTTCATTCTGATGCCCTTTAAAAATCCCTCTGTATGAACTCAGCCTTTGGATTAAGGCTTCTCATTTTTTGCTTTTGTTCATTAGCAATTCTATTGTACCCTGAAAGATGCAAGAAATCCTGCAGAGCTCTTCGAAGTGATTAAAGACAAACACAGCATTCTCCTGAATCAGCATTCATCTGACTAGATTGTACTACTTGTTGCTTGACTGTAATGAAGAAGAGAAGGAAAAGGGGGAGATAATGTTTTATCTCCAGGGTTTGTTTTTTTTTTCAGGTTTTTTATGTTTTCAGTATCCCTGCACACTTCAAATTTGGAAAACACAAACACCTGAAATGCCAAGTAAAGTGGTTTCTGACATTACCAGTGTGTGAAGTGTTGGCTACTCACTCAGGTTAGGCAGATAAATAAGTAGATGGCAGATACAAGCAGTTAAGAGACACAAAGCCACCATTTTTCACAGAATCATAGAATTTAGGTTGGAAAAGACCCTTAAGATTGAATCCAAACATTAAGCCAACACTATGAAGTCCATCACTAAACCATGTCCCCAAGCACCATATCTACGTGCCTGCTAAATACCTCTAGGGATGGCGACTCGGCCACTTCCCTGAGCAGCCTTTTCCAGCGCTTGACAACCCTTTCGGATGTACTTGTGCTGCTATCTGCCCCTCCTCTCACTGTACTGTGTAAGTGAACCACAGCAACAACCACTTCAAATACATGAAGCAGCTCTGTATGGTGGGAGAAGGGGGAAGATGAGGTTACTGGAATGAGTTGATCATATGTGCAGGATTAGGCCACTTGGGAAACTGAAGCGTTGCTGGAGAAAGGCTCATCTGAGAGGTATGAACCCCCCAGCTCAGTGGAGGTGAATTCTCAACGCTGGAAAAAAAAAAAAAAAAGTGTTGTATATGCTGACAAAACATCTGAGCCACGCAGGGGAACATCATGGGAGCAGCAGGCACATCTGAGTTTCTGGGCCTGTTAGGTTAGAGAGCATCTGGATTCTGCATAAAAGGTAACTTAGGTCTCAGGTGCCTGGTAACTCTCCACTCTAACACTTTCCCTCTGATACAATTCCCCAGGCACCCAAGTCCTGTGCAGTGCTGTTTGTCAGACAGCCAAGATCTGGCACTAGGGATAAAAAAGGTAATTTGAGACACTACAAGCAAAACTAATGACTTGGGACCCAGAAGCAAAATCTGGTCAACCAATGCATAATTTCCCTTCAACATGCCCTCCCTATTTCCTCTAAAACAAGCAACCCACCCATGTTTCATAATGATGAAAAGAAATCTTAACATAGGAATTGATTTTCTCAACTAGAGTAAAACAAAAATTGGAGGTGCCGCCTAAATTTTTTCTGTCATGGTTGTTAGCACTGCCCTGTTTCATTCATTCCAAAACATTTCCTTTGCATCATAAGACACAAAACCCTATAATGGAACACTGCACCTGGAAAGATCCTCTAATAACTTCACTTAGGGAACAGCAGGTGAAGAGCACAAAAGATACAAAAAAGGAAAAAAAAGGGAGAAACTTCTTTCTCAGATTACATGTCCTTTAGAAAGGGCAGACTGAGACAAATATCCTCATTTCAGAAAGTTTTAAAACTTCATTTTAGCTTTACATCACTTCTGCATCTGCTTAATTCTGCAGGTACAAACTTTAAACTTTTAAATTTGCAGATTCCTTCCACCCATACTTAACAAAAATATTCTCCTTTAAACTTTTAATCTCCAGGGCATACTATTTTATTTGACAGAGAAAGTATTTTAACAACAAAAATAAAAACAGGGTGGGGTTTTTTTGCTTCAACTTAAGAGCTGCTTATCATTGCAGATAAATACAGATTATGTCATTCAAAAAAAGACAAACTCCTCTTTTAAAAATATGTACTTTTCCCACCGTTCTTTGTGTCATGTCACAACAACACACAGACAAAAGCACTTGTGAAATGTTACAGTTAGGAAAACACAGCAGAGTTAGACTCGGGCTGAATGTGGCCACTAAAACCCACCATAAATCTTGCAAAATTTCATGCTCACGAAGAAAGCCCCAGTTCCACCTAACCTTTACCTGCAAATCAAAAGGATCAAAACAAAAAGCCCACTTCAGGGCAACAGTGGTTGCAGAAAAAAAACTGAGGCTGAGGGCTGTGTGAAGGGGGGAATTTCAAAGGCACCCTCGCCTGGAGAAAACACCTAAAGGACAACCTTCTTTTCTTTTTTTTTTAACATACAATTAAAATTCACCTTTTTTTTTTTTTAAGTAATAATCACAGACTGCTTAGCATTACAGAATCTGTCTGGAATTACTTCAAATAATTAAATTAGTTACTAAAAATCCAATTTGACCTTTTACCACTACTCACATCCATAACTTTATGTGTGCCAACCAGAGCAATGAGAATACAATAATTGATTAAACTTTTTCATCTTATGCCAATACCCCTTTGAAGCTCTGCAAATGCTTCAGGGAAATTCTTGCATTTCTAAAAATTTCTATTTGGAGTTTTAAAGCATGAAAAAAAAATCTGATATAATGGGAAAATTGTCTTCAAGTTAAATTAAGTGTGAAAGTGCTAATGTAGAATTAAAAAAAGGAATATATACTCTCATGATGGTTAGCACAACACACAGATTTATGACTTTTTTCTTTGATATGTTATTCAGTAAAATGACTTAAGCTGCCTTCAAAAACAAGCTCACTTAGGCTGTGTTTACAGAGACCTGCTGGGGCATAAGAAAATTTAAACAAATTTTGGCCGTTCTGCCAATTGAGAAGCATTCTTGGCACCATCTGCTTTTCCATTCATTATCTTTAGATTATTTATAGTTCAATGTAATACAGCTACGGAGTTAAAAGAGTGACATTCATTTTAAAGGCCAGATTAGGCTAGTGAAGCTTCATTTATAGTTTTCTTAAACCATTTATTTTAGCCACACAGAAGTAAAACCAAATAACTCTGCACTTACTATCATGTGCACTTTCAATACAAATGTGAACACAAAGGGGGAGCAAGAAAAAGCACCCCAAATCAGAGATGGTCCTGAAGAAGTAATCTGAGTTACTTCAATGAAAAACTATGATAAAGGAAGAAAGAAATAGAACTCCAAGCACAAGCAGTTCAGCAGTCTGGAGCCCAGTAACAACAGACCTGGGAGCAGTGGACATGAACAGGCACATGGCCATCAAGAAACATGAATACTTTAAGCTATGTTTGAAGGTTTGCAAAATAGTTTTAGAAACAGAAGAGAATAATGAAAATAAACAATAAAAATAATAGAAGAGGAAATGTGTCGATCATATTTTAAATGACTCACTAAACATTTTTAGTCACTTCTACCATATGAATACCTTACACAGACTGAGCAAAATAAGTATACAATGCTTCAAATGGAACACATCTGGTTATTTTTTAATGACAAAATATGAATACAACTGAACCTAAAGCAGACTGGCAGGAGCTGCTTTCTCTTATTACAATGTGCAGTTTTAAAACATTTATCTTTTTCAATTATGTTATTTTGGATTGCAACAAGACACTTAGGACTGCATAGACACACCTTCCTTCAAACTGAATTCCCCAAACATTTCCACTTTTTACAAATACTTGAGCACCTTGAAATACACAAACCTTTTCAGTAAAAGAAATATTTAAAAGTTTACCATCTCATACTACTTTTAGTATTTATAAAATTTGATAACTTATACAGTTTACAAGTCAAAACAAACCAGCAGGCTTAGCAATCTGAGTACTTTTTAACCTTGATATATCTGGATATTCTCTGATAAGATACGCTTCCCTTTACCATCCCATCTTTCTAGACAATGAAAACCTGCCCAGCTCCTTAAAAGTAAGTGTACAAGGCACTACGTAGAAATAAGAACTGGAAATGTTCAGATATCAAGAAATGACTGAATTTTTAAAGTTATAATTACTTTTGTAAAGCTAGCCATTTGGGTCCAAATACACCATTCTGACTGTGCTCCAGAATGAACAGGATCTCAGACTGTTCACTTTTATTTCAGGTGAAGTTTCATAGAAGAGGCTGGATATTTGTCAGGAAGCTGCACCTTGTGTTAAGAAACACTCATGCCTGCAGAAGTTCCCCAATTTGGGCAACTTGTAAACTTTTGGAAAATGACAACTGCTTCATACTCAGCAGAACCTCGACAACAGATTTGAAGAAATTCAGTCACCACTGGAGAGCCTGTCATTTTTCCCAGCTTTTAAGCACGGATTAGGCTGCATCGCTACAGCTAGGAGGCACCACGCTATTTTCAACCCACTCTCCTTTCCCACTTGTGACCACTAGCTCTTCAGCATCAGGAGAGAAAACTGAAGTTAAACATTCCTTCACTCTGGTACCCGGCTGACACGTTGCTCTTAGGCCCTTCCCAAAGGACTCCTGTACTGGTACCTGTGCAGGTAGAGGCACAAGGTGCAGGGCAAGAGGAACCCCAGAGGAGGAAGCCTGGCTTTTAGGAGTAAGTCCTTCTGTAAATGCTGCTCTTTACAGACACTTCCAAGTCACGTTTGATGTCCACCAGCAAATTCTTGGCATCCAAAAATCAGCTCCTCACACAGTCATGCAGGTGGAAAGTGTCTATTTTGTTGGGGGAAAAGAAACATCTGAAACAAAACTGTGCATGCAAAAACACATGCGTGAGCACTCCTTCCCATGGGAAGCAGATCAGAGCCAAGGACTTTCATTCCCCTTGCACTTGCAGTTGTGCTAAGCTGTTGCTGCAGGAAGCCCAGGTCCCTGTGGTCCAGGCACGCTGCTAATTACACACAGCTCGCACACACACCCAAAGCATGACCACAACGTCAGCGCTACAAGTGTTTGTGGAAAACAGTTACTAAAAAACCCTAACCAAACTAAACAGTACACATTCATGCAAAAAGTGTTTCCAGTGGAAACAAAAGCAAAACCACACAAATTAACAAGATTTCCCTGCAAATAAACTACAAAGAAATAAGTACAAATGCCTCTTTAGTATTTCGCAAATACACACATTACATACTAATTATGTTGTCAAGCATGTACAACAGATATTATTATTCTGAATAAAAAACAAATTCAAAACCAGAGTCAAAAGAGCGATGAGTCTGCCTGCTCAAGTTTCAGAGAGACTCCTAACAACAGCATGTCTAATACTAAAAAATTGCATTCCCTGAAATAAAGTCCAGATCTCTGGATGTTAGGAAAGACTGACAAATAGCAAAACCCCCTGAACTTTACAAACTACTTGCAGTGCTAAAAATTTAAGCTTTAGTTAGCTAAAATTTAAAAGAACCAAGCTGCAAAAAAATCAAAATACTAAAATAAAAACATTAGACATGAACCAGACTGTCCAGAGAGTAGTGGCACCAACACAAGCAGACTTGTACTCCTTTGTAACTCCTCAAGATGGTTTTAGTGCTGGCTATGCTATAACCAGAAAGGCTGCCATGTAAGAATCAGCATTTTGTGACCATTTACTTTAGCTGCCTCTATTCTCAGCACACTGGTGACACTGGCACTGCCTGCACAGTTAAAAACATAGATTGGGCCTGGTCCCGAGCAGGTCTTTTCCACCTCAGCACCTTGTTAGTCAATATTGACATTAAAATTTCACAAAAAAATTTTGCTGATGCTGTAATGAAAGCATGTACAGACATTATGTGGAAATCTGCATAAATGCATGGGAGATCCCTCTCTGTGCTGAAAGGCATCTATCTGTATTAAAGGCTACCAGCTTTCTATTAGTAATAAAGAAATACCAATACACTTAACAATACCGAGGCCACCAGTCTGAACTGGGATAAATGCCATGAGATACAGCAGTCACATCACAGAAGCCACGTCTCTGCCTGATGTGCCTGTTGGTGATGTCAGTGCTGATGACAGAGGCACAGCCAAGCTCACCCTCAGCTTGCGTGTACATGAACCACTGAACTCACCTACAACATGCTGTCAAAATGGAACAGGAAAAACAGACAGCTTTAATAAAACAGAAATCAAAGAGCAGAAAACTGCAAAGTCATTGAGAAAATGAAGTATCCAGCTCTGGCAGTGAAAGGACAGAGGGTGTTGGCTAACCACAGGAATATCATGTGAAGGAAAAAAAAGAAAAATTTCTAGGCAATGTAGTTTTGACCATATAGTTGATATATTTGTGAAAAAGTAACTATTTTTAAGGCAATTTCCACTAGTGAGAGCAGTCTAGCTTGTTATTTATTTCTACACTTCTTTTGCCTATCAGATATCTTCTATTAATATTTCATTTTCAAAACAGTTACCCTTACTTTGAAGCAATTTCTGTTTAATGGTTTGAAGCATATACATTTCTCTAATACAGTCCATTTAACTCTAATTAGCAATATAAAACTGTTGTATCATCTGATAATACCTTGGCCTGAAAGCTCTTTAAGAGTAATTAGGAGTCCCATGAAGCAGAAAGCAGCAGAAAGACACCCTGGAGACCTGAAACAGGGAGCAAGAGATCCCCGTTCCACAGAAAGTAAACATAAAGTTCAGGTACACAAACTGATTATTGTACTGAAAAGGAGGCTGAAACCCAACCAGAGCAAAAGCATGAGTATCTTAGCTCTTGGATTGTGTTTAGCAACATCTTTCTACCAGGGTGACACATTCTGTGTATGAAGTAGCAAAAGATTTTACTTAATTTTTGGATCATGTTTCTTCCTCTACCTTTCCAGCAACCCTACATACTTCCTAGACTGAACCTTCAGATGACCTAGGCAAAGGGATGCCTAAATTCTGGGTCACTGGTCCAAGCTTTTCTCCAGCAATGTCAGAACTGAAGCACTTGCTGGCACATCCCAAAAGCAGAACTTGGAACAGCTAAAAGCATCTGACTTCCAACAGATGCTGACACTGACTGTTCATATGTTTAGCCTCCTTCCAGAGCAATTGCCCAGGTGGGGCTCAGAAGATGCACACGGTCTCAGGGATCTGTTTATCTCTTTGGATACACTGGCAAAAGTTCCTATTTCCCAACAACTCCATCTAACACCCAAAGCACCACATGCAACCTGTTCACACATTTACAAGTGACTTAGATTCAACTGTTTTCTCCTCATTGTATTCTGGACAAGGAAACAAACTATAAATTAAATTTTACACCAACTTACCGTATCTTTTACTACACAAAAATGGACACATAGAACAGAATGGTTTTTAGTAAATCCAGGACAACACTGGAAATATTTTGGATTTCAGCTGGCTTCTCACCTACTCATTGCTATTGTTACCACTTCACCCAGCCTAAAGAGAACTATTCAGATAGACTGAATTGTAAACAAAGTATAATATATGCAAAATTTAACAAATCCATTATCCCAGCAGCTAACGGGGAGGGAGTTTAATAGCATCCCCTTTCTCAGTATTTTTTTTATTATTGTTTTAATACCTCTTGTTCCTCTTTGCCCTAATATACTAAGGTCCTGTTACAGCTCAAAAAAAGATACCTGTGGAATTCAAGCAAACTCATGAAAACAGTAATTCTTACATGATTGAACTCTGAAATACAACACCCTTTTAGCACAGCTTCTACCAGAAATTCTACCACTTTAGTGGATACTGGCTTGAGCTGGGCAACAATGGTGTTTCCTTCGGACTTTTCAGTCCATCAGCCTCAGAGTCCTACTCACTACCTCCTTTTAGTTACCCATGGAGTGGGAAGAAAACTCTGCCTCAGTGTGCACACTGTCCCTAGAGAAACCTGCACCAGTTTAACAGAAGATTGTTCAGAAGCCATCATTCTTTCACCTAAAGAAAGTTATTGAGCTCAACAACAACAGAGTATTTAACGATGAGATATATTCCTGCAACAATCCTCCTTTGTCAGATTAAATCATCTTCTGTATCCATTTTAATGAAACTATGACAGGGTCACATTTCCTCGAAAGATAATTTCAATGAGAAAGAAAAAAAGAAAATCTATATAGGGGGCTGAAGGAGTTTTCTCCCAAAAATGTTTATCAAGTATGTTTTCCTCAAATGATTAGGGATACTTTCAGTTCCTCTCTGCAACAAAAGCAACCAGCACCTAATATATGTTTCATTGAACAATTCAGAAACTTTAAGTTGTCATAATGCAAACAAGCTTTTACCCATGCTCATGTACAAGATAAGAAAGTTATAATAATGTATAAAAAAGCTTATCTTTCTGTAAACTATAGAGTAGAATCTTTACAGAGGCTATAGGCGTGGTTAGTGAGTATTTATTAGGATCAGTGAAACAGAATTAAAGAACTCCAAAAAGAAAATAAAAATCCTTCAGTTCTTTGCCAGCAATTTATCCCAGTCAGGTAATGATAGATATAAGCCCTAAACAGGCAAAAGAAGCAAATCAAAAAATAACTCGTCCCTCTCCATATATGTTGGCTCACTAATTGAAATTAAAATTTCAGAGCTCAGCTTAGATAACTTTCATAAAAAGAATACCTAAAACTCAGCACAAATTCCTTTACTTTTTTGTTTGTTGGTTTGTATTTTTAATACTCCAGATCAATGATCAAGCCTTGTCGCAATCCCTTGAAAGGCCTTTATCTCATCATCAAGGTACTCTTTCTGATCAACATGTCTGGGCCTTGTCCCTGCACACAGCTAACAAGTTCAGCCCAGCAGTAAAATCACCTCACAGAGCAGCTGAGTAAACAGGGAAAGAAAAAACAAACTATAACTTACTAGTCAGAAAGAAAACACCAAGTAATATACAATAATAAAGTCAACATTCAAGAAATCCATAATAGTAAATCACATTTTATCATTTAACACATTATATTCACCTAGGAAAGGTTTTTTACTGTTTTTCTTCAAAATAAAATAAGATATAATTGTATCTATGTATACTGTGTTTTCTTTGTGGAGGCTAAAACTGGAAACAAGCCATTTATTAATCTATTTATTTTCTATTATTTTGTTTTTCCCAACACTCAAATACACTTGGTTAGAAGAAAAACCACATAATTAGGAGTGACATGTGACACCATAACTGGTTTTAGCAATAGGAATTTTCTCGTTACTCTTTGTTACACAACTTGTCTGAATTGTCACAATGAATAATTGATCCTTACCTTAAACAATGCATTTTCCTTCATTTACTGAGAGAAATGTGACCTTCAGAAATAAATAAATTGTTCTTTTACAGATGGGATGGCAGACACCAGCAAGCTATTGCCAGCTTCAAAGACAAGGAACCATTCATAATTACAATTCATATTCTGTTCTCATTCTTCTGAAATCTTGGCTCTCCTTTTAGCATCATTTGTAACTGTCTGTATGCTGAAAATAGATACCTAACAGGGTTGTTTAGCCCAAGACCAACTCCATTCATAGCTACAGTTTAACTTAAGCAATGTTCTTATTTCAATCCCCAAATCATAGTAAGTAAATACAATTTATGACCAGTGTTCTCCACTTTCATAAATTAAATCATTAAACATCTTTTTGATATTATAAAAGCCCGAATTCAACCACCACTTGTTTCAGTCAAAAATTAGCTTTTTAAAACAGTTTAAAGTTTGAGTTACAAAATCATTCAAAAAACAGCACAAAAGTTAAATAAATACATACAGGACAAAGAAGGAAAAGCATCTCCCAAAGCAGAAAAATACAGCTGTCTCTACAGCAACTAGGGTTAGGGTTAGGACAGCAGCTTTCCAGCAGCTCCTTACTAGGGTTAATCAAAAATTATTTATAAGGGTTTGGGTTTTTGTGGGGTTTTTTTGTTTGGTTGGTTTTTGTTGATAGAATATGTAAAGTCATCCCATTGGAAACTTTTCTGAGAGTATATTTGTTTCTACTTCACTATAACCCAGAGACTCAAACTGGACTTCCTTCTCATTGACAGAGGAACTAGGACTATTTTAGTGTTCCAGCACTGGCAGGCAAATGACAAAAAATAACCATGGAAAGACACAATCACAGAACTGAATTGCATACAGGATATCCAGATTTAAGTCCTTGGCCTCCTTGCTCTGTGTGTCTCCACATCAGGAAATATCCCACTCAGAGCTCTAGAGAGCTGATCATTTGTATAAAAATGTGTACAAAATGCTTTTACAGTAAGTGCCTAGGAAATATCCTCAGTCTATTTTCAGTTTAAAAAAACCAACTTCAATGTCATTGAAGAACATTTTAAATCCCAAATTTGAGCATAATAAGGTTTCTGACCCAGCTTCAACCAAGGTACTGGGGACAGTGGTGTGGGTGAGTGGACACCCAGCTCTCCACTACATTTGGTCTTTAAGGGCACCTCACACTTCTGAAATAAAGAGTTACAATTGATTCTCTCTCAGGTAAAGAGTGTACTGGCAGTAATATGAAGACTATGCATATAAATTTATTCTCATAAAGTCCTTGTACAGACACTGAAATTTCAGTATTTGACTTTTAAATTTTAACATAAATGATATGTTAATTTTCTGTAAATATGAAACAAAACATATCACCCACTCATGATTCAAGAACCATACTGCATTGCAGCCATGCTCCAAATCTCATCACAGTATATTAATCTACCTTGATAGACTCAACTAATTACAGAACAGAGATTAAAACTTATTTTAAGTCTTAAAACTGTTGTAAAAGGCAACTCAGTGTAGGACAACTGGGATGAATTGTTGGCAATTATACTCAATATGAAGAAAGACACCCAGTGCTTTCTAATAATTTTCACAGAGAAACCATGAGGCATAGTGTCGTGTACCACAAACACTGAGAGAGAGATATTCAGAGATGAAAATGCAAAACTAAGCCTATTTGACACAGAAAGCACACTCCACTCCCCACCCTCCATCTTCCCTTGGGCAAGAAGGTATTTGTCAGGTATCCATCCTGCCAAGCAAACAAAGCTGGTTTTCCTTTGGAAACAGGCCTGGATAAACACCCCTCAAGTCCTCACCTAAAGGAAAGGATTTCCCCTTTGTAAGATAACCAGGTGTTTTCCAAGAAGAGGAATGAAAAAGAGCCAGAGACAACATCTTCTAATAAAGTAGCAGCACAAGCACAGACGATCACACGTGAACACTGTCCTAGCATTAAAGATTCGATCTCCAGTCCTAGTTGGTCAGTGTGAAGGTAAGTCCTCTATAGGAAAGACACAATGTGATCCCCAATTCTCAGAACTACCAGCTTTGTAATTCCCCCTCCCTGCACAGTCTGCAGCACATCCTTTTCTTATCTAAATGGGCTTGGTTAAGGACACACCATCACAGTAACCAATTAAAAACAGAACTTACAGCCATGATAAAATTTTCCATTTCCATTTAGCTTTTAAGAAAGGATTTTTTTTTTGTTGATAGAACAAGATTCATGCTCTATTTTATTTCACAAAATACCCATGGAAATCTTTCATGTTTGAAATATTAAATATCCACTCTTCATGCATAAATTCATATGCACAGACACACTAAAGAAGGAAACACAAACTAGACATATCATCTCAACTGACCATTTTGGAAGTATTTTTGGATTTTATTCTTTGCCAAGGAAGCCTTAGCATTTAGCCCACTCCAACTCCTTCCTGGTAGCTAACACACACATTCACTTAACATTTACAGAGGAAAACACCAGGGAAATTTTAATCATAGGTTAGAAGAAGAAACTCTTTAATGCAGTCTAGAGGACAGAACATAGGGACATTAATTTTTCCAAGTTACTCAGTATTTGAATTTGCTCTGAGGTAGGGAAATTAACTAGCACAGACTTGCCACTGCCTAATTAGCTATGCATGAATGGAATGTCCAAACACCAAAGAGAAGATATGTTACATAAGCATAATAAATTAAATAAATATGTTACATTCCATTCTTTCCTCTCATGAAGTTTTTCCTTATCAAATAGTGGCAGAAGTAGCTTTATTAGTGACCTAACTGTTTCTTTATTTAAACAAGGGTCTAGTGTCAGATAGCTGTGGCTAATGAAAAGACATTATTTAACATTGCATGTGAAAGCTACACAATTAATTCATTCTTACAACATCCCCATGACAAAGATGAAAGTTCACTATCATTTTTCCCTGTTGTATACATTAGGATTGATACAAATAAACCTGTGGAATTTACTTGTCAAAACCACAGAAAACTTACTTGACAAGAATAAAATTGAGAATTACAGTGCATGGTATACACTTGTAAATGGAAAAGCAACCACACAACTACAGCTACCTTTGTTTGGACAGCAAATAGGTAAAAGTGAAAAATTCCCATAATATCATAAGAATGTTTTAAAAATAAATAAAAGCCATTGATTTAATCTGTGGCCCCAGTGTAGGATTTTATAATCATTATGCAAAACCTAAAAATATTTTCTTATGATGTAGTGAGAATGAGGCTGGGTGCAGAACCCTTTGTGACAAGTTCCAATAACCCACCCATGTACGCACTTGTCTGAAAGTACTGACAGGTGCTGCTCATCCCTCCTGAACAGACCCATGGGTGGCCAGTGCATTTGCATGCAAAAAAACCCCCTCAGTTATTACAAAAAATACTGTATGTTGCTTTCCTTTAGTTGTTATATGTATTTGCAGTTGTACTTGGCCCTAAAATCCTCGCTTTATTTCCTCTTGCAAAATGGGAAATGAGAACTATCTAGAAAGTAAACTAAAGTGTATTTCAGTGTAATTAAAATTTATCTTCACTGATAATCCCTTAAATATGTTTTTTAAGAGAGTCAGCAATGGCAAAGTAAAAAAAACATACAAGTTCCATTAGTTTCCAATCAAACTTCTTGGGATGAGAGGAAAATCACATAATACTTTGAGTTGGAAGGGACACACAAGGATCATCAAAGTGTAACACTTGTCCCTGCACAGGACAGCCCCAGGAATCACACCATGTGCCTGAGAATGTTGACTCAAAGCTTCTTAAACTCTGTCAGGCTTGGTGCTGCTTCCTGGGGACCCTGTTCCAAAATTAAAAAAACAGTGGGTGAAGTTCAATAAGGCCAAGTGCCGGGTCCTGCACTTTGGCCACAACAACTCCATGCAGCACTACAGGCTGGGCACAGAGTGGCTGGAAAGCAGCCAGGCAGAAAGGGACCTGGGGGGACTGATTGACAGGAAGCTCA
>JAWWEV010000115.1:95747142-95761628 GCA_035583235.1 Hafferia zeledoni
AGGTTCACAGTTGAACGTTTTTATTCCTTCCTCACCAATCAACATGTCTTAACAATGTTCATTGGAACAAGTTATTCTGCTTTGGTAGTTGGGCTCTTGCTTCACAGCGCTAGTCATGAAGGTTAGTCTTAAGTGGTGTTTCTGGTTTACCCAGCATCTCTAGTCCTTCTTTCTCATTTCTCACACAGTTACCTCCAGTGCCTCTTCAGAAATCAACGGAAAATCTCATATCTGTCTCATGGAATATACGATTATCATTTTGACATTTTATTTAGCTCCAGATAGTCTCTCCTGAATAGAAACTAGGGGCTTTACCAGCAGGCAAAATGATGTTTGTCAAATTAGAACAGGTAGTGACTGGCCTACCGGTGGGTCTGCTACAAGGGTTTGATTCCAGATTATCACCTCAGACCATCTCTCAGTTATATCTGTAGAGAGCTGCAAACAGTTCCTGTGAAAACTATCTGAGGTAAAGTCAAGGACCTTGCAATTATTGTTTGGCAAGAGTGGGTAAAAACTAGGAACACTTCTGTGGCCTCAGTCAGTAATCTGGTAAGTTTACTTTTGGGGATTTCAGTAAAATGACAGCAAATCCATCATGGTATGAAGATTCTTGACAGCTTAAATGGCTTCTTGGAATAAGCAGCCTGTAAGAAGTAGAAAAGATGGAAGGTGACAAAATATTTTCCTGTTTTCAACTTGATCCCAATGGAGACATTAGGTTATTTCAACAGTTGCAGTATTGTGCAACAATGACAACAGTATAAAGCAACAATTAGTATTAAAAATGAAGAGAAAAATTGTTTTCGTTACAACATTTTGCTAGGAAGAGTTGGAAGAAATGTAATTTATGTTTATAACACCAGCTGAGAATGAGCTGCTTTAATGGCAGGTTATTCTAGACCTGCAAAAGATGGAAATATTTTTAAATTTATTTAATCTATTTAAATTTATTTAGAATAAGAAGATTCTTACCAGTTACTTCATGTGTTTTTAAAAATAAGTTCTACAAACACATACTAATATAAGTAAACAGCAGTTATCCTGTCTCTTTTAATCTTTAATGCAGTTTTTAATTTAACTAAGCCTCTGCTGACAAATCTTCCTAATACCTCTTTTCTCCCCAAACCTAGCTTTATATGCAGTGGTCAAGAGTCAAGCATTTGATGTCTACCACAAATCTGTCAGAGTGTGAAGTGAGCCCAGAGTTTTCATTATTGTCTGCTATTTAATGCATTGGTGTGGTTTGCTGAAAAAGAAGACATTATCCAGCAAATGACCGCTGAATTTATTTATACCAATTCATGGCCAGGCCCTGTGTGGGCTTTTTCCATTTCTTTTTATTTCATCCTTTCTGAATTTTCACTTTCAGTAAAATATAAATGGGCCTTTTCACTATTTTGATAAACTCTTACTGCTACAGTGAGTTCATCACATAGTTTAATGTGAAGGGTAAAACTTAAGGCCTTTCATTAATATTCACAGAGGGGAAAAAATGCATTTCAACAGTGAGAAGAGAGAAAGAGAAATGTGTTACAGAATTCTCTGCCAAGTTATTTTCTTCTACTTCTAGAAAGCTTAATCAGAAACCCACTGAAGTAAATCATAACAGGTTATGGATATAAGCCATTATAGTAGTATTTTAAGTACTTTAAGGAGATTTAAAGGGAAAGACACAATCAACAAATCATGGAATTTAAAATAAATAAGATTTTATATAATCTTACCCTTTGCACATCAGCCCATAAGAGATTTTTAGAGTATCTTTTGAATCAGCTGGTTTAATCCAAAGTAAATATCTTCTTTAAAGTTTCCTAGAAATCAGCAAAAAGGATCTCCCAATTAATACCATGAAAAGAAAGGCTGCACCACAAAACTACAGTTCTTGGTCCTATTTGGCTACAGGTTCATCAGTTACCAGAGACAGCCCAAACCCAGCAGTATGTCGCCAGGTGCACACACAGGGGCAGCTCGTTCTGCAAATTGCTAAGTACTATGCAAGACCACCAGAAGTAACATATTATGGAAGTTTGAGAGAAATTTCTGATGGAAAAAGGAAACAAGTTTCTTTTGCCTCACTTCTCTCTAAACAATTTGATTTTGCAATTAGTAATGGCCTCTCAGAAGCACAAACAATCTTTTCAAGCGTTGTTCTTGGAAGAGTTAACACTCAACTTTGTCAATATTTCACTGGGATTCCTTGCAGTGAAAAAACACGAGTAAGTTTTTGTGGATTGAGGCTGTGATCTATAAATCTATGTGTAGACACTTCCTCAAGTTCAAAGGACTAGGCTGTGGCATGACCCCACTGGTAACCAGCAGGCTATGGTGGTATGAAGGCTAAGCTGTGCTGCAGTTATTTACCCACCCTCCTTCCTTTGGAAATGATGATGCTACAGCACAAGGCTTTGTCTGTTCAGTAGGTGTGACCAGTATGCCAGAGAGAGGTGTTAGTTACTGTTTGCTGCATCCTTTTATTTCAGAAAGCTTAGGCATTTGAAGATACAGCACAAGGAAAATCAGAATATATATTGCATACTTTTGTAGTTTCACAGTGATGGAGACTCCTAAATTAAACAGGCCCCAGTGTAATGATTAACTTCTTACTAGACACTGTCTTCTCACTTCCACAGAATTTGACAACTTCCATAAGTGTGAAGTCAGCTGGTTTTCTTGTTCTTGAAAAAAGAATCCTCATTCTATGAATATTTAACTGATTTTTAGCCTTCCTATGTCTTCCATTACATCATTTTGCAATAAATTATGTTAATAAGGGCCAAGCCCCACTGACAGTTACAGGAGAGGTCTTCCCTGTAATCAGAGTACTTTTTTTCTATGAAGGTGACCATCTGGACTGAACTTTGTGCTGAAGTTGATATATTTGTGGATCAACAGAATAGTGGTACCTGCTTACACAAGCTATAGAAAACAATGGCCCTAATTTTTTATGTTATTGGGAAAGAAGACCAAAGCCCCCATGCATCAGGCACATCTTATATATAGGAAATCCAAATGAAATTTATGTCTAAAAGAAAGAACAAGCTGAAGACAAAAGAAGACAATTAAGTAGTCAACACCTCTGTTCAAAGGAGACAGTTTTGACAGTGTCAAGGTGCAGGATCTCTGCTGTTCCATCACTTCCAATGGATAGGCTATTATCAGAAAGTAGATTTTAGCTGCGAAGTAATTCTGTTTCTGATTTGATCTTGAGATAATTCCAGATTTTCTATTAGCTCTATTAGTTGGTTAGAAGATGGTGCTAGTAACACCAAGGTTGCAGGTTTGATCTCTGTATGGACTATTTACTTAAAAGTTGGACTACAATATCCATGTGAATCCCTTTCAACTCAGAATATTCTGTGAAATAAAATGTCCCTCAGGAAATATTTTTCACAAAGAGAGGTGAAATAAGTGTGCACAATGAAACTTCCCTTAAGGTCTTTTAGCAGGAGTGAGCTCACTTTTCCTTATAAAATGAAATCTATATTTACCTATACTACCAGAAATCAAGCTGACTATCAAGAAGGTAGAAGGTGTGCTCATAAAATTATTTTCGGAGAGTTTACTGAGCAATCAGCCTTTCAGCACATATAAAAGAACTCTGTACTGACTAGGCAGTAGATTTATCTTTGCTAAGGTTAAAGTTTCATTCTGCTGAAGTGAATGGATTTAAAACTGCATGCCAAAAGAATCAGATTCATCATTATCACTGCTGAAGAGGATAAACTCGACAACAAAAAAAAATACTGTGATTACTTCAGAATGACAGGTTTCTGAGGAAATCTGATCATCAAAAACATATTGCAACAACAAATAATAAAACTTTGCCTAAAGCATAAACATAAGAATACAGATACACACTTCTTATTTTACCCTATTTAAGTAGTTACACATTCCCCGTTCTCCATTTTGTGTTCAATACAGAGCTGGCACTTGTAGCTGGAAGCAGCTTGAAAGAAGTGAATACATTGGCAATAGCAACAAATCCCCTAAGTGCAATCTGTTAAATTAAGGTTTTGTGACTTGAGTTATTGTGACTTGTAAACCCATCATCTATTGCAGAAGGTAAATTTTCATGAACCGACCTGAAGAATGGAAATGAGAAAATACCTCCAGATTCTTCCAAAGTAACTGTCAGGAATAAGTTCAAGTACTAATTAGAGTGGTGCTGCTGCATAACAGAATTGACAATATGATCACAGCCACTGTCTTTAGAAGTGAGTGGGAAGTGAATACAAACAAAGAAGAGAGCTTTTAGAGGGCTCAGTGGGCAAATTAAAATCCAGCATTTATGGGGAGGTATGCATATGAGATCAGGATAAGTAGAAGCTGCCAGAGGACTCCTTATTTTAGAGAGATGAGAAATCAAGCAAAACTAAGGCTTGGGCACATGTTCACTCCAATATCTAGCTGTGTTGGCAGAAGCTGTTGTCTTCAGCTGAACACCTGTCCCTCACTATTCATGTTGCAGCTTTACTGCCACTTCTAATCTGCTCATGAGCTGCTTATGCTCCTGTCAAAGCAAGCTGGGTTACCTAGTACAGTAACCTTTTCTGATCTGTCACATTTAGCTCCATGTAGGTAAGGAACAATTCTGCAAACAGCTCAGCTAACAGTGGGGAAGGAACTATAGTGTCTGGCAGGAGAGACATAATTTCCTTTTAGCTAACACAGCCTGGGCTGGAAAAGGAGCTGTGTCCATTGTGTGGCTCTCCACAACTAGTGGTGACTTCCTTGACTGCCAATTTGGCATAATTTCATATGCAAAAGATTCATGAAGCACCAGCTCTTAATGGTAGAAAAAGCAATGCAAGGGCTTTACGAAAGAGAAATTCATGAGCAAATCTGTACATCATAGACCCTGTGTTAGGCCAATGTGTGATATAGCTATAATTGGCAAAAGAAAGCAAAAAGTAACATTGCACTAAGTGCAAAATAGTGTATAACTTGGCTAAAACTAGCAGCAAAGTGAGACAGCCTTCTCTCTGAAAACACAATTCTTATCACCTATACATGTCAGATGCAAGCTGATAGCAAGTAACTAGTGAAAGAGAAATGACAAACTGTAATAAAAGATAGAATGGTTTGTGTTGGAAGAAACCTTAAAGATCATCTAGTTCCAACCCCTCTGCCATGGGCAGGAACAACTTTCACTACCAAGCTACTCAAAGTTCTATCTAATCTGTCCTTGAACACTTCCAGGGATGGGGCATCCACAACTTCTCTGGGCAACCTGTTTCAGTGCCTCACCAGCCTCCAGAGTAAAGAATTCCTTCCCAATATCTAATCCAAACCTACACTCTTTAACTTTAAAGCCATTCCCCCTTGCATTATCACTACTGGCCCTCTCCAGCTTTCTTGCAAACCCTCTTCAGGTACTGAAAGGCCACAAACAGGTCACCCCAAAGGCTTCTGTTCTTCAGCTTTTAAACTGATTGTTCAGTCATCTCCAATACAGGTGAAAGACTAGTCACATGCTGATCTGGGTGAAATGCTGAGATGAAACTTCAAGTTACAGCATGCTGCGTAACAGTACCTAGTGCTTCCAAGCCTTGAAAAGGCAGATTATTGTTGTCTTGTGACACACAGTCACGTGGAGGTAAGTGAATCACCCCAGCCAAAAATAAAAAATAAAAAAAAAAAAAAGGCGTAGTTTCTTTTTAGGCTTTGGAATTGGCTGACTGTGAGCTTAATGAGAGGCACACTTAGATATCTGTTACCTTGAAAAATGAGCACATTGTTCCCAGGCTGCACTGCACTGCATTTTAAAAGGTGCAACAGTAATAAAACTGTCATGGGATCTCTCTTAGCCCCAAATAATGTCACCTTCTCTTTAATCTTTTTGTACAACAGTGCCAGTGAAAATATCTCTTACTGATCCCAGGGTGGCCTCCATGAGAGCTTGCTGACAAAGTGGCAACACGGTCCAGAGGGCAGGAAGTGTCCCAATGGTCAATTTTAGGGTTGTTGCTGGCTCTCTGAGGAAGGAAGTATCTTCTGCAAAGGACATCCTAATGCTGTGATTAGGACAAACAAATCAAGATATAAGGCTTGCAACACACAACCAATCTATGAGGTTGTTATTTGCAGTGGCTAAATTAAAGAACTTAGTGATTAATATAGAGTTTACAATTATTTACTCCAGTCCTTTGAGTATAACGGGTCACTGGACATCCATTATGTAATTTGCTTCAAGTCCAATAGGCATTGCTGAATTAAAGCATGTCTATCAAATTAAAAAAAATGTTGATTTAATTCTTTTAGTGATGTGCAATTTTTGATAGATTATTTCAAGAGTTAATATGCACACAGATAACTAATGAGAGTGTTATTTATGGTCTGAATTAGTTCAGCTTCATCTCCCAGACCCTGAATCTCATTATACTTCCAACAGCTAGATTTGGCATTTATAAATTGTGATCAAGGGGCCTTTAATCTTTGATCATTTAAACAGAGCAAGCTTTTAGGATTATTAAGCAATCTATAACAAATTTTGTAGTTTTCAACTATAATTCTTTGAATCTTTATCCCTTTGGACATAGTATCCTAGGAGTTATTTCTATTTTCTAGCTCCCTGTTTATACACAAAGAATACCAGAATGATGTCCAAATTTCTTTCTACATTTCTGTTTCCTAATCACCATTGTGAAGGCATGTCCTATGTTCTTTGTGCCTCAAGTCAGCCTTACTTCTGGCATTCCCACTGGGCTCGTAAGAAGGTGTTAAGCCACTTCACAGTAGCAGTTTTTAACTGAGATGCTCTAGTTGTGAAATGATAGATTTTTAAACAATTCTTCAGCTGTAACTGGTTTTGTAAGTTTTGCTAGTCTGTTCCTGAAAGACAAGACAGTGAATTTAAAACATTATTGAATGACCTTTGATCTGACAAAACATGGAGGGTCTTATCTACATTCAAATAGGCAGAAGGTATGCATTTCTAGAGAAAAATATTTTTATATACACACATATTTTAAAATAAAGTAATTCAGCTACAGTTTTTTGTACTGTCAACATTTTTAAACAAGAAAACATGGCATAGCTATTGTATTGAAAAGGAGAATTGTTTTTAAAAAAATTCTCCTGTAACATGTCAACTGAAAATGCTTTGTTTTCAGGAAAGCAGCTCATCGACAGACATTAGATTAATGAAGCTGAAGGAACCACAAAAAGCATGATGTGTTGTGCCAGATCCATATAAAACAGCTGGGCTGTGATAATATATGAGCTGGGGAGGACTGAAAAAATGTTAGGCAAACTGCTGGACCAAGCTTGGTATGAATCTTGCCCAGAAGGCTCCAGGCAGAAATGAGAGGACATTTAGTCTGAAATCACAAGTAAATTTACAGTAAGATAACCAGGTGGGTCATGAGGATCTTCAGCTGACCAACACCAGGCTTCCACTTCTAGACTGTCTTTGATGTCAGCCTTCTACAGGGCAGCAGCCACTCAACAGAAAATATTCATCCTGGAATAAACCAGTCTTAGCTGTGGCTGAAGAGTGATTACTCAACAGAAAGGACAGCTAATCTGCTACTGCAAACACATCTTAATGTGCCCAATTGCACTGTCTGCAGCTGCTCGCCCAGAAAGAAGGCGTTGGGAGTGTGCTTGTGTGTAAATGGGAAGGGCATTGACAATGATCAGTGTCATCAGGCTTGTCTAGTAAATACTCCTGTCGTGTCTACTCCCATCTTCCATTTTGCAATACCCTCAGGCTCAATTCTCAAATCCCTCTCACCTCACTGTAGTGCCCATCTCTGCTCTCTCCTACCACTTACTGCAAAGTAAGACATCCTCAACATCTTTTCTCTTCCCTACCATAGCAATCCTCCAGTCTGTACCTCTTCTCTCCCCTGTGCCACATTCCCAAACCTTTGAAAAACTACCAACACTTTATCCAGAGTCATGGGATCCATCTCCCAGCATCTCCATACCTCAATCTTTTAATCCTTTCACCTGATCCTGATATTCCTTTCGTTTAGTTTGGCTTGTTTATCCTTGACAGGTCATGTTTCTGTAAGACTACTTTAAAAGATATAGAGAGAGTGGCTTAAAGATTGACTTCTCGGAGCAGGCATTGTAGGATATTTGATTTTCTGCTGACAGGATAACAGCCTGAGATAGTTTGAAGAGAATCTTTTGCAGCTAAATCTTGTATCTTCTAAAATTAAAGCTTAGAAGATCTCCTTCTTCATACAAAGAACAAAATTTTAGCTAGACAACAAGTGAAGCCTTATTTATTTCTTACTTAGCATTTCTCAGTAGCCAAGTGATGTTTCTCCAGGGACTGACAACCCTGAAGAAATGAACGGCTTGATTCCATAGCTGCTTTTAGCCCAGATCACTTACCAGATGCACAGTAGGATGGCCAAAAAAGATCAAAGGCTAATTCAGCAGAAATGCCTAAATTCAGGAAGATATATGGAATTAAACCCATACAAGTCCATAACCATAAAAACATTTATGTGCCCAGTTTTATGAGCTGCTGTGCAGAAGTGACATTAAGCACCATCTGAGAACTGTGAAGGCTGTGCCACAGATAATTTAAATCACTGTGTAAATCACACTTTTCACAACTCCCTGACATAGAGGACAGAAAATACACCCTCTAAAATACAAGGACATTTTGGATTGAACAGTATTTAAAATACAAGTATTTCTGTGCATGAAAAGCATTGTCAATATTTGAAGAGTGTAGCTGAGAGGACAGAGTTAATCAGCAGAGCCCAGATAATGTGGCAGAGTCAGCAGACTGTCAGGCAAACATCTTCTTCATTGAGTATATTAAAAGACTATGCAGAAGAGAAAGTGGGAAAAAAAGAGGGTAGACAAAAGTGATTCTGGGGAAAAAAAACCCCACCTAAGATGTATTTTGAATGTAATAAATACTAAGTTTAAATATATGAAAAATATTTATTGGTAACTTCTTCTTTGCAGAGATTTGTGGTATTTAATCTTTCTGTGCATCCAAAAACCTCCAAAAACCAAGAACCACTCAAAATGCAAAAGAGTAGAAATTTACTTGTTGAATTTAGGAAGCGTTTCCATATTTGAAACTTGTTTGGCTGTATTAAACCTGACAGTTGGGAGAAAACAAGTGAAAAATTACTTTAGAACAGAAATTTCACACCCTTGTCAGTGCTGCACTTTGATGCCTTTTTACTCAATCTTGCTTCATATTATAGTTAAAAACTGAGATTATGTTCATTGATATGTCTTAAAGGAGCCTCAATTTTCAGTTTCTTCATTGTGATTCAGTAGTTGTACAAAATAAGATAATGTTATAAAATATTTATTTCTGAAGTTGAAGGTCTGGTTAGATGCTTTTAAAGTGTTATTTGCTCACCACTTGTTTTTCTAACATGGGTTTCCTTAATACCTCTTAGCTGTTCTCTTTATGTGTTAGTTCATTTTAATAAGTATATTCTCAATTAGACATGGACTATATATTAGAGGGTTGCTTTCATATAAAGGCATGGTGTGTGTCCCAGGTAAATCAAAAATGGTATCAGTTCATTCAACATTGCAGCATTTTTTTCACATGTGTTGTTATCGGTTTAGCCAAGTAGGCAAAAAAATTTAGGCTTTAAAGTTCAGACTAGGCCTAAACCAGGGGAAAGACATGAGGAGGTGGGACAGTGCATCTACTTCTGTGCTTGAAGTCCAGGGTTGGTAAAAGACTAGGCCAAACCTGAGACATGTTTGTATGCATTTATCAATTGATAAAGTGTTTTCCTTAAACTAAGCCGTGGGTGTACACCTAGGATGTGAAAAAACAAGTAGACATGTGCTTGTGATTTCTCATTTGTATACATTCTTCAGGCAACTCATCTATAAAATGGAACAAAGTTTGATTTGAATTTTTGCTGTATTTAGGAAAGTTCTGTTGGAGAAAAAAAGTCACAAATGTTCAAAGTTGGCTATGCCTTTAGGCAGCTGGTGGCGAGAGAGATAAATACATACACAAAGACACACATACACATATACATATATATATATATATATATATATATATATATATATATGGTGAGGCTTTGTGAACGTTGATTTGGGAACCGCTCTACCCACATGGGTGAACCCCTCAAGCCTGCGCAGAGGATTTTTTAGGTGAGGCACAGCTTGCACAAAACTGGCCCCATCCTTTGCTCCTAAGGTTCATCTGCCACGGCTGAGCAAGCTTGGATTGTGACAGTGAAGTCCTCAGGACTAGAATCTACAGCACCCGGTATTCCCAGGAGGTCTCCCATCCAAGTACTAACCAGGCCTGACCCTGCTTAGCTTCTGAGGTCTGATGGGGTCTGGTGTCAGGGCTGCATTTAACTGCCTAGACAGCTGGTAAGCAGAGGAGAAAACGAGAAAATAAATTCTAGAGGTCTTCAGAAAGGACCTTCATGGCATCTAGCTCAGCATAATAATCATACCTCCCCAGTTTCCCTCTAGTCAATGGAAAATAAGTGTGTTCTCTAGGGAATGTTTCTCAGCATCTGAGCTCTGTGTGATCTGGGATCCAAAGGACATCAGTGACCTGTTCACTGTCTTCTGGAACCATCCCTCTCCTGGTAGTTTGGATCTTGGGAACACAATCTCAGCAGTAAGAAGATACTGCTGCAGTCAGCCTAGGTCAACTTCACACAGGGCAGTAAACATGCTGGTTGTAGGTCATGCATCCCTGCAAAGGACAAGTATGCTTTTGGAAGAAATTTGCCTCCTTGGCAATTGCACAGTGAACTGCGCAAGATCTGAAGGCAGGGCAGCACCAGTGAGGCTTTGATGACAGGGTCAGGGATCCACATGTACCTGCCAAAGCCTAGGAGCCAGCCAGCCAGGGTTGTTTCTTTCTGGATTATCATTCCCATACATTGCCATGAAGCAGCCCAAGAAGGATTGCTAACAGAATAAATGTGATATATGCAGGGAGGTTCAACACAGGTCACAATACAGCAGGCACATCAGTTGCATGGAAAACAGGCTGGCTACTACTTCAGTGTAGCTCTATCAGACAAGCCATTACAGAACAAACACAACAGTATTTGCAGAGATGAGAAAACTCTGCTCCCATCTACCATGGCAGAAGTGATGTCTGCTTTTCCCTCATGTGTTTCATGAACTCTGAGAGCCACACCAGACAATGATTTACTACATCTGCAATTGTGCACTGTCAACCCATCTTCATGAATGACCACCTTTGGCCTGAAGGTGCATTTCTGACCCCCAAATGCACAATAATCCGCTTTCGGATTTTTTTGGTTTCGTTTTTTTTTTCTTCCCCCCCCCCCCCCGGCCCCGCCTCCCCTGCCCCCTCCCTTTTTTTTTTTTTTCTTTTTGTTTCCTCTGCTCTCCAGAAGTTATCTGGCATCACATTAGCGGGAAACTACGTCATTTCACATGGATGTTGTAGGTACAGACCAAGCTCTGTGTAAAGATGAAAACAGCTGGGAGAGATTCAAGACAGCACAGGAGGAGAACATCTTAAGTTTGAGGAAGACAAGGAGAGGTCCCTCTTACCACCCACTCTCAGGACTTTGGAATTTCAGCCCTTTTTTTGAACAGGTAATTGGTCATCTGCTATACTGAGACCATTTGAGAGACAGAATGAAGGCAAATGTCTCCTGCATCTGGCACTCCAGATAGCTGTTGAGCCGTGATGGCAGCCCATGGACACTGAGCATCCCCTGTAACCCACCATGCTTGTTCAGACTGGATGGGAGCATATGAGAACACATCAGCTGCAGAGCTAATGGAACTGGCAGTTCATCAGCTGCCTAGAGTTCTCTATGCTCTTGTCAAAAACAGCTTGAAGCAGCAGCTGGTTCTTAATCTACTCAGATCACACCATTAGAGACAGAACAAGGAAGCAGCATAGCAGTATACCTCTGATGTAGGGGGCAAAAATTAGCTCATTGTCTCTCACTTTCTCTATCCACACTCCTTTTTGCCTTCAGTAGGGAGTACTTTGGTGGAGAGAGGAGCAATGGAAATGGGTGTCCACCATGGCTCCATCCTACCAGGCTCCAGTCTGGTGGCCATCGGGACTCCAGGAGACTTTAACCCACCAAGAAGGGGCTTTGCTATATGGGAAATGCAGGTGGCCACAGCACATGTAGATGCCTTCACAGTGCTTAGTGTTTGTGTCCCAGCATGGAACAGGGTTCAACATCAGCCATATGTGCCTAAACCACAGGCTTCTGATCAGCCTTTTGTAATGTCAGGGGGCTTTGATCATCCCATACCACCTGTCTGTATGCACCCTGGCACTGTATGGAGGCAGACTCACAGCTGAAACTTTGAGATTCAGGCTCCACTGGAAAGGAAGCAGATCCAGTTAACATCTATTTTTCCATATTTCTGTTTACTTTCTTTAATTAAAACAGGAGATTACTCACAAAAACTATTGCAGTGGCCCCAAATAAAGCAAATTAAACTCTTTCAGAAATTAAGGTTTGCAGAAAATCAACAGTTTAACTCATCGTATATTCACAGACTGAACACATCCATGGATATATCTTTCATCTCTTCCAAAGGCTTGTCTAATGAAGCAAAGTGGGGGCTAGCACCCAGCTCCTGGAGACAGTGTTCCTGGAGCATGACAGGGACGGCGGACACCGGGAAGGTGCAACCAGGCTCGACTCCTGAGCGTTATTTTGGTTACACTGTTCTTCCTCCCCCCTGTGGCTACATTTGGCTTTACAGGCTTCCTGCGCAGACAGAGACCTACTGCAAGATACTCACATGCCTTTTTCTAGGGCTGTAAAGCCAGCTGTAGTGCTGTAGCTACTCCTCCATCTGGGACAGGAGATGGGGGGCACAGAGGTAAGTCAGGGGATGTGCCTGGGGTCTCCACCTCAGCTTAAATGTCGGAGTCCACATCTGGTTTGGGGCTGGTACGAGGGATGTAGTTTTGCCTGGTGCCTGTTTGTGAGGCACAATATCCAGTCTGTGGCACACGATCTGTCAGCCCCTGATGGGCCCTGGGGTCAAGCAACCTTATGCCATTTAAAGGTGTGATGCAACATTACCTGTGACAGGCTGATTAAATTCAAGTAAAAAGAACTCTACGATTTCTTGCTTTAGTTCCTAAATTCCAAATTTGTAACTTTATATAGTCTAATAGCAGCCTATAAAAATAGTACGAACCCAAATTATAGTCACCCTACTATTCTTATCCACTAACAGATTAAATGCATGATTTGTAATTATTAAAAAAGGTCAATCCCAGGGTAGGAGTGACCTCTATAACAAAAATTTCCTAATAAAAACTTACATGAATTTCATAGTAGAAGTGTTGTGACTACCTTGTGAAAGTCAGTATTTAAGACTGAAATTCTCCTGAGGATTGAATATCTGAGGATAATCTCCTGAGGTTTAGTGCTCAGGAATTCATTGCTCAGAACGGTTTTGAGTGCAGGTTCCAACAATAATTTTGACCAAAAAGACTTTTCTTGTGTCTCAGTTGCTAAAGATTAAGACATCAGAGTGACATTATATTACATCACAGCAAGAGAGGTTAAAGGGGAAACAAATGAGTGAGATTTTGTCTTCTGGGTGGAAACTTGGCCGTGGAATTCTGTTCACAAAGATCTGACCCTTTTTGTACAACTCTTCATGGGATTTATCACTCTTTGTCAGATTCTCCTTACCCTAAATTCTCACTGCAGAAACAGCGTATGGCCGTGACTCCATAGCCATAGATCCCCAGCCGAGAGCCTGCAAAGAGTCTTGTGGTGCACCCGCCAGCCCTGGCAGCTCGGCTTCAGAAAGGGCTCACCTGCGCGCTCACAGCTTTCACTGTTTTCCTTTTTTATCCATTATTGATTTAAAATCATGCAAACAAATATAAAAAAGAAACATTTTCTGCGACATATATATATATAAAGCCCGCCGCTTTCCCGTGCCGCTGCCCCGGGGGCGCAGCGCTGGCTCGGAGTCGCCCCTCGCCCTCCGCTGCGGCTCTGCTGCCACCTGGCGCGGGGACAGGGACAGGGACAAGGACAGGGGCAGAGAGAGACCGACACACAGTGATGTAACCGAGCAGGATCTGTTTCGTCTGTTCCTCCCCTTCTCCCACCGCCTTTGCCAATCCGGGAGCGGATCACAGCGGTGCTACAAGACGGTCAGAAGCCGCCGAGTTTGTAGCTCAGGTGTCCTAAAGCCTCCACCAGCTTTCCGCAGCGGCTGCTGGTTCCTGTGCGGAGGGTAGCGGGTCGGTGGGACGTTCCCTCTGGGGCTCTGAGCGTTAATCCCGGCGGGTGACAATGGCAGAGAATGGAGCACCGGAGTAAGAAGGTCCGTTTGTTATTCCTTACAAGTGCACGGGCTTGTTGCACCGTTCACGGTCACCTCTCACGGCACTGCTGGCTCCCCCTTTGATGCCCCAGTCAAAGCTCTAGACCGCGATATCCCGCCTGTCTCTCCGACAGTGTCACTATGTCCTCCCCAGCACACTCCCTGCGGGACCCCTGAGTCCCGCTGGGGACAGGCCGGTGCTG